>OZ024872.1:45988187-46460687 GCA_964017185.1 Rugalucina vietnamica
AGATTCTCCGAGGAAAATATGTGGGAAGCATAATTTTATGAAGCTGACATGGATGGTTCTATATTTGTATAGCGTATGTAACGTATGTAACAAAATATGCGAATTTTCATTTATAAACAAATAAGGTTTTCATTAATGATTTTTGTGGAGTAAAAATCTGCAAACGCCAATGTGCAAGATTAGAATGTCATGTTTGTGTTATTTTGCATTCAAATGAGAGATGTTTGCACTTTGCACGCCGGGGCGTAACGGTGTAACGGCCATTTAAAAATAACAACTGCTACCAGCTTATTATATTTGCAATATTTTTTATTTTGATTGAACCATAGGTTGTTTTACCATAATTCTACCATTTGTCTGCAAGATTCTTGAGGGCAATATGTGGGATACATAATTTTATCAATTGATATAGAGGTTCTCAATTTGTGTAACATATGTAACAAAATATGTGAATTTACACGTATATATAAACAAATAAGGGTTTCTGTAATAGTTTCTGTGGAGTACAACGCTGCAAACACCTATGTGCAAGGTAAGAATGACATGCTTGTGCTATTTCCATTTGCTAGATTCTCAGTTGTAACGGTGTAACACCAAGTTGTTTATACTTACATTTCATGTAATGTTACAATGTTACCAATACCACATGGGGTTAATTTGACCTACAAAATTGATCCTATTTTCGTTATGACTTATCATAGACCACTGAGCTTGGTTTCGTTTAAAAGCTTCTTCACTATAGCCGTTTCATCTCAAGGTAACTTATGCAAATTATCTTATTTGCTTATTTGTGAATTTTAATTTAAATATTAAAATGGCTGAAAAATCATTAAAAATCCCATTAAAAACGTCCTTCAGACCCAAGCTATCATCGTAGCACATAGTTTATACAGCAGTGATACCATTTGACAATTTTACAGATGTATTGGGTCTATTTGAAAATTATCTCATTTGCATGCTTATCAATATTAATATAATAAATAAACTATGAAAAGTTTGGAAAATCACTGAAAAATAAGATGTATACTTACATAATTACTAGTGTCTGGCATGTCAACAGACCTAGAATGATAAAAGTGGTAGCAGCTTGTTGCTTTAGTCTATTCACTTTGTCTTCTAGTCTGATAAATGAACAAAACTTATTTTAAGTTTAATGCATATTAATGCAATCTTTACAGACTGGAGAAGAATCACGGCAAATAAGAGGGTATACCTTACAAAATGGCTTGTGTCTAGGTTACTGATAGCACTGCTGTACTGAACCTGATATCAAATGATTGCTATTATTACAATGTATTATAACCGTGTAACCTGATATATAAACCTTCTTATCTGATAAAGGTCAGTAATATTAAAATTAAAACTTCATTAATAAGAGAAAATAAGAGAAAAATGAAGAGATATACCAACAAAATCACTTATATCTCGGCTGGTCATTGCCTTAGAGGGCTAAATTGGTATCAGATAATTGCTTGGACAATACACAATTTCCCAGTGCTCTTATTTACAAAGCATATCAGATTTACTTTCATGGATATTCATAAAACGTCAATAAAAATGGAAAATAGCAAAAAATTAAAGGCGTCCAGAAACAGAGACGCATGTACCTTTGCTTCAACCTCATATGTTTTGTGATATGTATACATGACAACATGACAATAATTCATATACATTGTGATAACATGACAATAATTCATCATCAACGTGACCAAATAGTAACATTTGACGCCATTTTGACTACTCGACAGCTATTGACAGTGGAGATACAAGTGATTTTGTTGGTATACTCCTTCACGTTTGTGCAAATTTTCTCTTTTTTCTGAAGTTCTTGTTGCAATTCATGAAACAAACATTCATATGATTTTTTATGATTTATTCATAACATCATATGGTTAAAGAACATTTTTAGCAACAGGTAGATAGCAATTATAGCTGTCTTCTAGTAGCCAAGATTCATCTTGTTTAATACGGGCACTGCCTCAATTCTTTGGTGGTTAATCGCCAACATCTAATTTAACAATTAAATTTTATTAATGCTCATCAAATGACTTTTTATTACAGTAGGGTGATAGAAAATTGCCCTTACCATTTTCAGCACATTCAGACTTTGGCTTGCTGAAAAACATAATCATTTTGTTGGTATTGACCTGCCTATTTGTTATGTATTTTCTCTAATTTCTAAAGTTTTCATTAATATTCATAAAACTGAAATTCAGATGATGTATCTAGAGGACTGAGGGCATTTGTCCATTGCCGTAGCATTTGTTTGATACCACTTTCAGCATTCTAGGTCTATTAATAGTACAGGTAGTAATACCCTAATTTTTCTGCATTTTAAAGAGATTTCTAAACGTTTTATTAATGGTATTTAAAGGGGTCCAAAGACAGTTATTATCAGAAATGAATAAGATTTTTAGTATTGTTTTACACCAAAAACTACATTATTCATAGGGAAACGTGAAGTGTTGGCACTATTTTTAAAATAGCATATTAATATATATGTACTGTACCCCACGTCATTCCTTATTCATACATATATGCTACATACGTTACATTTCTCATTAAGATGTCTGGTAACACCCACTCAGAACTATAGTTCTCAATAAGCATGAAATATAAGCAAATAATTATCAACATTAGATGTAGCCATTAGAAATGAGTATTTACACGTTTTGTGTAATTAGCAATACAATATTTGGCTTATGAACCTGGGGGTAGGGTTGCTAAACAACCCATTTAGTATTATATATACAGCATAAGAATTTTCCATCTCCTCCATTGAACATGGTAATGGAAAAATCACATGTATTTGGAAAAGCTGGAATGTGTAAGTAAAAAACATACGATGTCACTCACAATGCTAATTTTGAAAGAGTAATTTTAATAAATGTTACATACATTACACTGTAGGTGTCAGATGATTATTGCTCAAGCAACTTTAGTGTGTAGAATGGACATGTTTCATGCAGACAATATGAGAAGGGTGAATTGATTAATAAAAATCTTATTTTTCTGACGCTCAAACTGCCATATCATTATTTTTTTAAACATATTATGGTAACATATGTAACAGACTGACACAGACACATGCTCCAATGTACATAAAGCAAACATCTCTCATTTGAGCAAACTTGAATTGTCATTTAAGATATATGTTTGCAAAATATCTTATGGAATGGAGCATTAGACCGGCATGTACTGGCATTCCTGCTATGTATAATGCCCTTCGTTATTCATTACATGTTTGTTACATATGTTACATTCTGGATCAAAATCTTTGATCCTAGATACTTGGTTACAGATCCTCAGAGCCATGGTTCATGATTAAATAAGCAAGAAAGTATGGAACTATGATATATATCCACCAGTTTTAAGTATTTTACATACTTCATGTTTGTTGCAATAGAAAATGTCGCATTTGAAATTGGCGGTAAGGCTACTTAATACTTCATTTAAGGCAATATATACAAGATAGGAAATTAAACCTTGGTTTTTATATCTGCCAATTAAACATGCTAATGGAAATAAATATCATATCTTTGGGAAAATGCAGCGTGCAACTTTACAAGTAAATGATATCACTCAAAAGTGTTATTTTAAAGGGTATCTTAATTTACGTTACGTATGTTACAGTTAGTGTGGGTCGAATCTTTGTTCAAACAATTTTAATATGTAGTATAGACATACAGCAAGCAGACAGTATGAAAAAGTTGAGTAAAATGATAAACTTTTGTCATTTTTCTGTAGCTGAAAACAACAAATCATAATTTTTTAATTTTGTTAAGGTAACATATGTAACAGGCTGTTACAGGATAACGCCCCAACGCTCAGGGTGCAAACATCTCTTATTCTACTCAGCTTGAATTGTTCTTCAAGATAGGGTATGTCTGCAAAATTCCCTAGGGTGGGGGGGGGAGCAATCGACCCTCTGGCTAGTACTCCTCCTAAAAATAACCGGTCACCCAATTGTGTTTCAATCACCCATTAAAATAAACGAAAATTGTTTTCCATTGACCGGATTTTTTAGGAGTATTTAGATTGGATGCAATCGTACGTACACGTGAACACTAATGTCCATAAAATCAGTTCGGTGCATTGTCGCTACCTTATGGTAGTTACATACACACTCATGCTATTCTTCGTAACTTTCAATTATTTCAGGATCTCGGCGTAGCTATTCTTTGAGTGGAATGACTGTGGTTCTAATGTATGGGGTTCCACACGAAGATACCAAATGTGTGAGCAGTTAGACAACGCAAACGATGGGAAAGGTTCTTGCTGATCAAAACAGAATAAAATAATATCATCACCAAAATGTTATCAATAAGTCATATACATCACTGTGTTTTTTTATTGTCAGCTTAGCAAATAGAAAACACACATCTGAAATATTAGTTCTTTGTTTCGTTTTAAGCTAACAGTGTTGTTTCCAATATAAAAATGACATAATGTTCTTAAATCATTCAGCCAACGATACTAGCTTCAAAACCACAAACTTCCATCTGGAAGTCTTAAATGACGAGATATTCTCGACTTACCTTCCAGTGGTTATATAATACTGCAGTTCTAATGATGGTCGGAACACTAGGCAACGCCATCTTGATTTATATTTACCATTTCAAGTGGCGGAGGTGTACATCAAGTATGTTCATTATCTCCCTTGCAATATTGGATTTTTATCGCACCTGCTTATAGCAGGGTGCGATATAGGAGTTCAAATTTCCGTCCGTCCGTACGTTCGTCCGTTCGTTCGTCCGTCAACATTTACGTCGAAGTTTAGTTTTCTCGACATCAGAGATAGCTGCGAATCTGAAACCTTGCATAGTAATTGTCCCTGACATACCGTTCAAGCACGCACCTTAACCCGGTGCCCTTGACCTATATTTCACGGTCCAGTGACTTTGAAAATTTTTACGTCGAAGTTTTGTCAACATTTACGTCGAAGTCTGGTTTTCTCGCCATCAGAGATAGCTGCGAGTCTGAAACCTTGCATAGTAATTGTCCTTGACATACCTTAACCCAGTGCCCTTGACCTATATTTCACGGTCCACTAACTTTGAAAATTTTTACGTCGAAGTTTGGTTTTCTCGCCATCAGAGATAGCTGCGAGTCTGAAACCTTGCATAGTAATTGTCCTTGACATACCCTTCAAGCACGCACCTTAACCCAGTGCCCTTGACCTATATTTCACGGTCCACTGACTTTGAAAATTTTTACGTCGAAGTTTGGTTTTCTCGACATCAGAGATAGCGGCAAGTCTGAAACCTTGCATAGTAATTGTCCTTGACATACCCTTCAAGCACGCACCTTAACCCAGTGCCCTTGACCTATATTTCATGGTCCACTGACTTTGAAAATTTTTACGTCGAAGTTTGGTTTTCTCGACATCAGAGATAGCTGCAAGTCTGCAACCTTGCATAGTAATTGTCCTTGACATACCCTTCAAGCACGCACCTTAACCTGGTGCCCTTGACCTATATTTCATGGTCCACTGACTTTGAAAATTTTTACGTTACAGTTTGGTTTTCTCGACATCAGAGATAGCTGCGAGTCTGAAACCTTGCATAGTAATTGTCCTTGACATGCCCTTCAAGCACGCACCTTGACCCGGTGCCCTTGAACTATATTTCACAGTCTATTGACTTTGCCCGATGCAGGTGCGATATCGACCTCCGCCATGTCCAACTTCGAGGGACAATCGATTGTTTCGCTAAATTACAGGTAAATCGCTAAACAGGGGAATTAACTGAGTTTTCTGGGAAAATCGATGCTACCTGTCAGAGTTCCCTTCGTTACAACTATACCTGTATTATACCTTTAGAATATAGTCACTGTTGTCAAGGATACGAACGCATACGATAAATGTCTAAAGTGAAGGTTGCAGATTTTGATAGGTTTACCTTCTTCAAATCATGAAGCTATAATGACACTCTGATACCTAAATGTTCAAATGCGATAATGCAGTGGCAAATCAAGACAGGTCGCTTCTTGGAAATTTTTAATTTCTGTTTTTGCTAGATCTACATTAAATTAATTTGCTCATTTCACCAAATACTTAAAGCCTTAAAAACAAATAAATTTAAATGAATTAGACACGTCCATGTATTTCATAATTTTATAATGAGCGTGTATTTTTTTGTATGTGTGTATGCAAATTTTCGCAAGGTCAATCAATTACATGTATGTACATGTGTGTACTTTATAAATCCAGCCACAGTTAAGGTTTGAAGCGCATGTAATAATCTAAATACCATCATTCAAATTACATGCGAATAATCAGAAAAAAGCACAATTTTAATCAATTTAAAACAAAAATCATGATTTAATTTAATTCTTCAAAATATGCGGTTTTCTTGCAACAGGCATAGTAAACTAGATTCGCAAATCTTTTTTTTTTTTTTTTTTTTTTTCTTATTTCACACGCATAGTCATTTTCTGTGTGTGAGCAACAGGTTTGAATCCAGCCTATATACAGTTTGAGTCGCGGCGCATCAAGTTGGTACATAAATTATGCGTCCTTTAGTCCTTACAACAGACACGTGCCCTCAGGTAAATGTTTGCGCAGATTTGAGCCGCGATGCGAGAAAACCTGTCATCGGTGTTTTCGACAAGGTCTGACATAAACCAGGCTGTACAGTCATAGACAAGGCTAGAAGCTTGAACTTTCGGATTTAAGTAGAATAATAATTTTATTATCCGTGTAGCGAAATAAAAGGCGCTGATCATTTGTGCAGTTACTGTACAACTGTTCTGCGTCTTTGTTTTCGCGTAGGCAAATATCTTGTTTTCTCATGATGCGGCTCATTTTATAGTTTCATATATACCTGACACGCTCAGGTAATTTAACGGATTAAGGGCTACAAACCAGAATGTTTAGCTTCTTTATTTTAATTGATTTAAATGAACAAGTTTGTCCTTGATAAAGTATTGGAATGATGATTTAAATTGTTGAAAATAACATTATAAAAACCTGTCCGTGAAATGTATACCCCCTTTATATAGTAAAATTGGGGTTGACAGGGTTATACATCTTTTTCTTATTTTTGACCTAAAACATAGATTGTAGGTAGTCGTTAGAACCGCCTCGGCGAGGCGATTCTAACGTGTACCCAAATCAATGTTTTGAACAAAATTATGAAAACTATCAACAATCTTCCAATGAAATTTTCATTTTTTTTTTTTTACAGCAGAAACAAATCTCTGCATTTTGCATGGGCAAGTTTATATAATGAAACATGCAGCAATCAAAAGCATACTGTGATTTTCGAAAAAAAAAGACATTCTCTCTCTCTCTCTCTCTCTCTCTCTCTCTCTCTCTCTCTCTCTCTCTCTCTCTCTCAACAAAGAAAATAATGAACGAAAAAAATATTTTAAAATAAAAAAGGTGCAATACATCATCGCAACAAAAAACGGGGTTATTTAAAAATGAAGGTTTTGTTCTTTCATGCATATAAATCCATAAACATAAAATTCAAGAATTGTTGTATATGATTAAAGAGGCTCTTTTCGAGAAAAGTCACAAAAATATAATTTTAGCATCCTACATGGCTTAGCATAGGGGAAGACTTGTATAATATAATCTTGTCATTTATTTGGGGTCCTAGTGGTAAATTATTAATTTTGATTCTTTGAAAGATGTAATGATAGGCTGCCACAAATACCGTTTATTGTAATAACATTACTCTAAAAGGGCAATAGTAGGTGTCATAAATCAACTATAGACACGCGTGCTACAGTCAGTGGCTACCAGTTCACACCTGACATTTAAAGATGCGCTATCACAATGTCAGTTTACTTTCAAAACTTTATGAAATGAATGATAAATTTTTCAGGCCTGTTATTCTTTAATTATACTACCTTTTTTATTTTTTCTTTTTTTATTACATAAAATATTTGTGAAATTGATAAAGTATACTGCTTTTGTCGAAACATAATCTAAAATTATCAATTCCTGTTTTATCATATAGATCTATATTATTTAAACATATTGCATAAGGACGATAATAAATAAATAAATAAATAAATAAATAAATAAATAAATAAAACTCGGTCAATCAAATGGATTATGGATTAGGGTACGGACTTATCTGCAAATGCTAAGAGATTTACCTGTAGACTATTAAGATAGCGACATTAAAATCAATAACAGCGATTAGCTGCGAAGCGTCGAAAAATTAATGAAAAATAGAATGGTTTGCTTGCTTGGATATCAAAAGGGCTATATTTATTTTTTGTTTCTTTATACAAATTTCATATCAGCGTGTTCGCCATTTAATTGCGCATATGCCCCCGTTTGCACAGAAAAAATATTTACATTATTAAAATAATTATGACCGGTTTTCTAACAGTGAACCCATTTTATACAGAAATTTCACTATATGTTTAATTAGTCCTAGGTTTGAACAAAAATGATGAAAAAGGTCCAAAAAGTACTAATCCAAATTTCATAAAAATTATATCAGGACGTTTGGGAGGTAATAAGGAAAAACATATGTTTGCACAGGAATGATCCATCGATTAGTTTTAAAGATATTACCATAAAACCAGTAGGTTCCATTGTAATTCCCTATTAACGTTCAAGCCAGTTGCCGATACCTGGCTGTCTTTAAAAGTCCCGTATGGGAGTTCTTGTATTAATTGCATATCGACTTTACCGATGGAAATTTACATCATGCGGTATTCCGTGATGCTAGACATTCCACTGGTGTGCAAACTGTCTCGATGTTTGACGTACACCATGAATAGTTGGGGGTTGTCTGTACAACAAATGCCACGTGCAAGTTTAATGGCATACCAGGTATTTTTGAGGTCTTATCTACTTTCAAGTGCAGTCAATCCAATTATTTATTCCTTCTGTAATGCACAGTTTCGTGGACATTTAGTTCATAGATAGTTCAATGAATTTATAAAACACTGAACAGTCCAGACCAGTTGACGTACTTCGATTTGGCTATCAGGTACAAAAGTAACATATTGTAAGATAATATACACTAAACCAGAGTTGTAAGTGACATAATTTAAGTCAATGTCTGGCCTTTCTATTTTTATTCTGTGTATTTTATACAGATCACGCCTGCCAGTGTTCAGATCAAATCTGCTACATGTAAAGATATCGATGACGGGTACAAATACAAATAATTGCAATCAATGACAATCAGTTATGCAATTTTAACAGCATTCACATAATTATTTAAATTGAGTGCGTCTTTCTGTTTGTTAGGAAACATATGATACACTTACGTGTATATAGATCTATTATGATACATATAGAATGTCAAAGACTGTCGCTATGTGACTTACATGTATTTACCTCCTGCACAGACCATGTGATATGTAAAATATGTAAAAGTTTTTGGACATAAGTGTTTGTTGAAATATAAATTAAAGTTATTGGAGTATGTATACTATTGTAAATTGCTATTTACAGCTCATGCTTTAAGAAGTCAGTAAAATATCCTTATGTTACTGTAGAATTTCTTCAGATACATGAGAGACTGCAATTCTCATCGCCTTCTTTTTTCTAGGCGTTAATTATTACTGGTATAATTATTCAAAATATAAATAATTCTCTAGATTAATTAATAGAATAATTATTTAAAGAATTAGTCTTATAGTGCCTAATCTTATAATCAAAATTCGATTGGTATCTTCTTGGTGGGTGTTTAGATTTGACTAGCTGTTTATTTTAATAAAATTCGAAGAAGATAGAGAACTAAAATGTCGGAGCAGCTTTATATTGTTATTTTGTAGAATGTTATTATGGTTAGTCACTATGAATTCGTTATTTGATGTATTGAAATACAGTTAAAATAACCTGCTGTCTCCTTTGAAATGGATCAGTCCAAAATTACGCCATAGAGAGCCCTCTGGTACTCGTTTCAATAATTTTACAATGGGTTTCAATACCTGATGCGGGGAACCAATCAGTTGGGTTTTTGATTCATGACAAGCTTGACTTACGTCGCCATTTTGTTTTCTCGAGTCGGTGATTCCAAAGCTTATCCTCGACGGAAATTTCGTGCTTTTAATCGGCGAATTTGTGTGTTTGAGTGAATATATTTTTTCGTAACCAAATCCTGTCCGGGTACGTTTTTTCTGAAAACCGTTTACTTCTGGTAAATGTTTTATGCTTGGAATGTGGTGTGAATCGAGGTGAGTATGGGTCATCCAAAACAAAATCACTAAAGTGCTAGCAAATATAAAAAATTGTTACTCAAAG
Source organism: Rugalucina vietnamica (assembly GCA_964017185.1). Lineage (NCBI taxonomy): Eukaryota > Metazoa > Mollusca > Bivalvia > Lucinida > Lucinidae > Rugalucina > Rugalucina vietnamica. Next base: position 45,998,407 of record OZ024872.1, read on the forward strand.
TGTCTAAAATGGCATATTTTCGCTGTCTGCAAAATGATTTTTTTTTATATCTGCCTCCGATTCAATGATTTTTTTGCTAAGGTGGTTGTTCTAAATACTACTCCATCTTTATTCAATCATTCATGCACGACATAATACATTTTGGTAGCAAGTATCCATGGTTTTAATACTAGATTTACGTGTTCAAACTTTGTACCTAGCAGTTTGTCCCTGATGTAACAATTTATCTAAAAATATCAAGTACAAGGTGACTCCCCTTGGTAAAGGTGGAACATCTATCTGCATTTTGAAGAGCTACATTGAAATTAAATATGGCTGACTGCCATGATGACACATCTATAGAGTAGATCTGAAAAAATAATAATTACAATTTTCAGGTGAGTGAGTATATTTGTAATAGTTCCCTGATGTAACAGCCTCTACTGGTTATTTGTTTCAAGCGACAATATGTAGGTACTATTCATAAAACGTGTTTAGTGGTTGTGTAAACATTTCACCATAAAAATGAACACACAAGTATATTGGAAGCAATTTACAGGTGATTTATCTAAAATATGTCCCTGATGTAACGGTCCGTGATGTAACGGTGAAAAGTGTTACATCAGGGACAGAAATCGTTACATCAGGGACAATATTTCGAGGAAAGGACATTTATTTCTTATATGCTTTGATTTTATGAGTTTCATTGTATAACACAGAGCAACACAGCAATTCCAATACAGCCAGAGAGTCTGCAGACTTTATAAAGGGTCACTGATGATGATTCAGTTCCCAAAATTGCGCAATACGGCCAATACTACCTGCATTTGAACGTTTTTGCTACTTCCAAATATCAAACTTTTATAGTTTGTACAATTTCAACAAATACATGTCAAATATGTCTGTTTATCAAACACACGTTACATCAAGTAATATATAGGGTAATTTGGGGGAATATGGACCGCTTAAGCACAAAACGAATCAGTTCAACCACAGGCTATTAACGTTATTATTGTATATCGTGTCTATTTTTAGGCAGGCATCTGTAAACCATTTTAATATAAATTTTATATCATTTTGTATGCTAGTTTTTAGTTGCGTATTACGATAAACACACCCACTGGGTGGTCCAAATTACCCCAAACATTTGAGGTAATATGGACCACTCTACTGGGGGTAATACGGACCACAACTTTAAAATGCTGACGATGTCAACATATAAATTCGGAAAACAAAATGTAAACTTCTATTTAAAAGTCTATTTAGCATAAAATAAACATAGATGTTTACGAAACAAATTCACTGGAAAAATATTTCGCATCAAAAATCAAAACACCTTGCCAAACTTACAAAACGGACATTCGCAAAAATGTCACAGATTTCAAAATATGTACACTTTGCTTGTAAACTTCACTTGTAAAACAATCTATTTTCAAAGATAGCTTAAAACATATCACGCAAGTGCAAAAGTTAAAATTCTAAAGACATGTGGTATCAAATGTTCAGTGTATCACTTTCAGAAAGAGTTTGAGACAAAATTCTTAGATGGTCCATATTACCCCAAAAGGAAAATTTACATTGGGAAATTGATGGTCCAATTATTACCCCAGACACGACTGTTATGTCAATGGAGAAATTTTCCAAAACTGAAAAATAGCTCATGCAAATGACCATTTGCATCATCTTCTAAAAATGGTGTATTAGGTTAATTTTACGTGAAACTTGGTTCTATATAAATATCATTAATCTTTTTATTAGTTATTGGTTCTTAAGTGTAAAGTAAAACATTTTAAGGGCACGATTTTCACAGGCTGTTTAATTGGGGTTCATTAATTTAACCTGTCCGAAAACACCAGCTTGGGTATGAATGTAAAAATGATTTCGATAATTTAGGATGGATAGCCAGGGAATAACAAAATGTTCTTACTTTTTGTCAAACATGAGTCTTGAGCAAAATATTTGAAGAAAACACAGGGTGGTCCATATTCCCCAATTGTCCATATTACCCCAAATTACCCTGTTATTACATTAAGGAAATAATTGAACATTCATCAAAAAGCTGATTTTTCTAGTAAAAATCAAGAGAACAAAGTATACTTTAAGCCAGTAAAAAAGAAACTTTCAGCATAATAACCTGTACATTTATGCCTTTGTCTTTCCGGTTCAAACTGTCTGCAAATTTCAACATTGTCTTTGTATCCAACAAACAGCACTTCCTTTGTCCAAAATATGGAATGATTCAGTTTTATTTGGGTTTCGGAAGATTCTCAAAATCAGCGGTAATTTTTCGCATTTGAACATTTGAAAATTAATTTAGCTCATTTAAAAATTCATACAAAATTCATTACCACTGAACTTGGTCACATTTTAAAGCTTAGACATTGCCATTTCATCATATGGTAAGAAATACAAGATATTTAATTTGCATATTCATGAATTTTAATGAAAATATTAAAATAAATGACAGAAAAATCATGAAAAGTCAATAAATAAACTAATTTGAGGTCGAAACTATAATTGTGGCACTTTGTAATTTAAAGAGTAATAGCATAGGACAAATGTATTGATTTCATGTGCCTAAATTAAAATATCTCATTTGCATATTCATGAATATTAATACAATATAGAAAATTAAAGAAAAACGGAGATTAACTAAAGCCATTGCAAGTTTTGGATGGGTTATAAGATCTATCTTGTATCCCTGAAACCAATTTTCATGGCTGCCAGTGTGGTAAGAGGGACCATCTTAATGCAATAAAATATTGTTCTCAACAATGAACACATTTGCATGATGTAAAAAAAAAATATATAGTTTCCACATCTACCCCTTGTGTGATCCTAAAGAACAGGGTGTACTCGTAAAAGTATTCTATACAAACAATAGCATGCTCTAGAATATTATAATTGGTCTGATAATGATGCATGGACTTAGCAATTTAACCTTAATACCTATTATTCAAATCATTAATTTTGCTTATTCATGAAAAAAAAATAAAACACACAAGAAATCGGAGAAAAATCTTAGATGAAATAGGGGTATACGTACAAAATCAATCACTAAAAGCAGAGCTGTTACAAACCAGGATGCTAAAAGAACTATCAAATAAATGCTATGGCTATGTACTCTGACTCATATGTCTCATATATAAGCATGATCTTATTTTCAATTTCATGAATTTTAATGGAAACTTCATAAATAGGAATGAAAAAGTGAAAAATTTAACCGGCAAACATAAAAATGATGCTTTTCGCAGCAAGCAAAAGCCCTAACATGCTAAAAATGGCATTAAATGGTTGCTAGGGCAATATTATACCATCCTGTACTACAATATGTTAGTAATTTTTTTATTTCATGAATAATAACAAAACCTTTTGAATTTAGAGGAAAGTTACGGAAATATTAAGGCAGTTTACATAGAAAATCACATGAATTTTGGCTACTGATAGACCTAGAGTGCTATAGGACAATATTCTATAACCATATTACATGTTATATAAATAAATAGTGACTATTGTTGTATGGGTATTGATGAGATCACTAAGAATAAGAGAAAAAATAACGAAAAATGAAGTGATATACCAACACAATTGCATATATCTCAGCTGCCAATTGCCATATGTGCTGAAATGGTACCAATAGAATGCTAGGATGATGCAATTATGTCATGCAGTCTGATCACACTTTTTTTTTAATTTTTGAGAGTACTGAATAAAATGTAAGAAAAGTGTAATATTAACAGAAAATTGAAGCTTGTGCTCTAATAAATTTAATTGAATCTTGGTTGCCTGCAAGTGTACCCTTGTTTATCTGAATACATGATAATACAATATTGTCCTAGCTATTATTGATGTCATTTTGAGATCTCTACAGCCATTGGTAGTCGAAATATATTCAATTTTGTTGGTGTACCCCTTCATTTTTGTTGATGTTTCCCTTATTCATATAAATCTCATTAATATCATTCTAAAAGAAGAAGCTGGTGATTTAAATATCGGATTATATAGTTATGGAACATTGTCCTAGCAATTATTTGATACCAAGTATAGCTCTCTAGGTCAGTCAGTAGCCAAGATACATGTGGTTTTCTATGTATACCACCTTATTTTTTCCGTAATTTCCATCTGAATTTGAAAGGTTTTGTTGATATTCATAATACAAAAAAATCAACTGACTTATATATTGTAGTACAGGATGGTATACTAATGTCCTGGCAATCAATTCATGCCGTTTTCAACGTGTAAGGGCTTTTGGTTGCCGAGATACACACTATTTTTTAGGTTTGCCGGTTAATTTTTTTTCCATTTTTTCATTCAAATTTATGAAGTTTTCATGAAAATTCATGAAACTGAAAAAAATAAGATCATTCTTATATGAGACTTTAGGGTCATAGAACACTGCCACAGCATTCATTTTATACTTCTTTCAGCATCCTAGGTTTGTGAACAGCTATGGTTTAAGTGACTTTGTATGTATACCCCCATTTTTCTCTGATTTCTTGTGTGTTTCATTCATTTTCATGAATAAGCAATATCAATGATTTGAAAAATAGGTATTACGGTTAAATTGATCAGTCCATGCATCACAACCAAACCCATTATAGTATTTTAGAGCACGCTTTTGTTCGTATATGAATATTTTTGTGAGTACACCCTATTCTTTAGAATCACAGTAGGGGTGGATGCGGAAACTATATAATTTTACATCATGCAAATGTGTCCATCGTTGAGGACAGTATTTTATGGCATTTAGATGGTCCTTCTGAACACACTGGCAGCCATGAACATTGGTGTCAGGGATGCAAGGTAGATCTTGTAACCCATCCAAAACCTTGAAATTGCTAGAGTTTATCCCTCGTTTTTCCTCGATTTTAGACATTTTCTATTAATATTCATGAATATGCAAATAAGATAATTGTCATTTTGGCCCATGACATCAATAGATTTGTCATATGGTATTATTGGTTCAATAACAAAGTGTCACAATGATAGTTTCGACCTCAAGTTTAGTTTATTTATTGATTTTTAACGATTTTCTGTCATTTTTACTGTTTTCATTAAAATTCATGAATATGCAAATTAGATATCTTTTAAGGGTCACGATCCCGGGTTTCTCAAGTCCTTCGTATTGAGACTATAAATTGAGGCCCCATTACAATTTTCCAGAACAAACTGCTCACAAGGACATACTGTGACGAGGCTGAAGACTGTGCTGTGAATAGTCTTCAGACATGACTTACGGACAAAATCTGTACCCCCACACACTCACACTGACTTCATGCGTCTTCAACTGGCATACGAGTTAACTGAGCCATTCAGGAGTTTATTCCACTGTGAATTAGAAATGTCTTGTTCTAAAAGTGAATATACCGAAGGCATGTCACAACACTTCAAAGTGTTCTTAATTAAACAAACTTTTCTCATCTGGGTCTAACCTGTCTTTCTGCAATATGATATACCGGTCTCGATAACGTAATGGTTACAGGGTCCGCTGCAGAAGCGGGAGGCTGTGGGTTCGATCCAAGGCCGCGTCATTCCAAAGACGTTAAAAAATGGTACCAGTGGCTATCTTGCTAAAATGCGCTCAGCATTTATAAGGCGAACACTGGCTTCTCTCCACCTACTCCTACCTCCCCCGCAAAATAAAATGACTTCAATGATAGAGTATGGCATACTGTAAATACATAATAATAGTCACATTGTATGTTAAGATGATAGTAAGTGGCGGGTAATGTAGTTCTATCATCAGAGACTTGTGATGGTAATCATACCGTAACTCGGGGATAGCAGAGACCTCCTAGCGGTTGGAGGATAATACAATCAGAATAAACAGGTGTTGCTTTCAGAGAATTCTTCAGTTGTGTTTTCCTGTTACTCCCATCAATCAATTTCTGATTATTCTTGGGAGGTGTACATTGTACACTCCGGTGTGTTTGCAGGATGAACCTACATGCATGAGGATAGAACCTGTGTAGGGATCTTTAACCTGCACAGGGGATGACTGTCCCTGCACAGGGGGCCTCCAGTTAACGTCCCGATCCGAAGGACGGCGCACTGTATCATGTCATTCCTGCAAATGACACGAAGGGAAGCAAGTTCGGACCAACAAATTTTCCTCGCCGCCGGCGGGGATCGAACCCGGGACCTCTAGCACAAGAAGCCAGTGCGCTAACCACTCGGCTATCTCGCTTCTATTGTGCGTTCTAGGGACTAAATACTCCCCCATCCAAATCCCCGGTGAAATGATGTCATTTGGCGTGTCACCAGTAAACTACATGTATTCAGATTCAGTAATCCCTTATAAAGGGAGTCCCTGCATTTGGCATTTTCGTTGGTTCAGTTGCAGTTGTACAATGGGCTGAGGTGACCCGGAACAGATATGCAGTTACAGTTATAGTTTTGAATTCGGGAGTAGTCTTTTTATCGTACATGTTGATGGTTTGTGTTCTTCAGATTTCGTTTTGAAAATAAAGCTGTTTATTTCTTATTATTTTGTCAATACTGGCCTTTCCTGCTAAGTTGCATGCAATAAGAGTATTGTTGTGTGAAATATGTCAGATTATACCATCCCCTAAATTGTTTGTATTGGGGTTTTGCATCGCAGTCAACTTTATTTAGGTCATGTTGCCATTGTTGGGATGCACATCTGAGAGAAGGTTTCTTTCTGGAGGACAAGACCCAGTGCTGGTGGGATTCCAACACAGTACTTTACAGTTCAACAAGCTCTACCACTAGGCCACCCTGCTCTCAGATAGTGGTCTATGAACAAGATGAGACTGAAAGTTTATCAACCGCATTTGAGGCAAGTAGACTGAATCTTATTATAAAATATGTTGCCAGTCTTTGACATTGATGGGTTCACATGGCTGAAGAACGTAGACCTCATACCTTTGCGCGCCATTGACCATTTTGACCTTTTTCAATAAAAACTGCGTATTAAAAAATTACATTTACCTACCTACCCTGGATTTTTTTGCGTAAAAATTAAAATGAAAATAAAAAGATTTTCCTACCTACCTACCCTAATTTTTTTCAGACTGTTAGCGGAAACACAGCTATTTTTTTTTAGGCCTTGTGATGTTGGTTCACCCTATAAAAACGGTGATACTAGATGTTTTTGGCACTGGTAAGACACAGATAGCTGTAAAAATGAGCGGGGCTTAGACCAAAATTTTGCCATGGCAGTGCGGGGAAGATATTTGCAGGGTTTGCTTTATATAGTCAAAAAGGGCTGAGAAAAAGGAAAGATAGCAGGCTACGGGGGGGAAAACAGTGGTGGTTTTGCCAATGAGAAGTCCTGGCATGGGGTGGGGATTTTAGTGGGCATTTGCTGGACCAAAAGTAGAGTCCCGGCTTTTCCCCGAGGCCAATCAAAGCCAAACTTTTTGTGGAGCATCCTTAGGAAGAGGGAATGAAAGTTTGTATGAATGGTCAAGGTCACATGACCAAGATGGCCGCCATGGCTATAAATAGCAAAAACATTTAAAAATCTTCTTCTTCAGAACCAGAAGGCCTATGATTTTGAAACTTGGCATGAAGCATTAAGGAACGGAGTTCTACAAAGCCATCAAATTTGGTACACTGGTTGGGGCCAAGGAGTAGATGACCTGATTAGCTTTTGAGAACTTTCTTTAAAATTTTGACAAAATTATGCAATTTTGAAAATGTCATTGATTTATTCCACTTTTCAGTGAAATTTGGAACTTTTTAATGGTGAATATTAAGATTTTGAAATTACAAATGTATATTCCTCATAAAAAATATTCAACCCATATTTTTTCATGTCTAAGTCATGCCCGTCCCTTTGAAAACAAAATTTGAAAATCATGTGTGCAAGAAATGTCAAAAGGTATTAAAGCTAGAGCCATCATATTTAGTACACTGATTGGGGCTGAGGAGTAGATGACGTGAATAATTTTTTAGCACTTTCTGTCAAATTTTGACAAAATTATGCAATTTTGAAAATTTCATTGATTTTTTTTCCCCACTTTTTGGTCAACTTGAAACTTTTGAATGGTGAATGATGGGTTATGAAATTTCATATACAAATTCCTCATGAAAAAATATTTGACCCATATTTTTTCATGTCTAAGTTATGCCCCTTTTTGGAGTTATGTCCCTTTGAAAACAAAATTTGAAAATCTTGTGTGCAAGATATCTCAAAAAAGTACTTGAGTTAGAGTCTTCATATTTGGTATATTGGTTGATGCTGAGAAGCTCACCTGGTAAACTTTTGAGGACTTCAGCCAAATTTCGACAAAATTACTCCGTTTTTGATTTTTTACTCCATTTCTAAATTGTCTGCAAAAAGCTTACATTCTGTTTCTGGTCCGAACAACTTCTTCAGGAAATCAAATTTCGCTTCATTCATATGAAATAAATGAATCATACAAAGTGCCAGTTTAGGGACAAGCATACAGTTGGGGGCATGGTGTTTTACAAACACGCATTTCTAGTTCTCTTTTTTTTTCAGGTCAATCAGTCATACAGCGTCCCCTCAGCGCAATAAGTCAATAACTCCAAAATTTCACAAAATCACTTTTTTCCATTTTGCAATGCGTAACCATGTTCTCCATATTGTATCAAAATATTGGACCAAAATTTGATATGCAAATTAGGTAATTTGCATAAAAAGCAAAATGGGTTAACTCCATTTGTATTTTTATTGAGCGCAAAAACTGAATATGTGCACTTATTGAGTTTTTGCACCAAATTTTATTGGAAGTCAAATCCAAATTGTTTGGTGCAAAAACTCAATAAGAGCCTTTATTTTAATTCACATCAAACTATTTAGGCAGGTATTCTCATATTTTTGTACAAAAATGTCAGCTTCATGCAGTGGCAGGTCCAGGATTGTTAGAAAGGGGGTTTCAAGTGGCAAAGAAGGATTAATTCCATCATTATATATACTGTAATTTCACCAGTTCAGAATAATTTTTTGTTTAATGACTATGTGGTTACCAAATAGTTGCTTGGTGTGAATAAGGTGTATCATAAAGCATAGCAATTCTTCAAAATAATGATAACAAGTTTGTATTAATGTGAATCAGCTGTGTTCTATACAATGACTTTCAAGAAGACCACTATAACCTATGTCAGTTTCAAATCATTTATCAGTTCTGAATACCGTGTGTAGTGACAAACCGACACCTAACTTGTTCCAGTTTGAGTTATGTGCAGTGAAGAATGGGTGTGTTTTGGTTATGAACAGCGCTTTTGAAATTGTTTGCCTGCATATTTAACTAACACATTCTACATCGATTTTTGCTTTCGAAACTGTCAAATTGACACCAAGAATTACACGGCTCTCACAGAATAAAAAGTAATGATATAACAATGTTCATTTTTCTGGATACGTCAAAATGCATGTTGAAACCAAAAGTATAAAAGAAAATCATTGCCATTTCTACTGAAACATGCAGCATACATATAATTACACTGCTAATTAAGTTTGCATTAGATAAGTCATCCCGAAGAACAGGATAAAAAACGTACATAAAGATTCGTTTGTAAATCTTATCACTAACGTAAAGTTTTTATGGTTAGACCACATGATTCGGAACTGGTCAATTTAAAACACTTTAGCTCTCATCACTTTATTTATTAAAAATATTGTGTGATATAAGCCTTGTTTGAAACAAGTGTGCCGATATCACTTGATTCGACATGTCATTATACGGTTCTCAAACTAGGGCTCACACTAGGGCTGTAGAAATCCATCAATATATCCATCCATTTGTGAGAGATTGTGAGCATCTGTAGATAAACTAGATGGGAGACAAAATGAACCATTACAGCAATAATCATAATATAGCTACATTAGTAACAAGTGATTAAAACTATATCAGCTACCTGTCTCAATTTTGCACAATTAAAGGCATTTTTTTTGTCTTTTTTGTCCCCCGCCTTTCGAAGAAAAGCGGAGGGACATGGTTTTTGGCTTTCCATCATTCCGTCCGTCCGTCTGTCCTTCCGTCCCCCTATAGGAGTATGTACCTTGTGCAAGCAACTCCTCCTACAATTTAATTCCGATTCTTTTGAAAGTTTACAGATGTCTTAGCAATGCTTTGAAGATGTGCATGTGATTTGGGTATAATCCTCAGGTTAATTTTTGACACTTTTTTTGCAATTTGTTTTTTTTTTGCAATTTTTTCGGGCATATTGACAATGAAAGTGTATGGACAGTAGGTACCTTGTGCAAGCAACTCCTCCTACAGTTTTATTCCGATTCTTTTATAATTTTACAGATATGCATGTGATTTGGATATAATCCTCAGGTTAATTATTGAGACTTTTTTCGCAATTTGAACTTAGTCATTTTTTAGGACATTTTGACAATGAAAGTGAATGGACGGTGGGTACCTTGTGCAAGCAACTCCTCCTACAGTTTTATTCTGATTCTTTTGTAACTTTACAGATGTTTTAATCGTGCTTTGAAGATATGCATGTGATTTTGATATAACCCTCGGATTAATTTTTGACACTTTTTTCGCTATTGAACTTAGTCATTTTTTCGGACATTTTGACAATGAAAGTGAATGGACAGTGGGTACCTTGTACACACAACTCCTCCTACAGTTTTATTCTGATTTTTTTGAAACTTTGCAGATGTCTTGACCATGCTTTAAACTTACCCATGCGGTATGGATATAATCCTCACTTTAATTTTTATCACTTTTCGAAATTTGAAGTCGTTTTTCAGGCATTTACACTAAGAAAGTGCATGTGGTTTGGATATATGTTTTTGTAAGATACTAGTAAATATATGTGTAACTAAACTATCAAGGCGGGGGACATAAATTCTCTGAATTTGCTTGTTTATACAGAATTGCCTGAATCTTGACTTGATGGCTGCCATAAAATGTTGTGACCTTTATGCGTCAACTCTTATGACTTTTTCTTGAAGATGACGCCATACAATGTTGAAATTCGAAGGTACTTTTTTAATAAATAGATAGTAACAAGTGTGCAATTACAACTTGATATCATACTCAATGCAGTAACAATGCAATAACCCTATATTGTTTCATAAATAGTAGTGTTACACCATATTAATAGACATGTATTAATGAAGAAAAAGAAAACAGTGTAATAATCAGGCAAATCGTATTTGCGCCCATTTGTTAATATGTTGTTTTTATTTATGCTGATTTAATACCGAGCATGACAAAAAGCATGTGCTAAATTATGAGAAACTGGACTCAGCCGGAAATGAGCAAAATTAGAAACAATTATACACATTGATGAGGCTATAAAATATAGTGCACCATTATTTCTTTTGTTTTTGCAGTGGTTTTGCAGAATTTTTGTAATAATACTGATCTGCAAACATGATTTTGTCATTTATTAACATTCCCAAGGTCCACTGGGTAGTGTTGAAAACCTCAGGGTTTACCCTACATTATCAACACTCCCCTCTACTGCCATATATTCTCAGTTTACGCAAAATCTTTCGTATTAATAATAATATCAGGATTTTGCATCCATGGTATATGAATAGATTGGTCAACAGACAGGTACCAATTAGATTCGCCCTCCTGATGTTACAATAAAATCAACAAAATACTTTCCTAGCTTTTGCATCAAACTATCAAGGTCAAAATATGGCATTAAAACACAGATACATGGCTTTGACAGTGAAAATATAGATGCAATAAAGCATTTATTGAGTTATTGCACCAAAATTATTAGTGGTCATTACTAAAAGAATTAACACAAAAATGGGTTAAGAGCACTTATTGAGTTTTTGCGCCAAAAACTTTTAGATGTCATTTTCCAATAAGTGCATATTTGCCATAATTCCTCTTTTATTACTAAATAAAAAAATTGAAGCTTTTCCTCATTTGAAATCTAACATAAAACTTAATTGAAAAAGGTTTACCTAAATTATATGTAAGATGAGGAAAAAAAGATAAACAGTTTTTTGCTTCTCCTGAAAAGTTTGCAAAATGGAGTTATTGACTTATTGCGCTAAGGTGACGACAGAGTCTGTAGACAGTTTACTATCTGACATGAACACATGAAGGAATTTGTTTGATGGGTGGCACAGATGTAGTAAATGGGTAAGAGCATGTTGGAAAGTGAAGATGGTCGTAAGCCGAATGAGCAGCTATTTTCCCAATAGGCGGCCAATCAGTTAACTAAAAATATGAAAAACATACATAAAGCGCCAACAGCACAAAAGTATTAAACACCAAGACATAAAACAAAAAGAAGCACCACAGAAGTTTGCATCTGAATCTGAATGGTTTACCAGTGACTCGCCAAATTGACAATACTTCACTAGGGGGTGCACCAGGAGGGAAATCAGTCCAACACATATGCCAACTCAAAAGCTAAAAGGATTGGCATGTCATGGCGTCAGTCGGCTTTGTCAATTTTATTTGTACATGATAAATGAAAGTCTCCTCTAAACCTCATGGTGTATATTAACCAACTTTCAATCGAAGTCTTATTCCAATTTGTTACAACGTTTCCCACAGTAATATCTTAGAAATGCCTAAGAAACAAAATTTGACATCGCCACAAAATGGGTTAAAGTCATCGTTGGATCAAATAGTGACTGTTTTTCCAGTTTTGTTTGGTTTACTTTAGTTAAATGATGGCTTATTTAACTTTCCAGTCAAATTATTTTGTCATAGTGAGAAGCCACTACTTTCTGGGTTATAAACTATGTCAAATCTGCCTTCGTTTCTAAAAACTTTTTAGTAATATGATGGAGATAATTCATTTTGCACGTAGCAACGCCATATATAATATGAACTTCATATTATATTTTTCTTGTTAATTTTGCTAGGTCCTTGATACCTTAACGGCTGTGCAATGCGTCTAGCTATGTAAGCCTTTCTAGCAACAGTTTCGTTCTCTTATATCTCTGTTCATGAAGCAAGTGAGAACAATTTTTCTTGCACACCAGACAGAAATTGCCACACTTTTTGCCTGGGTGATAAAATTGCATCTCACCCAGATGTTCTCACCCAGGCTAAAAAAAATACGCAAAACCTTGAAATAAACCAGATTTTGGGGGTTGCTGTGCAAGAAAAAGAATCTAATATGGTGTTTTGTTCTAGATGGAAGTTTCCAACCCTCGGGATGACCGTACTGAGCGGAACCTCGGCGGAGCCTCGGTTCCGCTCAGCACGGTCATCCCTTGGGTTGGAAACTTCCATCTAGAGCAAAACACCATATTAGATTCTTATAATATGATATTTCTAATTTTAGTGTCCGTAGTTTGGGCGGAAAAGTCTATTGTGTTGACTTGAAACAGCTCATACCACAGGTCATGGTATTATGGGCGATTACACCCTATGGGCGGTTTGCCTTTTATTACGTCAGGGTGAACATTTGTCACCAACATGACAGGCATATGTACCAGCCGGGTATCGAACCCGCAACCGCTTGATTGCTAAGCGAATACGTTATCCATTACACCATCGCAGCCCAAATATTGGTTTTCTACAAGTGTAAGCATTTTCATTTAACGCGTGCGATCTCTCAGCACTATTTCCACTTTATGTCCACGTATAAACCCACGGCGATAAAGCTCGGTTCAACGTGAGCTTTGGCATGCGGTATTTAGTGTGACTCAATCAGAGCTGCCTCGTCCTAGATCAGCTGGCTAACTGTCATTCTGCTACACTTCGGTACCTCGTTCCACTTCCCTGACAGCTTAGCATAGGTTGCATTTAAACCAATGTCGAACTGATTGTGGATTTCGTAAGCGACTTGCAGCTATGTTATTTTGCTATTAATTGTAATATTTTTGTTATGTATTTGTACCAGTGCCAAAGATCTTCCAGTAAAACCATAAAATTGCCTAAAACGTTTGCATTAATGTAGAAAAACAAATGATATTCGACTTTGAGTCGCTAATTCTACAGTAGTCTCCCCTGATCGATTTATAGACATCTTTGAAATTTTCCATAGAAAAAAATAAAGTATTTTATGATTCTGCGTACTTTAACAACTAGAGTATTTATAATTTATGTCGTATATGCAAGACAAGATCTAACATAAGTTAGAATAACAGCGTTTTGAATTTTCATTTTCGACCAAGGGCTGAATATATCCCATTTCCGTCGGTATGGAGAGGTTTAACGGAATACCGATGAAAATATTCCGTCTAGCCTCGTCCAAATTAACAACAAGAGATAAACAAGTAGCCCAAGGACAATGATCGCTCACCTGAGAGTCAACAAGTACAGTCTATGGTGGCATAAAGGTGCCATTCACATAATGAGTTAGTATCACGTTAATTTTAGTTTCTAAGTCGACTTATAACGTGTTGGTGCGATACTATCTAGTCTTCCGGTGAATAAAATTTGATCTGCTATTGGACATGATTCCGCTCTAAAGTGCCATCTAGTTAATGAGATAGTAACTTTTTAGCTCTAGTTTTATGCCGACTTAGGATGATAAGAACTCAAGATTGTATAAGAATCATTCATCCTAAGTCGACATAAAACTAAAGCTAACAAGTTACTATAGCGGAATCATGTCCAATACCAAATAAAATTTTATTTACCGAAAGACTAGATAGTAACTCACCAACACGTTATAAGTCGACCTAGAAACTAAAATTTACGTGATACTAACTCATGTGACAGTCACTTGACAAAGTTTTTTTTTCTTTTTTCTTTCTTTCTTTTTTTTTTTTTTTTTTTTTTTTTTTTTTTTTTCTTTTTTTTTTTTTTTTTAAGATCTTGATCAAAATTGAAGATGCTGGAGAGGCCACAACACTAAAACTTGATTTTTCAAACATTCAAGGGCAGCTAACTCCGCAGTCCAGGGTCGAATCTGACTCAAATTGGAACTCATCCAAGATGTTATGATTATCCTTGTTTCTTCCAAGAATGAAGAAGATCCGATCACAATTGAAGGCGCTAGAGTAGCCACAACACCAAATATTGAGTTTTCAAACACTAAAGGGCAGCTAACTCCGCAGTCAGAGGTCGGATCTGGCCGAAATTCAAACTCATCCGAGATATTGTAGTTATTCCTGTTACGTGCAAGAATGAAGAAGATCCACTGAAAAACAAAGATGCTAGAGTGGCCACAACACAAAACATTGATTTTTTAAACACACAAGGGAAGCTAACTCCGCAGTCAGAGGTCGGATCTGGTCGAAATTCGAACTCATCCGAGATATTGTAGTTATCCTTGTTACCTGCAAGAATGCAGAAGATCCACTGAAAAACAAAAATGCTAGAGTGGCCACAACACAATATATTGATTTTTAAACACTCAAGGGCAGATAACTCCGCAGTCAGAGGTCGGACCTGGTCGAAATTCGAACTCGTCCGAGATGTTATGGATGTTCTTGTTACTTCCAAGAACAAAGAATATCCAAATAAAAATGAAGGCCTGGAGTGGCCAAAACACTAAATATTGACTTTTCACACAGTCAAGGGCAGATACCTCTGCAGTCAATGGTCGGATCTGGCTGAAATGCTAACTCATCCGAGATGTTATAGCTGTCCTTGTTACTTCTAAATATGAAGAAGATCTGATCAAAATTGAAGGCGCTAGAGTGACCACAGCACAACACAAAATAATGATTTTTCAAACACTCAAGGGCAGCTAACTCCACAGTCACAGCTGAAATTCGAACCCATCCGAGATATTATAGTTGTCCTTGTTACCTGCAAGAATGAAGAAGATCCAGAAAAAAAAAAAAAAAAAACAATGGCGCTAGAGTGGCCACAACAATTTTCCCATTATAAGTCTATGGGGATTTTTCCAGACGCTCAAGGGCAGCTGACTCCGCAATCTGAGGTCGAACCTAGCCGAAATTCGAACTCATCCGAGATGTTATTGTTGTCCTCGTTATTCCCAAGAATGAAGAAGATCCAGTCAAAACTAAAGTTGC
The DNA here is from genome assembly GCA_964017185.1 of Rugalucina vietnamica. NCBI lineage: Eukaryota > Metazoa > Mollusca > Bivalvia > Lucinida > Lucinidae > Rugalucina > Rugalucina vietnamica. Next base: position 46,014,251 of record OZ024872.1, read on the forward strand.
AAGAGTGGCCACAACATTTTCCCCATTATAACTGAATGGGATCTATCTGTTGCCATGGAAACCAGAGGTCTAATCCGACCTGGCCCAAAACCTAATGCAACCTTTCCCCCTCCTCAATGATGCTTCAGATGAAATTTGATTGCGATTGGCCTTGTTGTTTTAGAGATATTCAAGATTGAAAATGTGAACGCACGGACGCACGCACGGGCGCAAGGACGGACGCACCCACGGACGCCGGCTCGACTACCATACTATTAGCTCACCTATCAGGTGAGCTAATAATTGTCTACGCGCCAGCGCGTAGACTACTCTAAGGTTTGAGATTGACCTACTTACAAGACAACTCATACACCTCTCTACAACTGCAACTGCATGTTTGACCATCGTGTTAGTAGGATTCCGGGTCGTTTCGCCAAGGACCGTGTAAACACCCCCAAACACTCATGCATTGGTAACATTTGTACCAATGGTGCAGTAGGTACCAAAAATGGGGCAAATTGTTGAATTCGTGGAACTGGTCCATGATTGCATTCTATCTAAGCAACAACGGAATGAAATGAACCGACGGTATTGTGACGCTATATGGTCAGGTATGAAAGCTTTGACAGCGCCCCACCTGCCGTGTAGCCAATTACATTCTATCAAAGCCACAACGGAATGAAATGAACCGACATATTGTGACGGTCGATTGTCAGGTATGAATGCTTTCACCGCGCAGCGTTTTATTTCTGTTCAGTCAAATGCACCACGATGAAATGGGAGTACGGTCAGATTCTTTGACATTCTAGTTTATATATGCGAAGCGTAGACCAAGCTTTTTGTTAAAGCTTATACTTGTATTATGTACATTTAAAAATACATACTAATAATAAAGCGTAGTATTTTTGATACTAGTAGTTTAGCTAAAAATATAACATACCCGAAAATATAATTGGAAAACCGTTTCGGTGTCTAAAAATAAAATGCACACGGTGACAACCTTAAGCGAAACTAATTTAGACCAAAAGCTGGACAACTCGGCACCATTTGGTCAAATGCAAAAATGCAAACCGGTCTCTTGGCTACATCCGTCGCAACATTAAGAGTAAAAACCAGGAAGTCAGGAAATCAGCCTATAACACACTAGTCAGGCCCCAGTTGGAGTATGCGTCTGCGGTATGCAACCCGCACATACCAAAGACCATATCTCCAAAATTGAAATGGTCCAGCGAAGGGCTGCTCGCTGGACCATTAGCAACTTTGATCTGTAACTGAGATGTTGGACAAACTAGGCTGGAGAACATTGAAACAAAGACGAGCAGATGCCCGCATTTGTCTGTTTATAAGATTGTGTATGGGTTGGTTGCAGTCCCTCTCCAAGATTATGTGCAGTATAACAAGAGAATCTCTAGATACTGCCATTCTATGACCTTCAGGCAGGTGTCAACATCAACAGATTTTTACAAGTATTCATTTTCCCCCTTGCCATTATTCAATGGAATGTCCTCCCGGAGTCTATTGTTTGCTTACAGAGATTGGATGCCTTAAGGCTGCTATCTGTAAGCTGCAACACTCTCGACCATAATTCCCGATAAGCTTGTTTTTAACCTGATTTAGATACTAGTACTCTCACCTATTTTAACCTATCATCTGTTTTTATCCTTCACTATCACACTTCTTCATCCTTTTAAACTGTCTGATACTAACAGACCATGCGCAATCCTGCCTAGAATGTCCGTGAGGGCGTATGGCAGTATATAGAGATAGATAGATAAATATTTTAACTAAGTGAAACAGCTAATAATAATCGAAGTTACAGAACAGCACATCACTTAACACTCGCCGATGCGGATACTCTCACGACAAACATATATATTAGTCAGTTTGGTTGTATTGTGGTTCAACGTATAGTCTATCTTTAAACATTTAAGTCGTTTTAAGACAGAACCCCCGCTTCGTGGGCACTAAATAGTCATATTGAGAATGAATGTGTTTTATTTACCCAAGGACGCGGGTGGGATTCGAACTTATCCATTCCGTGTCTGACATGAGGGCACCGCTCTCCCTTATGTATGGGTGTAATAATATGGTGCATGATAATGATTTAGGGTCAACAAAAAAAGCACCGAGAAAGAGATAAATACATCTCTGACACCCACAAGGGGTATGTTTGTCTCATTGTTAAGAAAAAGCAACTAAATCACAGCGGCACAGCATCCTATGGTACTAGCCACTGCTAACTGTGCTGTCGATCATGTCAGTTTAATACCGTGACACGCGAAACGAACGCTGTTATTTACAAATGGCAATCTAGAATACGGCCTCGAAATGTCTTGGATAATAATGGATGCCGTGCACCTTAACACCATAGTCATATAGTGAGGGACTTAGACTTTAAGGTCCGATTAAATTTTTATCGTTTTCAGTCTAGTCTGACTATAGTGACGTCGTTTTACAGACCATGGTTCAACCCTGCCCTCCGCTATGGTTTCGCAGGAACAAGTATGGCCGACAGTGTTAAAAATATTTCCTGGTAAACTAATTGATCTAAGTGGCTTCGTTTATTGACAGTCCGTGGGCGCCGCCATATTTACTAGACCAGACATCTACCAAAATACCGTTCGATCATCTTAAATCTGAGATCAGCTGAATCATACGCAGTTACACCTTCCGGGACTACACTATGGCCTGAGATCGAAGTCGCAAACTGTATCAGTATAGGGCAGAGACTTAGAATAATCGTTCCCATAGACTCCCATTGTAATTTGCCCAAAAACAAGACTCATTCACATGCGTCACAACTTATTGCGGACCCCAACACATTCAGCAGACGAGAGAACGCCCCAGGCCGTGTACAAGCGCAGCACGCCCCAGGCCGTGTACAAGCGCAGCAAAAAATGGGGTGTTAGACAGCATTTAAGGACGGTATTTTTCGCTGTTTAGAGACACCCCAAAATCAATCGCTTATCAATGAAAAATTGATTATTCAAAAATCACTACATCCGCAATTTGGCCATTGTATGACTAAACAGCAGCTGATTAAATCACACAATATAGCAAAATATTCGAGAAAGGTTATACACTATCATGTGACAAAAGACGGTTGATAGATACACATTTATGACCAATCGTAGGTAGCGTTACATCTTAAATTTATCGCGGCAGATCTGCCCACACTTCGGGCCAATCACATGCAACGTTACAATTACTGGTCTCTGTCCAGTAGCACTGAAGAATGTGAAATACTTTTTGGTTTATCACTAGTGAAGTAATAAGTCAATTAGGACCAGTGAACTTACTTAATAATGACATACTAAATACTAAATGTGGATTGAGTGTTCTCTTCAAAATTAAAATGTAAAAAAAAAACTTGGAGAAATAGCCTAGGTGAATAAAGGATCATGGAAGACATTAGGACGTAGACGGAGAACGGGAAGGGCTAAGCGAATCATTAAAAAGACAACAACTTCAGTGTCAGCTGTATACGTGTAGCTAGCTAAACGTTGATCATTAATTTATTTCTATTAAGGTGCATTGTGCAAGTAATTTGAAGGCTAAAAGGAAAAACAAAATCTGAAACAAAAGATATAGAATTTTGGAGTTTGGAATTTTGGAAACCCAATACAAATGGATTTAAAGGACAAAGTTAAAAAATGGGGACGAGATTTAAAATAGATTTAATGGGAACCCTCATTCAATCAAACGTCCTTGAGGAGTATTGGAATTCCAACATGCCATCGCAGTGACGCAGGTAAGACATTATTAAAATTATTTTGTGCCTCTGCGTAGGAGAGCTGTTTTCCGTGTGAGTCGGATATTATGACCTCAGTTCATTTCTATAACTATAACTGCGACACCCGCCTGATAACATCTTCCAGCACAAATGTTTTAACATCATTAACATTATTTGTTGAAACATTATTCCTTTCAGTAATACTTATTGGTACAGGTTCGATCAGAAGGTAGGCGTCCATGGCAATATATAGCTACTATGTTGATTTAATGGATGTGTGTGATCTTTGCGACCCCACTGTCCTTTCATACATTTTGTACTTGCAGTTATAGCTCGACTTTGACCTCTGGCGAGTCAAACATGAAGTATACATATATATATATCAAAGATATACAAACTTCAACAGCTATTCCTACCAAGATCATTTCTGATACAAGTACATCGGAAAAATTATAAAGTAGAGAAATAAAGATGTACTAAATTGGCGAAGGTAGGTTTCGAACCCGCAGACTTCGGCTTCGGCGCCTAGCTATACAGGGCCATCCCCTCTACCGACTGCGCTACTACGCAAGGACGCAAGGAGCGTAGTAGCGCAGTCGGTAGAGGGGATGGCCCTGTATAGCTAGGCGCCGAAGCCGAAGTCTGCGGGTTCGAAACCTACCTTCGCCAATTTAGTACATCTTTATTTCTCTACTTATATATATATATATATATATATATATATATATATATATATATATATATATATATATATATATATATATATATATATATAGTGCGTGAAAGGGTATTACGAGGGTCATCATAAAAGTTCTGAAAATGGTCTCATATCTCCCAAACGGTCTATAAAATCAAAATTGTTTGATAAGGCCATGTATGTCGCTTACATGTGTGTGAAATACGATGCTTTTATCACAATCCGAGCTGATACTGTAACAATATGTATGTAATAATATGAGAGCGCATTGCCAGGAAAATTGCGATTGTGTCTATAGTTTTAGAGGGGGTATGGTGAGCTAAAGCTGCACTGCGTTTCTTTTATTGGTCATATTAATGGTTTTTGATACTCTTTGAATACCAAACTGCTCCCTAAAAGCAACTATTGTAATTTCATTGACCTAGAAGCTTTCTGTGGCAATAAAAGAAAATCAACAACTTTTTCTCACTATTGGTGTCACTGTTTTTTGCAACACTACTGTTTTCTATACCGAACAGCTAACTCATGATTTGATAAAGCTGCTATGTCGTCTACTTCATACAAATAATAAATGACTTTGAACAACTGACATATACAAAATATACATCACTTTGCAATGCAACTCTAATTTTACGGTACAAATTTGTTGCTAAAATGGTCACATGTCGAAAACAAAACCCTACAAAAGTCGCAATTGCAGGCAAAATCACTCACTATGGCAGACACAACCAACCTATATAGGAAGGTACAATTTGGCAAATAAAATGTTTACAAGAGGGCTTTGCCTTTTCTGTGAAATAAGGTCATGAAATTGGCTAATAATGTCGCGCCGCCATGTTCTTTTTAGCTCACCTGAGCCGTTAGGCTCACAAGGTGAGCTTTTTGGATGGCCATGATCCGGCGTCGTCCGTCACACACGATTTCAAAGATCTTCTGCTTTGAAAGTGCTCGACCAATCAAAGCCAAATTTGATAGGAAGTTTCTATCCAAAGGGGGAACCAGTGTGTTTATGAATAATCCAGGTCACATGACCAAGATGGCCACCCTGTCCATATATGGTAAAAACCCTTCAAAAATCTTCTCCGGAACTGGTGAACATATTTTAAGCAAACTTGGAATAAAGCATCAGCTACTTAAATACCACAATGTGTTTATAAATCATGACCCTGTGATGACCTTGACCTACATGTATTTTACGACAAGGTCAACAAAAATCGCCTGTGCATTCGAATTATAATAACACTAAACATTACAAGTCTCTATGGTCGTGATTGTTAGGCTACTGCCTAGAATCCCGAAGGTTGCGGGTTCGAATCCCAGCGTTGATACTTTTTTTTTTATTTCATTGCCAGGCGAACCCTTCGCTTTACAATTGGAAACATCAGAGACCTGATCAGCGAAGGCCTGGAGTCTATAACAGCAGCCGCGTGGGAAACTGTGTGCATTGAACGGCAATACAGGCAAATTGACATTGCCGTCGAATAAGCACAGGAGCCAGTGATCACTGCATAGGCGTGACCGACTCCGAGGCAAAATCAGACACTGCAGAGGGCGATTAAGTTTCGCTGATTTGTATCTGCTGGAATGAATAACACTTTATAAAATGAATAAAATATTATAGAAAATAAAAGGATCATAATATAAAGCAAAATAATACAATAAATACAATAACCTGGTACTGTGAAACTGTGATGAAACGTCTTAGACCGTTCACTGGGACATTCGGGTAATCCGGGAAGTAGTATGACCAAAACTGTGTGAGGGTATAAAAAGTAGTTAATCGAGTACGCCTGTTCTGGAAAGTTGTGCCAAGGCAGTTTGGAGCACTGACAGTTTCCTAAGCATTTTATGACCTCTTGCCGTTAGGTTCAAGGGTATTTGATTTGTAGTTTTAATAATTATACTTTATTGGCGACGAGGCTTTAAATAACCACCGGGGAAAGAGTTTAATTGCATTTTTTTCCTTAAATTTACCAGTTGAATTTTGCCGACCGGTGTCACTGTAAATTTTTGGTCAGTTTGAAAGTACAATTTAGGGTTGAAAATAACATTCACAGGAGACCTCTAGGTTAATGATAGTAATAATTCTTGAAATATTTTTCATTTCTAGAAGCATCTGTATTTTTAATTGTTATTTTTTCGTGTTTTTGCTTTTTGACATTTTTGTCCGGTATTAAAGTAGAAATACGTCAGTTTCAAAATAGCAGTTAGAAATAAAGCAAGTTTTTCATTTTGGATAAAACCGTTTGAAAATTCGACCTATAAATTGTGAAATTTATTTTGATTTTGGTCGAATTTGGCGTAAAGAATTAGTGGTCAAGTTAACAAAAAGCGTAGGTCAGGTGAGGTATTATAGATCCACATTAATGTCAGTAATAATTTCTTATGGCAGTCATATTGACACATAAGTAACTTCCTTAACTGCAAATCCAGAAACAGAAAGAAGTCAGCAGCGCTCAGATTTGGAAATTGTTCATGCTGGGTTTGATAAATTCGCATTGAACTAGTCACAACACTTGAACCAAATACAGTTATCGATGTCTGTCAACGTGAACACAGCATCTGCTCAAGAGTTGCAGCAAGCATTGTCAAGAATTGGTGACATGGTGGCACAACTCATACTTGACTTCAGACAGAAGTATGGCATTGTAAAGAGAGAAGCGGTCAATTTGGCTCTTCGCAGTAACCTGCCGACACAGATTCTTGACGTGACGGATTTCTCGGAACCGAAGCGGGATAATCCATTTATGAGAGACCTTCCAAGTCTACCGTCAGTTCCAACGACAAATTCATGGGAACCAGTGATGGCAGTTAACATAAACCATCAATTACCTGGAAGGTCAGTGTCACCGGAAAGTAAAGGGTCAAGGTCAAGGTCACACTCCACTGAAGAAAAAGTGAGAAACCTTCCCAGTCTACCATCTGTTCCAACAACAAATTTATGGGACCAGTGATGGCAGTTAATGAAAACGAGCAAGGATCCAGAAGGTCAGTGTCACCAGAAATAAAGGGGTTAGATTTGGAAAGGGCTCTTGCCATGCTAAGAAGAGATGATGAAACCTCGACGAAGAGTGAACTGTGTTCTTCTAGAACCGGTGTCATGCCACCAGTTGACAGGAAAGAGAAATGCAGTACAAGTGATTCAACGATACCATTGCCAGCAGATCAAAACATCAAGCAAGAAGAAAATACAAGGATGTTGTCTGCAAGAATTAAATCTGAGCCAGGTTAACATGCTGCTGAATTATCAGAAGGCACCAAATACTTGTCTAAATCAGCTCGACACAAGTCAAGGTCACCAGTGTCAAAGTCAGATACAGAGTCAAGGTCAGATAAACACCATTGAAGAAAAAATGGTGATGATGGTGGAAAGAAAATATCACAACATAAGTCTGAAAGGCAAGTAAGACGACAGTCCAGATCGACTTCAAGGTTACAGTCAAAATCTCCTTTAAGGCGAAGGTCACACAGAAACAAGGGGTCAGAATCAAGATCCAGGTCTAGATCACGTGACAGAAAAAGGTCAAGGTCACATCATAACCGAAATAGGTCCAAGCCATATGACAGGAGGGAAAAGTCTGGATCTTACGAAAGGAAAAGGTCAAGGTCAAGTGACAGATAACAGGAGTCAAGGTCACACAGAAAAAGAAGATCAAGAAACATTCACAATCGTCTGAGTCGGACACTTCTGTCGATCGACACCACAGACATGGAGATCTATCCTCAGAAACACCCCAAACATTTGCGTTATGATGGGCAGTCCAACTGGTTCTCGTTCGAGAAGTTTAAAAGTTATAGAAAAGTTATGAAGTGGACTGAGACCCAAAGAAAAGATTATCTGATCTGGAGTCTTGAAGGGAAAGCCTTAGATTCCGTCGCATCATCAATGGATGTTGACCGACATTCTTTTCGGAAAATGATGAAAAAAATGGAGAGAAGATTTGGTGTGACAGACCTAAAAGAAACATTGAAAGTGGAGTTCGACCATGCGAGTCAGGAACCAGAAGAATATTTGGAAGATTGGGCTGACCGTGCTTGGACATTGACAACATATGCCTTTGCTGACCTGAAAGAAAAACACCAAAAGCTAAAGGCGATTACTAAATTCTGCCAAGGGTGTAGTGACAAAGTCGCAGCTAAGCATGCTTGTTTTGAGAGACCCTCAACCATGGAAGAAGCATTAGATCTTGTGAAATACCACCAATATATTTCACAAGGTGTGGATAGAGAAAAAACGAGAAATGGAGTTTTTTTTATAAATTCTGTAGACTGTCTACCAGAAGGTTGTGTTCCGGCGAATATAGATTACTTTCTGTCAGAGCATAGAGTCGAGGAACTTACGGCGACAGCTTTGCAGCAATTGCCAACCGACTTCCCAATACAATAAAGCCGAAGGAGCTTGAAGACACCAAAAAGAAAAGAGCATCGCAGTGCTTCTTCTGGAAGAAATAGGGTCACATCAAAATAGACTGCAGAGTGTACCAGACATAGCTAAGTAAGCGACAAGCAAGAGCTGAGCCTGAAAGTTCAAGCAACTAGGTGCTGGAGATCATGTCACACAAGAGGAGCTCATCGACTTAGCCCTGACGGTAAAAAAGGTACAGATTGCGATGTAAAGTTATCTCAGGGAATATGGTTGGGCTTATAGCTCGCCAGTTTTCAAATTCAGGATGCCATGTAAAGGGCTTATAGCTCTCCAGTGTTGTACAATTCGGTCAAATACCCTTCAACGATGAAATGTAGTTCCAGTAACCAGCCGCGACAAGAATGTAGTGGGGCTTTTAGCTCTTGAGTGCTCTACAGATCCAGACCATTCCAGTGATCGACAGCGACAAGAGTGTAGAAGGACTTATAGCTCTCGAGTGTTTTACAGTTCAGTCCAGTAATCATCAATGGTAGGAATAAAGCAGGGCTTATAGCTCTACGTTGTAGCATCGTTCAAGAAAAGGAATGTCGAAGGGATTTAAATGCATATTAGACCAGTTACAGTAACAACATAGCCAGAACAATTGTGTGACATGTCAGATGGAAATGATATTAATAGCATCACACCACTGAGGATATTCAAGGAAGAAAACAGATGTGAATATTCCAGAAAGGGGTTATAGTTCCAAAGTAGAGACGATTCTCCCAGCTGGTACTTCTAGTACCGAGACAGATGAAGATCTTCAAGATGGGGCTTTTAGCTTCAAAGCGGAAACAATCCTTCCAGTGCGTACTTCTTGTACCAAGATAGATGAAGATGCCTCCAGCTGGTAATTCTAGTACCAAACCAGATGGCAATGTTCGAGATGGGCTTGTAGCTCCAAAGTTGAGATGGTCCCTCCAGTGGGTACTTTTAATACCAAGACAGATGAAGATTGTTCCAGCTGGTGCTTCTAGTGCCAAACCAGATGGAGATGTTCGAGATGGGGCTTGTAGGTCCGATGCAGAGACGGTCCTTCCAGTGGGTACTTCTAGTACCAAGACAGATGACAATTGTTCCAGCTGGTACTTCTAGTACCATACCAGATGGGGATGTTCGAGATGAGGCTTGTAGCTTCAAAGCGGTGACAATCCTTCCAGCCAGTGGGAACTTCAAGTACCAAGACAGATGAAGATTGTTCAAGCTGGTACTTCTGGTACCAAAACAGACGGGAATATTCTAGATGGGGTTTATAGCTCCGAAGCAGACACGATCCTTCCAGTGGTACTTCTAGTACCAAGAAAGATGAAGATTGTTCCTGTTGGTAATTCTAGAGCCAAAACAGATGAAGATGGGGCTTATAGCTCCAAAGTGGTTCTTCCAGCTGGTTCAATGTACGGCTAGTATTAAAACAGATGAAGCTACGGCTTATAGTTCCAAAACAGATGCGAATCTTCAACAGGATGCCTATATCATTGCAGGTGTAGTCCTTTGGTGGCATTTCTTGTGCCAAAGTCTGGGATTCAAATGTGGTGTTTTAAGTGCCACACTAGTCGTGGAGTCCCAAGGTGGTATGTCCAGTACTAAGGTAAATGAAATGCTCAAACAATTGAGAAAAGGAAATTCTCTTTTCACCGAATTCCCACCAGTTGAGCATTTCCGGTTTGACAGCCTTCCCAGCAGGGGTATATTACTTAAGTTTCAATGTGTTGCAGAAGATGGCCAGCCCGGGGTGACAAGTTAGCACAAGGGTGGTATAAGTTAAATTTGTGCAGGTGATATTCAACACATTTCTGTAATATACATGTAGCTTGATGGAAGAAATATCTGGCGATACAAGAAAAGGCAACGCATACCGAGACTCCTAGTCAGGCTCAGACATGTGGTGGGCTTGTAGCTCCAGCATGGGGTCCGGTATGAAAGTGTCACCAGCAGATTATCAGCATTGAGAAGCTTCCTGCAAGTATAAAAGTTTCTCTGGTTTTACGTTGCCAAGTCAGATATCTGGAGATACAGGAAAAGGGCAACTTACAAATAACCGAGACTTCAGGCTCAGACATGTAGAGGGCTTGTAGCTCCAAAATGGGGGCCCGGTATGATAATAACTCCAGCAGATAGCCAACATTGAGGAACTTCCGGCAAGTATAAGCGTTTCCCCGGTTTAACGATGGCAGGTCAGATATCTGGAAATACAGGGAAAAAGACAAGACATACCCAGACTTCGAGTCAGGCTTAGACATGTATGTGGGTTTTTAGCTCCAGCATTGGGGCCTGGTATATATGCTTCCCTGGCAGATGACCAGCATTAAGAGACTTTCGGCAGGAATGAAAGTTTCTTGTGGAGGGCTTTTAGCTCCAGCATGGTGGCTAGATTCAGATATCAAGTTTAACAGAAGAACCTGTGATATGCATAGAAATATCTTGTGGGCTTCTAGCAAACTTCGAGTTGTCACTAGACATGTTGCCTATTTAACACTTCAGGAATTGCTCGCGGGCTTATAGCTAGCATCCGCATATCAATAGTTCTTCAAGTGAGCAGACACGCTGTCTGTTCAAAGTTATTGACAAACCTTTAGTCAAATTTCCTTGGACTTGTAGCTCAGGTATGTGGGCTTCTAGCTCCTGTCTAGTCATCGACGAGTATGTGGGCTTCAAGCTCCTGTCCAGCAATCGACGAGTATGTGGGCTTCTAGCTCCTGTCCAGCCACCGACTAGTATGTGGGTTTCTAGCTCCTGTCCAGCCATGTACGGGTGTGTGGGCTTCTAACTCATGTCCAGACATCGACAGGTGGTGGGCTTCTAGCTCATATCCAGGCATCGACGGGTGTGTGGGCTAGCTCATATCCAGGCATCGACGCGTGTGTGGGCTTCTAGCTCATATCCAGGCATCGACGGGTGTGTGGGCTTTTAGCTCATATCCAGGCATCGACGGGTGTGTGGGCTACTAGCTCATATCCAGGCATCGACGGGTGTGTGGGCTTTTATTTCATACCCATGTATCAACGCTACTATGCCAGAGTGTGGTGATGGCGGCAACAACCAAGGTCCTAGGACTAGCGGTTTGGCAAAAAGAATCCAGTGTACTTCTACATGTAGTTCACAATTTCCTGGTTGACGTAAGCTATTACAAAGAGGTAAGGTAAGGTATTTGTGCTTGCTTGCAGCTGGCACATCTCTTTGAATCTCCCCACCATGCCGTTGGCCTTCAACGTTATGGTTGGACCGTTCACCGGGACAATCGGGTTATCCGGGAAGTAGTAGAACCAAACGATGTGAGGGTATAAAATGTAGTTAATCCAGTACGCCTGTTCTTGAACAGTTTCAAGCACTGACAATTTCCTAAGCATTTTATGACCTCTTGCCGTAACGGCGTTAGGTTCAAGGGTTCTTGATATGTAGTTTCAATGATTATACTTTAAAACCAAAAATGTGTTACATAGGAGGTCTTGCTTCGACCAAAAATGAAAATTAGATAAGTGGGATTCGAACCGGACCTTTGTCTTTGCACTCTAGTAGCACATCCACTGCACCATGGGTGCATATATTTGAGGACATATTGATAAATGTATAAGCAATACTCTGTTGCAAAGGTAGGTAACTACTGACGTAAAAAAGAACTATTAACGCGCTTTACTGATTACTGTGGACTCATCATTGAGGTCATGGCTCAGGGATCAAAACCGCACTATAGATTTATATAAGAAAAAGGTACAAGTATTTGGGGAAAAGGGCAATGTTAAAAATTGTGGTAGATGTTGTCAATTGCAATGATATCACATATAGGTAAAATACTTTGGCCGTGCCTCTTGAACTCACGTGATGAAATTTTGTAAACACGGCAAAAGGGGCACCTATTTGTTTTACACATTTTTTCCAGTGCCATGTGAGACACGTGGTCATATATTGTTTACCGTCATAGAGTCGCATTATTGAGAACATGTGAGAGGTAAAGCGACACGGTCAAAGTAGTTTACCTATACCTGAATCGAATATCCAAACACGTCAGGGAAAGGCGCAATCAGAAAAAGATTCCCACTCCAAAAACCGAGGTGGGAAAAAACTAAATTAACAATCAAGCACTTATACCGTGAAAACATACCGTAAGCCGAATGAGCAGCTATTTTCTCAATAGATGGCCACTCAGTTACCTAAACTTAACTAAAAATATGAAAACATACATAAGGCACCAACAGCACAAAAAAACAACAACGTTAAACACAAAGACATAAAACAAAAAGAACCATCACAGAAGTATCGCCTTGGAACGATCAATAACACAAAGTTACTGACGGGCTTCAACCGGTTTTACATGACCATAACCTCACCCTCAGCTTCTGCAGTGGTTCATAACATTTAGTCAGTTCTTCGGTCCTCGTGGACCATGACTCACAGATTGAGTAAGCTGCCCTACGATGGAGATCCCTGGAGGCCGAATAACTTACTAATTCCGTAGCAAACTAACTCCGTAGCAAAAGAAAACCACCAGTCGGACCCCGGTGAAAACTTTCTTGAAGTGTATGAAATCAATGTTAAAGTTGATATTTGTATCCCTGAAGTTATGATATTTTGCTTGTCATTTTAATGCGTTACTATTGATAAATCAATCGATTAAAATCTAAAATGTTACAATCAGTGAAAAGTTTTATGTTTTAAATTTGACATAACGAAATAAAATCCGTTCAAATCTGCAAACACCCAATAACATTTGGTCAAGCTTCAAGTACTAGCACTGTTATGCCACTACTTATGAAACAAATTGCTTGCTATGTACTAAACTTGTATATCAGGACAAATACCTAACTTGAGTACTATGACTTTTGACGTCCCTGAGGTCAAAATCGTGCTATACATGTTAACACGGGATAAGTTCGAATTTGTCAGGGCGATATCAAATCCACAGTAGGGGAGCGGTAGGGATACTCCTATTGGCCGGAATCTTGTACATTATAGTATCGGTCACCTGCGTAATGAATTGTTTTACACCAGATAAAACATTCTCTAAAATACACACAAAAGCTGACAGACCCCTCTTATTTTGCGTTTGGGTAAGTTATATAATTATGTACTATATTTTGAGCTGAAGAACATTCTATTTCATTGCCAGCCGTTTCCGTGAAAAAGACCTTTGATCACTTGTTTATCATGGTATGAAAAGTGATTTTTTAAATTGTTAACACGAATAAAGCATATGTACAAAGGAGAAAAAAATCTCTTGTTGAACGCTTTAGACATCAAATAGTAATACCTGCTGAGAACTTGCTGAGAGCATGGAAGAAAATAGCAGTGTCAAAACTGTCTAAAATGCGAAATATAGGGAAACTATAAAGCGTCTAATGTCATACATGCACATGTAGATTTGTACAGTCACTTGCTTTGATGACGTAAAAAAGTAAGTGACCGATCGTCTATAGATCTAGTACAATAAGCAATTGACCGATTCTTCCACTGTCATGACTGTACACTCTCCAAGTACCGAAGTACCGTTACTTTCGTTTCACTTTCACTCGCTTAAAATCAGTAAAGAGTAAGCTGAATTATTTTCCGCTTGTTTTTTTTTTTTTTTTTTTTTTTTTTTTTTTTTTTTTTTTTTTTTTTTTTCAGTCCACACCTTTTCCACGGTAGGGGAGCGGAAATGAACGAAAATAACGGCACCTGCGAGTGTACAGTGGAAGGATCAATGAATTACTACAGAAAAAGGCCATTCGTAACCAAATTTTCAATCTAAAGCATCACTGAGGAGAGCGAAAGGTTGTGTTACGTTTTGGGTCAGGTCGGATTAGAACTCTGGTTTCCATGGCAACAGTTAGCTCCTTTAGACTAACAATGAGAAAACACATAGAGAAAAATCGTCTTCTCCGAAACCAAAAGGCACAGAGCGTTCATATTTTGTGTGTAGCAATGTATATATATATATAGTGGTCCTCTTTAAAAATCCTGCCAACCGCGCCCCTAGGGTCCATACAGGCCCCGCCCTGGGGCGTCGTTTACTGCCTGAGGCTTATAATTGGAAATACATGATAAACTCTTCTTCTCTGAAACCACAAGAGCCAAAGCTTCTATATTTTGTTGCAGCATTGTTACGTGGAGCTTTACAGAAGTCCTGCGAATCATACCGTTGGGGGCAAAAATGGCCCCAGCCCGGGGTCATTAGTTTCCATAGACTTACAATGGGACAAGCATAAACAAATCTTCTCGAAAAACAAAAGGCCCAGAGCTTTCATATTTTGTGTGTAGCAATGTATAGTGGTCCTATTTATAAATCCTGCCAAGCGTGCCCGTGGGGTTCATATAGGCCCAAGTCCCGGGGATGTCATTATCTGCCATAGTCATATAATAGAAAATAAATGTAAAAATATTCCTCTCTGAAACCACAAGAGCCAAAGCTTCTATATTTGGTATGCAGCATTGTTATGTGGAGCTTAACATAAATCCTGAGAATCATGCCCCTGGGGTTAAAAATGACCCCACCCTGGGGGTCATTAGATCCCATAGACTTACAATGGGGAAAAACGTAAAAAATCTTCTTCTCCAAAACCACATGGCCCCGTCCTTTCATATTTGTGTGTAGTATGTATAGTGGTCATTTTTCATGAATCCTGCCAACCGTTGCCCTTTGGTCAATACAGGCCACGGCCCATGTGCACCATTATCAGCCATAGACTTATAACAGAAATACATGAAACAATCTTTTTCTCCGAAACCGCAAGACCCAAAGCTTGTATATTTGGTATGCAGCAATGCCATGTGGAGCTCTACATAAATCCTTCCAATCATGCCTCTGGGCTCGGGGTGTCATTATACTGACCTAACATGATGGTTTTATTAAGTGAACCAAAATGGCGGACAAGAAGATAAATAATTCAGACGAGCTATCCTGTTCATGTAAATAGGGTTTTCAGGTAACATGGCCAAGATGGCCGCCATGCCCATATATGCTAAAACTAATGTGTCCAGTGCATGTACTCGGTGACTCTCAGGTGAGCGATCGTTGCCCTTGGGCTACTTGTTATCTATATAACGTTTAAAAACAATGTTACATGCTTTGAATTAACGCGAATGTTTGCTCAAATCAGGAGTTTGTATATTGAATGATTTTATGCATATATGGTACAAAGACTCATTGACAAACACATTTATCTTTGAAGTTGAATTTGGTAATTTTTGAAAATTTTAGTGAAAAAAAAGAAATTTTATTATTGTTCCATCAGAAAACCAACATAATAATTCCGCGTTAAATGCGTTTTCATTCTGAGTAGGCCTATAATTCATTGGATCCAATTCATGATAAATCTGGGAAAACGATAACACTTCAGATTAAGGACACACACAGCTGAAGGCATGTATCAGGTTATTGTGGGAGTTAGCCAGGGTTGCCTCCTAGAATTGATTATTTAATTCAATATATGCATTTTCATGATGACTTACTTATACGAGTACATGTGTAGAATTTAAAGAAAATCCATGCGTGGGCACATTTCAATAGAGGGCCCGACCAGGAACTAATAACTTGTAAGAATCACTTCTATTGTGAGAGTTCCTTTCTTACTTTATTGCTATGTGATAGTTCCTAGTCGGGCCTTCTATTCTTACTTTATTGCTAGCGCATTTCCATCATTCTGCTAATACAGTATCATGTCAGATTAGGATTGATTCTAGACAGGCAAATACTTTGTTGGGAATTTGTTATTGTTATCGAGCTATTAGTTATCGAGGTAATATACAGCTCCGTTTCATTAATAACAGACCCCCGCAATGTCGCAAAATAAATTGACCCCGCACCCTGCATTGCATGGCTCATTGCTGGATGGATATTAGTCTGGCCTGGATGAAACTTCTACAATTTGTGTATACATTTATGTGTGTTAAACTGGTAGTTTGTTTATATTGATCGTGAGCAGTCCGATTGGACCGGAAGCCGTTTTCGGCATGTACCAAAATTCCGACAGAATTAATGTCAAGTCTTCAACTTTCGGCGATTTGTATTATGTAAGCACTGTGAATACTGCCACTTTCTGACCTGAATGTTATTCATTGACATCTATTTGATATACATTAAAACTTGCACCGCATTCGCAATGCATATAAAGTTAAGAAATAATGATTAAATAGACGCTATTTCCTTCATTACAGACATATTTCAAGGAAACAAAACTGCTCTTAATGTCTACTTCCATCTTAGTGTGCTCTCGCGCGTTTAATATTTGATTCGTTGAAGTTTCTTTTGGATGATTACTAATTTAAGCCGTCTTGTTAAAATCGCCAGTCACACTATTTCAATCAATTGTATTCAAAAACCATCAAATGTCCTTAATAAATATATGTTTAAGAATGTCATTACATAACTTAAAACATTGTCATAGGCAGGTACACATTGCATTAGATACAAGGCTATCGTAACTCTCTTTAAATAATCATGACAACTGTTAATGATATTCTCAGATGTACAGTATTTAAATTTGATAAACTTTCAGACAATATGTGCTGAAAACATGCATTTGCATGGTAGCATTATACAGGGTAGTAGGTATAGTTAGGTATTCCATTTCTAATTCAGTACTTAAGCAAATGTGATGTTAGTTTTAAGGTCTTAAGCAAATGTGATGTTAGTTTTAAGGTATCTACAATAGATGCCAATGAACAACATTCATGTCAGAAACTGGCAATATTCACAGTACTTACATAATACCAATCGCCGAAAACTTGACATTAAATATACCAGAATTTTGGTACACGCCGAAAGCAGCTTCCTGTCCCATCGGACTGCTCACGATCAATATAAACAAACTACCAGTTTAACACACATAAATATATACACAAATTGTAGAAGTTTCATCCAGGCCAGACTTATAACCATCCAGCAATGAACCATGTAATGTAGGGTGCGGGGTCAATTTATTTTGCGACATTGCAGGGGTATGTTATTAATGAAACGAAGCTGTAGTTTCATCATAGAAGTGCCTATGATACAAAAGCGATTTATAACGTGGATTTAAAACTTGTATTTCGCGCTTTCTCTAGAATCATGTAAAATTCAATTCAAACATAATTATGTGAACAAACAAAAAAGAAAAGAAAAAGAAGAAAGAAATCTTTCATGAGCCTCAGGATGTTATATCAGAACCTACTGCTCAAATCAGATTCATATTGCATAGTATACCTTTTTTTCTTCAGGCTAATGATGGTGCTAACTGAGGCAACTAGTACCACAACGAAAGAAGGGGATAAGTTTAGTATACCTTCCTACCACAGTAAACCAAATGAATGTGTTCTTCCATTGCCGAGTAACATGTATGGAATTTGTAAGATTGTCATTTACATTTTCCTACTTGCATCATATGTGGATGGTAAACCAATAAATGAATCAAAAAAACCTATACCAATACCTCGAACTGATGTCGATATTGAATCATGCTCTGCTACTTCATATATAGTCAAATATCGGGAAGTGCTAATTACCACTGATGGAGAAGGTTGTCCTACAGGGACCTCTTACTTGTGTGGCTATGATCAGACAGGGCGCGTCATAGAGATCTGTCAAGAATACATGGAGTGTACTCCAGGTAAGAAATTATATGCATGAACTTAGAATTTGCATCATGGTTTACCTTGTACACATTGGACTTACCTTGCATCACACAGGGCACTTTCTCATGGGTCATAGGTGTTTACTTGGAACCCCTAAATATAAAAGTTTTTTTTTCTGCTAAAAAAGTTTGTACAACGTAAATATTAATGGTTCCCATAGCAACTGATGTATAAAATACGTTCATTGACAATGACCTTGTATCTGCACATTTGAGTGTGTATCCGCTACTACATCATGTATTTCATCTTCAAGTTATTAATGTCCAAGTGAGGTTCCCATACTCCAAGGTGGACAGTCACGTGAAACCGAGAGTTTTGTGCTACTGTGGGATCACCATCCATGATAAACTCGCGTGTTTGCCGATATTTTAGTTGCATCTTAAATTAATTCATTTTCAGTTTGCAAATATGATATAGATTTGAAAAGCATATCTGATTTTTTTTTTAATTTTCTATGTGAAGCCAGTTTTGCTGTGATATGATGGATTTTTGCACATTTTTTTAATTTTTAGTAGTAAGATATTCCCTTACTGTACCTTAATTGGGTGTGGCTTGGTGACAATTGGTGACAATTGTAAGATTTACTGAACTGAAACTCAAAATGTATATACTAGCATCATAAATACATATCGAACTGTTTTACCTGGTCAAATTTTGCTGAAATATATATAATCTATGCAGTGTATATCAAAGAAGTGAACACATTTTGATAAGTCTCCAGGAGGAAAATTACCAGTTCTTAGTGCAGACTTATTTCATTACTAATTGACAAGGGGCCCCGCCCATTGGGGCCTGGCAGAAATAGATGGGCTGCTTGTGTCTCCAGGCAAAGTTTACCGCTCAAGCCTGAGCCTGCCCAGGAAAAGTGGTTTAGTCAAACCAACCATACACATAAGCCTTACTGGTTTGCTTGGATGGTTATATTTATGAAGCACATTTTGAGTGTCATGTCATCCTTATGTTAAGTAAAAGTCCCATAAAATGGAAGCAGCGTCCCAACATGACCATTGATGTTGGGACGTAAAGCATTAATTCAAACAAACAACCTGACTGACAAAAATAACAAAGAATCAGTAGTTCTAAGATGATAAACTCCGGAATAAAGATTTTCATGTTACAAATTTCATGGAACAAATGTGCCGGATTAGAGGATTGGTCGATTTTGTACGAAATGTCACCGATTGAAAAACTTAAAAATCCACTTGAACTGGATATATGTTTGCTTGTATTGAGGTTATATTGTCAATCAGGCAAATCAGGATGAACCAACCGTTTCCTATGTATTGACAATTGTTTGGTCAGTGGTCAGTAGTCAGTAGTTTATAAGTATTGCCTGGAGACACAAGCAGCTCATCTATTCTTTCAATGTTTGAATAGCAAAGAACTGAGGTTTGTGTGCATATATTGTTTTACTAAACCACATTTCTGGACATGCTAAGACCTTCTTACAGATTGTATGCAGCATTGCACCCATCTATCCATTTCTTACAGTCCCTATATATACAAGCATTGATGATGGTCCCATTGTCAATTGGGAATGTTAGTTGATTTAGCGCTTTATTTCCATGGTAAACAGCCAAGGTGATGTCGAGACGGTCGGTTATCTAAACTACAGGTACACCCCATTTGAAAAAAACCTCCAACCTCCAAAGCATTTTATATATACTGATGGATAGACAAAACAAAAGCAAAATGGTTGACGGTTCTGTCAACAATTTTTCAGTGATGTTGTTCGTTTCCTTGTTGTTAGTTAAATTTCGGAGGACATGAGGTGACTTGCTAATGGTCACAACACAACAGAAGTAGGTTTCGAGGCCAGGAGCTTTATCGCCATAGTTTTGTACTCTACAACAAGGCTACCCTGCTCCTCTTAGACGGAATATTTCCATCAGTGTACCATTAGACCTCTCCACATCGACGCTGTAACGGCAGTGGAGCGCGGTCACTCAGTGTATCGCAGTGCAAGTTAGCCAGCTGATCTACGTTCGTCTAGGACATAGATTTGAAGCCATGCCCAAAGAACAGAAAAGCATGCGAGAAGTGTTCCCACTATATATATACGATAGAGTTTCTTTTAGTTTTTTTTTCTTTCTATAAAGTCCTTCTACAAATGCATAGACTTATAAGTTGGTATTGCCTATTTATCTGTAATTTCCACCTGTAGTTACTATACTGAAATAAATTATTAAGTTAGCATTTCTTTCGGCTAATCCTAAGTTGTTACAAGCCATGTTATGGTTGTGTTGCAAACATAACATTATTTGAGTCATCTCATGTGGCGACTGCTTTTTGCCAAAGAAGGTAACCAAGTAGCTTCCTAAGTGCATATGTAAGTACTCTACTTTAATGTAAGTTTTATAAGGGTTTCATTTGATTTTCAGTATAGAACTGTGTGCAGTCAGCCAATAAAGGTATTTACACCATGGACGTATTGATAATATTAACTTGGGGGCACAGTTAGGGTAATTATGAAGTGAAAAACCCTAAGTTATTTATTTTTTCAAGATACTGCAGCTGTTAGTAAAGTAAATGTTGTAAGGAAAAATATTATATTAGTTGCGCTTTTGTTATTTATATTCATATCCAAAATTTCTACAAGAAATATCGATCCGTTTCTAACTGAGAGCAAAAAACGTGAGTTTATCATGAATGGTGATCCCACAGTAGTATTCGGTCTATGTCCGAACACTAGCACAAAATTTGACTTGTCTGAGGTCAAACTCGAGCTATAAGCTCAGCAGTCAGCGTTTCCTCCTCTACCCTGACAATGAAACAAAATATGTCTCCTTTGAAGTAACCCTTACAAACCATGCTGTACTGTTCTTCGCGTATACGATCTGCATTTTGTTTTGCTTTATTCATCAACTGATTACATTCTCGACATCTATAATATACTATAAGTCGAGTTACATGTACCTGCTAATTTTTGGGGATCATAACAAGTCTGATTGATAAAATTACAGTTACATCGTTTAAGAAGCATCCAATTTTCCTCCGTTTCATTGTGTATATCTTTACAAAAATGGCATGCATTGTCACAACTATATGCTTATTCCTTATCATTATATCCTTTCTTGCATTGTAAACAAAATTGTCTAGAAATCATGTGACCTTCAAAGGTAGATATTAGCAATATCTAACTTAGCAGGTCACATGATTTCTAGACAGTTTTGTGGATCATTATGTTGGTCGTGAAAGTAAAGATAGATACGTATGTTCCCTTCAGGCCCTTCAAATAAAATCCCATTGAAATGTTCGTTAAATAGAATGATAATCTAGAAGTCTAACAACACTTTCCGGAAGTGTTTCACATCATCAATGTTGTCAAAAAGAGCCAATTTTGTTTATTCTTTGAACCAGGCAACGCGTGCTGGAGTTTAAGAAATTACCGTGAGCAAATTATTTTTAAATTACTAAACTCAGTTGCTAGGGGTAATACATAAAGGGTGTTTGCTGCTTACATTTACTGCCAACATGTTCGCTGCTGTTAATAAATAACAAATCCATATTCGGAGTTATTCTCTGTAATTTGTCCAATATTATGCTGCTATCATTTGACATTTCTGAACTTCCGGATTATATTTTGTTGAATAACTAAAATGGATACAGATATTTTCCTAATATTTTATATTTGAATACATATTGATGGTTTGTATCGGACAAACCATGAAAATGATCGATCTAAGGAACTTTTTTCACCCCATTTTTTTCAGTAGAAATTAGGGGGCCGGGTAAATTAAATTCACCACGAGGACCGTGGTTCTCTAAATGTTATGAACCACTGCAGAAGCTGAGGGTGAGGTTATGGCCATGTAAAATCGATTTAAGCCCGCCAGTAACTTTGTGTTACTGATCGTTCCAAGGCGATACTTCTGTAGTGGTTCTTTATGTTTATGTTATGATATGATTCAAGGCTTATTATAGCAGCAGTAGATGTATCTCCGTCATTATCCGTTAGGTGAAACTGCTAGAAATTTTAGGTGTTTCAATGAAATGGGGTCGAAATAAAGTAGCAAATAAAAAAAATAAAACAAAATATAAATAAAAAAAAACTCTTAAAACTTATATGCACACAACCCTACATTTTTCATTCTTTTATCCTACTAATCTGATAAGTTCTACTTTAAGAGAAAATACGAGCAAAAGTTTGAATCTTCAAATATTGTTTCTACACAATTTCAATTTATGACTTGTACCAACTTTTCAAGTTAGGGGTAGGGTTGATAAATGGTACGTAAAATTTTAACGCCCGCTTCAAGATGCACAGAATTGTGTGTTTGTGGTCCTATATGTTAAGGTATTTTATTTCATGTAAGATCGGAGAGCGGCGAAATAAAATGATGTTTGAAAACTAGTTAGAGATTCACCACGAGGACCGAAGAACTAACTAAATGTTATGAACCACTGCAGAAGCTGAGGGTGAGGTTATGGCCATGTAAAACCGGTTTAAGCCCGCCAGTAACTTTGTGTTACTGATCGTTCCAAGGCGATACTTCTGTAGTGGTTCTTTTTGTTTTATGTCTTGGTGTTTAAATGTTTTGTGCCGTTGGCGCCTTATGTATGTTTTCATATTTTTAGTTAAGTTAAGGTAACTGAGTGGCCACCTATTGAGAAAATAACTGCTCATTCGGCTTACGATGTGTTTCATGGTATAAGTACCTGATTGTTAGTTTGTTTTTTTCCCACCTCGGTTTTTGGAGTGGGAATCTTTTTCTGATTGCGCCTTTTCCTGATCTTTGCCTACTTGTACCTTTGAATATAACAACATCCAGATTAAATGATATGATTCAAGGCTTATTATAGCAGCAGTAGATGTATCTCCGTTATTATCCGTTAGGTGCAACTGCTAGAAATTTTAGGTGTTTCAATGAAATGGGGTCGAAGAAATAAAGTAGCAAATAAAAAATAATAATAATAATAAATAAAAACTCTTAAAACTTATATGCACACAACCCTACATTTTTCATTCTTTTATCCTACTAATCTGTTCAAGTTATACTTGATGAGAAAATACGAGAAAAAGTTTGGGGGTAGGGTTGATAAATGGTACGTAAAATTTTAACGCCCGCTTCAAGATGCACAGAATTGTGTGTTTGTGGTCCTATATGATAAGGTATTTTATTTGCTGTAAGATCGGAGAGCGGCGAAATAAAATGATGTTTGAAAACTAGTAAGAGATTCACCATGGAGGACCGAAGAACTAACTAAATGTTATGAACCACTGCAGAAGCTGAGGGAAGGTTATGGCCATGTAAAACCGGTTTAAGCCCGCCAGTAACTTTGTGTTACTGATCGTTCCAAGGCGATACTTCTGTGGTGGTTCTTTTTGTTTTATGTCTTGGCGTTTAAAATTTTTATGCTGTTGGCGCCTTATGTATGTTTTCATATTTTTAGTTAAGTTAAGGTAACTGAATGGCCACCTATTGAGAAAATAACTGCTTATTCGGCTTACGATATGTTTCATGGTATAAGTACCTGATCGTTAGTTTGTTTTTTCTCACCTCGGTTTTTGGAGTGGGAATCTTTTTCTGATTGCGCCTTTTCCTGATCTTTGCCTACTTGTACCTTTTTGGTATATTTTTGTTCAGGATATTTATATACAAATGAAACAAAAGAAAAAAATATTTCTTACTTTTAAACATTTTGTTATTAGAGGTCTCATTCACAGGCATGTACATGTAGCTTGAAAAAAAAATGCACACTACCCTACATTAATTTTTGCTTCCAAATGTCTTCTTTTATACTTAGGAAGCCAAAAGGAGTTGTTAGAAATAAGTTTGAATACTTTTTCATTGGCAGCGAACGTCCTTAAACTCCAGCGCTCATTTAACTGCCTGCTGTATAGCAGTTTAGAAGGTAGCATTCCTATTTTACCCCATGAAATTGCATTCAGTTTTAAACACCACTATGACCTTACGTCAAAATGCTATTATAGTACGCAATAAATCAATTTTTGTCACGTGATCGTCCACAAGTAATTTTCTCATGTTCCAAATTCATGATCCCCGAGATGAAAACAAATAAATCAATAAATGACATGGCTATGCCTAAGTGGTCTTGGTTATATTTATGTAACATTTTACTTCTTTTTTTTTTTTTTCAGGTACCACCCACGGGTTCGTTATTAATCTAGAAGATAGGACCGTCGTGACCAAATGCCTACCTTGTAAAGATGGTTGGTTTGAGCCAGAATATACCAACTCTTCAAGGAGCAGTCTCTTGTTAGGATGTACTTACAAGCACAAACTCGCGAGAAACATAAGCAACAACCTGATACTGTTTGAAGATGGGTCAGCATCTCGCGCTACAAGGTGGTATTGTGACATCGAGAATGGATACTATGAGGAAGGTGGTACTACGTTTTGTGATGATGTTCCGACAAAACCATGCAACTGTGTATGGAAAGCATGTTCAAGTGGTCATTTACTGCGACCAGGTAAGAATTTATGTACAGGTTTGTTAAAGCAGGGAGTTCATATAACAGTTTGATTTATGTGTTGTTATGCTATAAAATGCAGGTCAACAGTTTTGGCCATATTATGCATGTAGGATATCCTAGCCACTCTACAAGATGAGCTACTCAATGGCGTGTATATCATTCTAGCCATCAGGCTCTAGCAGGATGTACAACGATCGATAGTAATACTGACAACGATTCCTGAGCTAACGCTATGTACGAATGCCATTTGGTCAGATAACCGGATGTTTAACTAATAACAGATCAAATAATAGTATTCCCACCTTTTAATAGTTTTAATCTTGTGTGCATGGGGTATCAATGAATTTGTATATTGGCGTATTCACAAAATACAGTAAAAGTTTGTTACAAAGGTGCCTAAACATCGATATCAATGCGTCTTTTTATCCATATTTATATACCCATATGTGTCCAACACTTGTATGTGCAATCACACTGAATCCAGTTTGGTTTGAGTTATCTTTTTGGGTCAAGGAAACAGTTGTCGGGGGCTTGAATAACGTAGTGGATAACGCACACGCACTTCTGCAGTCCGAGTTCAAATCCGGGTCAGGGCATGTGGCTGAGTAGTTGTCGCCCGTCCAAGTTCGGTGTGTTTCCTGGGGTTCTCTGGTTTCCTCCATCACGTTTGACCACATTACGCCGACATTCGCGCATCCAAGAACGCGATTGAAGTAAAATAATAATAATAATAAACGTTTAGACTTTGAATCTGATCAGAGATTTGTATTTTTATGACGCCATAGGCACTTATTACAGACTACAGTGCTCTGGTGTTAAATGGCATATATGTTATTGAGCTCCAAAATGGACGTTTTAGAGATTTTTTTCGGAATAAATTTTGTTATGTTATTTTCAGACGGGGCATGCATCTTGTGTCAACGTGACCAGAAACTGGACCCTCACGATGATTTTAGGTGCAAGCGCGTCGAGGAGTTTGGTGTACCGAACTCCGCGACACCAAGCTCCAGCTCAGGACAAGTGTCTGAAGGTAATATTCTAATTGCGGTAAACCGGTAGATCGAGGTTCTGTTTCTGCATAAGCAATTACAAGTATACCATCTTGAGTTTTTGCTGATGTTGCCATGATTGTGTTTATCCTAGAATTTGCCGCATTAAATCTTTATGGTAACTGAAACTAATTTTAAAGTTTCGTATCATTTAAATAATTCAAAAAGGAGAAGCATTTGCTAGTGACCTATAAAAAGATATGGGATGTTAATTGATGAAGTTATCTTGTGGCTGGAATATTTCAAACCAAACCTATTTAAACAACAAAAAACTAATACCATTCGTTTTGGTTTTCGTATACCACTTACATGTAAAAGAGTAATGATCGATCAACGGATATTGAGCTCACTCTCTCTGTCTCTCTCTCTCTCTCTCTCTCTCTCTGTGCATTGTTTTGAATTACTATATTTCAGATGAAGTCAATAAAGCAGCTATTACAACACCGACAGTAGTGGGTGTGTTACTAGGAGTTCTAGGTGAGCACATGTACATGCATCATTGTTTGTCTTCAACAAATTACATGTATATGTAAAAAGGTACAAGTAGGCAAAGATCAGGAATAGGCGCAATCAGAAAAAGATTACCACTCCAAAAACCGAGGTGGGAAAAAAACTAAATTAACAATCAGGTACTTATACCATGAAACATATCGTACGCCGAATGAGCAGCTATTTTCCCAATAGGTGGCCACTCAGTTACATAAACTTATTAACTAAAAATATGTAAACATACATAAGGCGCCAACAGCACAAAAGATTTTTAAACACCAAGACATAAAACATAAAAAAAAGAACCACCACAGAAGTATCGCCTTGGAACGATCATAACACAAAATTAATGGCGGGCTTAAACCGTATTTACATGGCCATAACCTCACCCTCAGCTTCTGCAGTGGTTCATAACATTTAGTTAGTTCTTCGGTCCTCGTGGTGAAGCTCTAACTAGTCAATAAATCATCAAGAACAAACAAATAATTCATGATAAACATCCAAATGAATCAAAAACCAGGACTCACAGATTGAGTAAGCTGTCTCAAGATGGAGATCCCTGGGCGCCGAATAGTTTACTAACTTCGGAGCAAACGAAAAACACCAGTTGGACCCCGATGGGCCAAGCAACAGACAGAAAGCTCGGGTCCGAACCAACTCAAATGAATAGCTTTAAGTCGGGGCCAAAATAGAGTCAGACGCCCGACCCACCGGCAATTAAAGAAGGCAGCATTGTTATCAACCATGTTCCGGTTAAAAACTAAGCATAACATTCAAGTTATAATATATACGTCTGTAACGTTTAATGATTTTTCTTAATCGAAAAGAAAAATCATTCCTTCATATCAGTTTCATAAATTTGTTAACCAAGTCACCATAAAATTCAGGTTCCGAAAGGCCCTCACCTAAAAACGTCTTTAAACCCAACATTATATTTGGAAATCAATTTATAGTGTCTACGATACAATTTAAAAATGTTTTACAATTTAAAAATGTTTTTCGAAATTTATGATACCGATTGTCCTGATGAAGAAGTTTGGCCGTTAAACCATTTATTTCGAGCGTTGAAGTCTGTAACATGATTGCAGACTCTAGCAAACCTAATTAGTTGCAAAATGTATTTAAGAACCTAGGCGTAACGGTCACTTTTAAAAGAAGCTAGCCTAAACGAAACTAAAGATACTTAATATTTTGTATATTTTTATTAGCTCAACTCAACTGAAGGCTCACAAAGAGTACTTATAGGATGGGACTCGAGCCGGCGTCCATGCGTGCGACTGTCTGTCCACACCTTCAAACATGTATATCTCGGAGATTAGCAGGTCAATCGCAATAAAACTTTATCATCATTGAGGTGGGGAATTGCCTGCATTAGGTTTTAATCGGAACTCTGGTTTCCATGGCAACAGAAAGCTCTCATAGGGTTATAATAAGGAAAACCCCTTGTCAAAACACTAGCCCGGACCTTCACCATTATTGTAGGTACTGACGATAACAACCATACTACCTTGGATGAGTTCGGATTCAGGCCGAATTTAGGCCAGATACCATCATGAAATGCAGAAAGGATAAATACTGGCTATTCCTACATCCGATCCTTTGGCTCTTATATATGCTTGTTAGTCTTATGATTACTTGATCTTTACTGTACATGTATGTATGTTGTCATAAAAATTCTAATAAATAAAACTAGATAAATGGAATGCGGGGTTTGCTGCCCTTGAAAAAAAAAAAAACAAAAAAAACCATAGACTTCTATTAGGGAAAGTGATGTTTCTCTTCTTTATTTATCAAGTCTTTTTCATACTTACAGGTACATGAAACAAGGACAACCACAATATCTTGGATGAGTTAGACTTTTTACCAGATCCCACCAGTGATTGCAAAGTTATCTGCCCTTTATTGTTGGAAAAATGATATAGTTTGTCAACAATCTAGCACCTTCATTTTTTATCTGATCTTCATCATTCTTCACAGTAACAAGGAAAACTATAAGATCTCGGACGAGTTCGAAATTTGACCAGATCCCATGAATGATTGCAGAGTTAGCTGCCCTTGAATGTCTGAAAAATTGATATTTAGTGTTGTCAATACTCTAGCACCTTCGTAGCGTAGTTGGGGGCCTGGATAGCGTAGTGGATAACGCATTCGCCTGTCACCACTGCGATCCGGGTTCGAATCCGGGTCAAGGCATGTGGCAGGGTAGTGGTCGCCCGTCCAGGTTTGGTGGTTTTCCCCGGGTTCTCCGGTATCCTCCACCACGTTGGACCACATAACGCCAACATCTGCGCCTTCAATAACGCGTATAAGTTCAATGAGCTTTCTGTGTAATTGAAGTAAAATAAATAAAGTTTAAACTTTTAGCACCTTCGTTTTTGATTGTATCTTCATCACTCTTCACAGTAACAATGACAACCATATCATCTCGGATGAGTTCAAATTTGGACCACAACCCACTACTGATTGCATGTTTATATCAAGTTAGTGTTGTCAACACTCTAGCGCCTTATTCGTCATTCTTCACAGTAAAAAGTATGGAAGGCAAAAGCCGTCAAAAGTCCCATTTTTAAATGAAACAGGCAAAGTAGAAATGAACTAATTCATTTTCAAATAAAACAAACCGTAATATCACATAAAACGAGCGAAAATGACACAAAACAATTCCTAATGTGAAACGGACCAATTCATTTCAAAATAAGAAGACAAAATAGAAATGAGCTAATTCATTTTCAAATAAAATAAACCGTTATGTCACATAAAGCAAACGAAAATGACGGTGAAGGTCAAACGAAATACCGAAAAATCGAATATTAATAAAATGGACCCGAGTCAGTTCGGTCCAAAACGACTTACTTGGAAAACGTCAAAGTCTCATCATGATCGAACATCATCATCATCATCATCATGATCGATCATCATGATCGATCATCATCATCATCACCATGACGATCGAAAGTCATCATCATGATTAATAAACATGATCGATCAGCATTATCATCATCGATCATCACCATCATGATCGATCATCAACATGGTCGATTATCATCATGATCGATCATCATCATGATCGATCATCATGGTGATGATCAATCATCACCATCATGATCGATCATCATGATCATGATCGATCATCATGATCGATCATCATTATGATCGATCATCATCATGATCAATCATCATGATCGGTCATCATCGTGATCGATCATCTCGATCATCATTATGATCGATCGATCATCATCATCATCATCATGATCGACCATCATCATTATGATCGATTGATCATCCTCATCATGATCGACCATCATCATTATGATCGATCGATCATCATCATCATGATCGATCATCATAATCAACATCCTCGAACATCATCACGATCAATCATCATCATCATGATCGACCATCATGATTCATAATCATGATCGGTCATCATGATGCTAATCATAATCGATCCTCATCGATAATCATGATCGATCATGATGAATATGATGATGATGATCAATCACGATGATGATGATCGATGATGATGATGATCGATCGATCATGATAATGATGATCGATCATGATAATGATGATCGATCATGAAGATGATGATCACCATGATGATCGATCATCATGATGATGATGATCGATGATGATCGATCATCTTGTGATGATGATGATGATGATGATGATCGTCGATCATGATCCACCATCATCATCTTGATCGACGATGATGATGATGATCGATGACATGCGCGGATCCAGAGGGGGGGGGGGGACCGGGGGTCCGGACCCCCCCTGGAATTTGTAAATTTTACCTAAAAAGGTAATTCCGGGATTTTGGGGGGTTCGACCCCCCCTCGTCTGTGACCAAAAATTACCATTTTCGTTGGACCCCCTCTCATGAAAATTTCTGGATCCGCGCATGGATGATGATGATAGATCATGATGATTATCGATTATGATGATGATCGAACATGATGATGATGATGATTATGATGATGATGATGATGTTCGATCATAATGAGACTTTGACGCTTTCTAAGTAAGTCGTTTTGGGCCGAACTGACTCGGGTCCATTTTATTAATATTCGATTATTCGGTATTTCGTTTGACCTGCACCTTTTTTATTACCGGATAGGTTTATTTCAGAATCAATTGTTTGGTTTGGGAAACGTTTGTTTCGTTTGATTTCAAGTTGTCCCATTTGGCGAAGTTGATTGTTTGGTTTTAAAATGAATTGGTCTGTTTCACATAAGTAATTGTTTTGTGTCATTTTTGTTTGTTTTATGTCATATAACGGTTTATTTCATTTGAAAATGAATTAGTTCATTTCTATTTTGTCTATTTCATTTAAAAATGGGACTTTTGACGGCTTTTGCCTTCCATAAAAAAGGACAACCATTAGATCTCGGATGAGTTTGAAATTCGCCAGATCCCATGTTAGCTGCTTTTGAATGTTCAAAAAAAATTTAGTGTTGTTACCTGTTCATTCTTGTTGGCTTGGTAGACGGGTGAAAAACCAAAGTATCCCATTCAGCAAGTGGCAAGTGAACATCAAGGGGGCATTAAATATCTGAAACGAGTTTTTGAAAAAAAAATCCCAATATAGTTAGAATGGGGACACTTTTTAGAACACTACTGTAGTAGTCTAAATTAATGGTTCATTGCCCTTTGGTCACTTTGCCTATCTTTGTCTTTTATGTTAACGTTAATTGAAAGTTTTCTCAAGGTGTATTATTTTTTAGTTCTTATAGGTTGCTGTATCAAGAGATGCCGTGCCAGATCGACGGCTGAGACATCAGAAACAGGTATTTATTCGTATCATTCTCGTATAAGTCACCTTTCAAAGTCAAGTGAAATCTGTTAAAATAGCATTAACCAATGTATACTGACCGACAAAAGAAACCCGACACTTACTTTGGGGGGTAAAAATCCGTAAAACAAGTGCACAATGGAAATCTGGTTTATACCACATTTAAGACAAATCATTTTTCTACCATTTCATGCAAACATTTAATTTTTTCAATCAAACGACTATCAGTAATTAAGTAAGATTTAAGGTAGGGGTCGTTTACAAAATTCACAAACCTATTCTTTGAGAATAACTGTCCCAGGAATGAAATCGCACGATTAGCTTAGAGATACACCACAGAGAAATGGATAGAGTCCTCAATAGCGGGTGTGGCCACTCCATGCTCGCCCAGTTCAACCACAGACTATCCGCCAATTGGAATTATTGCTCTCAGGCAGGAATGGGCAGGCATTCCTCAGAACACTGTTCGCCGTTACGTTTTGTCAATGCGACGACGTTGTGTAGCTGTAACTGGTGCGTTAGTGGCCACACCCGCTATTGAGGACTCTATCCATTTCTCTGTGGTGTATCTCTAAGCTAATCGTGCGATGTCATTCCTGGGAGTTATTCTAAAAGAATAGGTTTGTGAATTTTGTAAACGACCCCTACCTTAAATCTTACTTAATTACTGATAGTCGTTTGATTGAAAAAATTAAATGTTTGCATGAAATGGTAGAAAAATGATTTGTCTTAAATGTGGTATAAACCAGATTTCCATTGTGCACTTGTTTTACGGATTTTTACCCCCAAAGTAAGTGTCGGGTTTCTTTTGTCGGTCAGTATAACAAACATCAGACTATCAATAAAACTGCGAAAAATACACAAGTGCAATTTAGTATCAGGCAAGACACGACACCATGGCTGTCAACCAATTCCTATATTCATATTAAACTCCTATATTTTGGGTCCAAAATCCTGTATTTTATTTGTTTGTATTGAGGCTTAACGTCCCAGTCAACATATTTTCAGTCTTGTCGGGACGGATCCAATGCTTCCTGGGTTTAACCAGTACTGTAGGGAATTAATGTGTCTTGCTCAAGGACACAACCCGGTGCCGCCTGTGGGGATCGGACTCGGGACCTCTAGATTCGGAGTCTGATGCTCTAACACTACGCCACCGCGCTCCCCCTATATTTTAAGCACCTCCTAATTCCTAAATTCCTATAATTCTCCTATATTTTGAAAATAGTTCCTATATTATTAAGGAAAATTTGTTGCCGATGAAGGATCATATAGCAAATATTGCAATAAAACTGCCTTTTGCCACTTTATTCTTCATTCTTTATTATTTTTTAGCTCACCTGAGCCGTTAGGCTCACAAGGTGAGCTTATAGGATGGCCATGATCCGGCGTCCGTCCGTCGTCCGTCCGTCGTCCGTCGTCGTCCACCATTTTCAAAGATCTTCTTCTCTGAAACCGATAGGCCAATCAAAGCCAAATTTTATATGAAGCATCTATGGGAAGGGGGAACCAATGTATTTATAAATAATCCAGGTCACATGACCAAGATGGCCGCCATGCCCATATATGGTAAAAACCCTTCAAAATTCTTCTTCTCCAGAACCACTGAACCAATTTCAATGAAACTTGGCATGTAGCATTGAGGACTAGAGTACTTCAATGTGTTTATAAAGTATGACCTTTGGATAACCTTGATCTATTTTACGGCAAGGTCAACATAGGTCGCCAATGCATTTGAATGGGGAAAATTGTTAAAATGTCATTTGAAAGGCAAATCTTGCAGGAAATGGGCAAATGGACTGAAGGTAGGTAATTCTGAAAAAAAAACAATTGGACCCCAGGGGTTGGTCTGCCCCACCCGGGGGCAATATACATGTATATTACAAAAATATTCAAAGATATTCTTCACTGAAACCACTTGGCCAATCAAAGCACAATTTTATAGGAAGCATCTATGGGAAGGGGGAATCAGTGTGTTTATAAATAATCCAGGTCACATGACCAAGATGGCCGCCATGCCCATATATGGTAACAAACCATTAAAATTCTTCTTCTCCTGAACCAATGGACCGATTTCAACAAAACTTGGCATAAAGCATCGGGGTCTGAAGTACTACAATGTGTTTATAAATTATGACCTTTGGATGACCTTGACCTAATTTACAGCAAGGTCAACATAGGTCGCCAATGCATTTGATAGGGAATGTCATTTAAAGTGAAAGTCTTGCAGGAAATGGGTAGTAGGACTGAATATTAATGATTCTGAAAAAATTGGACCCCAGGGGCTCATTTGCCCCAGCCCCGGGGCATTATACATGTATATTACCATAATATTCAAACATCTTCTCCTCTGAAACCGCTTGGCCAATCAAAGCCAAATTTCATGTGAAGCATCTATTGAATAGGGGAATCAATGTGTATATAAATAATCAAGGTCACATGACCAAGATGGCCGCCATGCCCATATATGTTATAAACCCTTCAAAATCTTCTTCTCCGGAACCGGTGGACCAATTTCAAAGAAACTTGGCATGAAGCATCGATGACTCAAGTACTACAATGTATGTATAAATCATGACCATGTGATGACCTTGACATATTTTAAGGCAAGGTCAACATGGGTTGCCTATGTATTTGAATGGGTAAACTGTTAAAATGTCATTTGAAGGGGAAAACTTGTATGGACAGTATATTGATTATTCTGATAAAAAAATGGCCCAAGGGCTTCATCTGCCCCTATACTGGGACTATTTTCTATAACATTCGTATATACAGCAGATCTCAGGTGAGCGTTTACAGGACCATTGGTCCTCTGGTTTTTAGATAAAATCGTAATCATACAGTATATTATATAGTGTTTAAATGGTCATTATGTCACTCAGGGTTACTTTTAAGTCCAGTGCATCTTCCATTTTCATAATGATACTGTGGAACTGAATGGTTACTTTATCTAGACAATTTTAGACACAGATTAATGTAGAAAAGGTGAGTGTGGATGTAAGGATTGTTAGAATAAGAAAATGGAATGAAGCAATTTTCACGTGAAAAACTCCTGTTTTTATTTTATTTTATTTTATTTCATTTTTTTTTTTTTTTTTTTTTTTTTTTTTTTTTTTCAAAATGAGCTAGACCTCCTTTATTTCTTAGAAAAATTTCCTATATTTCCTCCTATTATGTTTAGAAGACTTGGTTGACAGCCTGCAAATGCTGACCAACTTCAGACAGGTCTACGGACCGTGACACAGTTTAAACCATTCAACAATTAGCATACCAACATCAAGTCTATAGGTAGAACTAGTGGTTACAAAGTAGGCGTCCAGTCAAAAGGCTTCTTGGCTGACATGAATTTTACCAGAACCGTTATCCTAATTCTGAATTGTAAAGTATCAAAGACTGATTTTGAATACGCATGCCTGTAAGCATGTTAGTGTAGCATAAGCTTTATAGTATCCATATATAAACTCCTCCTAAAAAATCCGGTCACCTGAAGTTGTAAAAAATGTAACACTTGTTAGCATCCTTCATATTTTTTCTATTAATTTGCTTACTATGGTCATACCCTTCAAAACTCTGTTGCAAATCCAAAACTGCAATTGATGTTGCTTTGTCTGGATTTACAGCCTACAACCAGATAATGTCATTTTGAGAACTTTCGTATGGAAGGCTGTAGACAACCTAGTTCAAATCCACGACTCCTGCATACAAGGCAATTAGCTTTATGTTTACAGCCAAGAGGAGTCTACACTGCATTTGTATCCAGAGGGAGCAAGCATGGGCGGATCATTAGAATGGAATGACCCACTAGATACCCCACCCATTTGTACCTTATAGATCTTCCATAGAATATCGGCGTTCGAGACTGAGCAGTAGACGTACACTGTATGCATATACATTTTATACATTTGATTTTGTCAAGGACAATTAAACTGACAAAAAGTTGAAAAAAGTTTATGTTTATTTGTTGGGTGGTTGACAAACAATTGGGTGACAGGAGTTGTTTTAGGAGAAGTATATATAGTATACTTATACAATAATATAGTTAAAGTAAGAATACATGTAGAGGGATCAGGAATCAGTGCAATTAAATTTAAAGTCCCAACATAGACACCAGCAGGGAAAGAAAATACATAAAACACAACAAAACATTTTTCCGACGACACACTCGAAGAGTAGAATGACTAGCTCTTTCCCAACAAGGTAGTCATCCGGCTAAGTTTCAACAGGAACGAAAGGCAACGAGCTCGACAGAGAGGCAGGCACAATAAACAGTAGTATAATGAAGATAAACCACTTTTCCTTGGACATCGATTATCGTTTTTACTGGGGACAAGTATGATGAAGATAAATTTATTTTCCTGGGACACAACTTATCGTTTTTCTGGGGACAACGCCGAAAACTATTTTTCCTGGGGACATCCTCGAATTCATAATAATTAAATAAAAAACAAAAATAGTGTTCAACTGGCGAACACATGAAACAAAAACTTTTGATGTATCTAAGTTAAAATCCCAACCACATACACCAGAAATACAGCGATTATCATTTTCATTTATAAAACCATTTTTACTAGGACAGCGAAATTACCATTTCCATCAGTACGGCGAAAATCTATTAGTGATTATTAAAAACGGATTAGAATAAAAAATAAACCAAGATCTCAACTGGCTAACACACGTTTTACAAAATGATGCTGCAAATAAAGCCTACATTAAAAGCTGTTTGAGAAATGTAAACAGTAACGGCGATATTAACTACATCTAGGGGATAAACACACACAAAACCTAATCGGGAATGGCCAGAAGATTCATAATACATAATCAAATATAGGAATAAAATAAGTGTTTATACTATCCAATTGAAAGGCCCAACCAATACACCAGGCACGCAAAAACGACAGCCGCGACCAGGCATCACAGTAAACACTACAGGGAACACGAAGTTTGTTTGTTTGTTTGAATTGATGCTTTACGTCCCAGTCAACAGCTAAGGTCATGTCGGGACGTTGCCTCCATTTTATGGGACTTTTACCAAAAATGAGGATGTCTTGACATCCAACAAAATTCTTGAAATATAATCATCCAACTAAGCCACAAAAGGCTTATACGTAAATTACGTATGAATAGTTTGATTTAAACCACATTTCCTGGGCAAGCTCACACCAGAACGATTAACCAGTAATCAGATGGTCGGTCAGTAGTGTATAAGCTTTGCCTGGGATCACAAGCAGTCCATCTCTGTCTTTAGGTCCCAAAGGGCATGGCCCTCAGGGCACACGAAGAGCAAACTACGAGGTCGTGACAAGCTCTTTCTCAGTAATAATTTCACCCGGCTAGATTTAAGATAATAATAAAACCAATGCGCAGCAGACATTTCAGACATACAATTAGATTATTTGAAATAACCTAGGTATATTTAAGACCATTATCTTGTTAAGATGAACAAACTATTAAGTTAAAAACGTATTCAGGATTATTTTATGAAATTGCGACAACATAATATGAGCCTGTGCTTGAGAAAACCAACAATTTGGGGTTCCGACCAGGTCTGACACAAACCGGCCTGTACAACCACAGAAGATGGTTAGAGGCTGGAAATTTTGTATTTAAGTAGAAGAGGGATTGTACTATCCGTGAAGCGAAAACAAAGGCGCTGATCAGCTTCGCGGTTACCGCGAAGCTGATCTGCGTCTTTGTTTTCGCCTATGCAGATTGTTGGTTTTCTCATGCACTGCCTCATATGTTTATTTAATTACAGCGGAAATGAAAACAATCGCTGCACACGGTACTGAAGTTAGCATGACTACAAGTGACTCGGGGTTCGAGACTCAAGACCCTGCCTCAGCAGATGAAGACTCAAGAAGACTTCTAGTAGAGACTGGTGATGTTCCTGAAACTGATGGGAAAGGTATTGCGAAAGTGAACATATTACAGATGCAAGAAGCAACTTTACACGATGCCTCTATTAATGGGGATTGTATGTCAGGTGTGACTCGAGAAAACCCTCAAGGCAGGACCAGTAGTTCTGAAAACACTGCTGAGTGCGACACTTCTGCGTCTAGAAATTCAAATAGAATTAACATATCAGGTTCACACGACATTGGGTCAATTGTACATCAAAATACTGGATACATTAAAGTTTACAAAAACTGTACCTTTCATAGGAATGCACCACCTCCACCATATAGCGAATCAGACAATACATTGCCCGCTCAAAGAATGAACAATTTAAATCCTGGCTCCGAGGGAACACCTAGTGGACACGGATCAACAGATGATAACTTTCCAGGGAGTGAGAGCTCTGACGTTGAGACGCTTTCTCATCGAATGGCACCGCTAAAGTCAAACAATGATGGCAGACAATCAGACAACCGATTACCAATTCAAAGAATGGACATTTTAAAGCCTGGTGACGAGAGAAGACCTGGTGGACAGGGATCGACAGATGATGATAACTTTCCAGAATGTGACAGCTCTGACAACGGGCCATCTGCTCAACGACTGGAACGTCTGAAGTCATGCGATAATGGCAGACATTCCGGACAGTATGGAGAATCGGACCCTGTATTACACGTAAGTTTTATTCAGAAAAAAAACATTAAAAAATTATAAAGTTCTGTAATGAATAAATTATTCTATTGGAAAGCAGGTTCATAATGTTATTCCTCCGTTCATCTTAGATTCCATCAGACAGGTCAGAACGAAGCCGCCACTTAAGATCGGTCAATAATAAATAAGTTGGGACCCGGAGCGGAATTAAATTGTTTAATGGCATCAGTCCCACTTTGGCTCCACGTTGCCAAAATCTGTAGGGTTCCTGAAGAGGCTTAAGTAGTCAAAACCGCAGTATGGCTTACTCCCTTTCTCATTACTATGTTCACTGCTCTTAAAGGATCTCAATTTTAGTTTTATTCCTTACATATTTGCACAAATGGCTCAGCACTATACTGAATACTAAGATATGGTTTAATTGCGTTTTGAATGATTTTAAATTGTTTTATGAAATATTTTATGTAAATTCACGTGAAATAAAGAACTAGAACAGAATATGGTATAGAAACACAGCAACACAGCAGCTTTGAAGTAGAATATGTCCTAATGGTGCGCCAAGGAATACAAGAATTAAACAAGCAATTCGGTCATTTCAATTTCTTTATTTTCAGGAGAGTGATGGGTACAACCAAACACATCCAAAACAGGTAGTTGGGAAGGCATCTCAAACATAAAAGATATATAACCATAGCTATATCCACTAATGTGTACTTGCCCAAGGTTATCTGCAGAAAACGAGCCAAAGACTTTGAAGCTTAAAAACGTCCGAAAAAAAAAAAGACCAACAGCTTACTTAGCTTGAACTATTTAACGAAACAAGGAGAACAGTATACAGGTTTTACCGCCACATTCTCCGTCCTCTCTACTCGATCGTCTTCTAATATTATTATTATCATACTGTGAATCTTTCTCCACATGGACTTAGGCAAATACTATACAGAGAGGCAAAATAAAGTATACCGTTTTACTCTTAATTGTTTAACCATATCGAAATTTGAATTAGCTTGTTTCTACTAGTAAAACAATAAGATGTGATAGATTGTATTTAGATACGTTTGATCAGGTCGATTTTGCAAATTTTGCTTCATTCATCAGACTGGATAATTGAATAACCTGGGTTAGATTATTTTTTTATCTCAACAAACCTCAACTTTAAATTTGTTAAAACAAGATTGTGCGACTCCATGTAGTTAACAGAAAACAGTGAACTTTTTTCCCTAAATAACAGCTTAATTCAAAAGTGTAAAATGTTAAATAAGTTTCATATACGTATGTGTACGTGGGTGATCCAATTAAGAATGGGACTTTTTGAATTATATCTATGCTAATAAATTTTGCAAAATGGGAATTTGTTGCTATTATTGCTCAATATAATGTGCACACAATACACTGCTAAAATTTCACATCAAGACAATAAGTTGTCGTAACCTAGCAACGAGAGAATGTTAGTAAACTGTCCATGGCCACGTAGGTAATATGTACCTAAAAAGGGTTGCCATGGCAACTGGTAGCAAAAATTCCACTAAAGACACAATGTAGTTTATACAGTGTTTTGTTGGCTTTGTGCACTGCAAATACCGCTTTCATATGGCTGAAACTTAAAATAGGCTGAGAATTCTTGCATGCAAAGCTGGGCTTTAATTGCGAAAAAGTACAATGAAATTGGGGGTAGTGGTGAGACATATTTTATAATCAGAGTATAAATGACATAACAAAGTGTTATTTACCTTGAAATAATCAATTATAAAGTAAATATTGGAAAAGAATTACAAATGAGACAACTGACCATTAAGTTTTATGTTGCCTAGCAACGAAAGAATTCCGGAAATACATGAAGCCAGAATTTATGGAGTAGAATGGTTGCTAGGCCACCACATCTTGATCACTAACGCCTGACCCAAATTGACTGAAGCAAAATATTACATAGATGATTGTTAACACAGACCATACTCAAGTATGATCAGTATTCCTTTTAAAATGTGTGGCAAAGCTCTATTTTAATGAGCTACTTTTGTACAAAGCCATAGATACTGCACGTGTAGTTTTCAAATAACCATAGCAACCAAAGTTCTTGAGCAGTAATAAAATGTGCTCTCTTGAAAGATCAGATGTAAATCAAGTAAATAAAAGTACTAAACTTGAGTCAATCAATAGAGTTCATGAAATAGGAGAAAAGTCCAATTCTTTATTGGATCACCCTCGTAGTCGAAATAATTCCTCATAAATGAACAAACGCCAACTGTCATTCAAAATGTTTACTATCTATTTTCACAATTTATGGCAAATTTACGATGAAACATTCTGGACAAAAATGCACGTGGTTAATTTCGAACAAATTGAAATAAATACTTTTTTTATTTTTATATTTTCTAAGTTTGTACAAACGATTGCATGTTAATATCTTTGTTTGTCCCTTAGCTTGTACTATATTTCCATATATCTCAATGTAAAACACGCCGTTTTTCATATCTACATGTACATGCAATAGCAACCAATTAGGCCCGGAATTTTAGCTTCTTTTGGAATTCTATTGACCACAGTTTCGAATTTCAATTAAAAATGGTATTTTTGTCAAAATTATCTTTAACATGAACTTTGTGAGCAAATTTTTATCCTGCAATGCGTTCATTTGTCAGAGACAGACGTGTTTTTCAGACTGGCATTTGCGAAGAAAAAAAATAACTTTGAATTTCCAGGGTTCTTAAAGGTCATATGAGAGTTGGTAGGTTGGCCGACCAAATTACTGCTGTAAGATGTAATGTGATGGCATTGGATATGATATAGAGGGTAGAGAGATAGTATGAACTTAATACGTGTACAGCAGCCTTGGCCTGTGCATGTTGCAGAGTGTAAATGAGATGTTTTTTGTTTGTTTTTTTTTTTTTTTTTTTTGTTGTTTTTTTTTTCTTCTTTTTTGGAGGGGGCGCAGTGGGGACATGGTGTTCTCTAGCTGTGGGCTGCAGATTTTATTCTGAATGGTGGGAAATACAATTGCATCTAGCCGAGGAATAAAATATGCAGTATGAAAGTGTATGAAATGGAGTTTGAGCATGAATGTATACGGGGGGGGGGGGGGGGGGGTCAGTTGGGACACGGTATTCTCTAACTGTGGGATGCAGGTTTTATTCTGTCCGGTGGGAAGCACAACTGCATCTAGCCGAGGAATAAAATATGCAGTATGAAAGTGTATGAAAGGCAGTCTAATCAATATGATGCTACTGTATGATAGTTCAAGAATAATGTTGGAAGCATCTAGAATCAGTAAGCATGCCACAGGACAGAATCTTTGATTTGTGCATGTAGCACATGAAGTTACAGGGAAGGGTGACTGTTGTAGTCATGTGGAGCACATATGGATATGGTTTCATAATCATGTTTTTAAAATGTAAATAGGTGTAAATAAAGTTATCTCATGTTTATAAATCATGTTGGAAATCAAATTAATATCTTTATGTCATTATCCTGTAAATTACCATGTATAGTGCTGTATTATCTGAAAAAAAAATGGTTGAGCTACACTTAACATAATATATCAGAGAGCAGGGTGAGACTCGTATGTACATGTAATAGTTTAAGCTTATTTGTTGCAAATATGTTTATTTAAGTGCCGGTCCCACTGAATCGTAAACAATCGTACGATTGTGTAATCATTAAATTTGTGATGAGACTGCGTATGCTAATTATGTAAAATGTTTTCCAACGTGTTAATGTTTTCTTAATTTGTCTGTCGGGCCCAAAGAAATGACTCCCGAATTAATATTTAGACAATCGTATGACGATCTTAAGCGATCTTAAGCGCAATGGACTGACACTTTAAGTGTTACTGTTCTGGCTAATTTTGATGAATATTGGTATGCTTCAGTAAATGAGATAGTATGCTGAATCATATCATCATTTTGATTGAATAAATACAGGAAGTTGTGCATTTTTGATTGGATTTTTGTTCTGAAGTGTTAACATGTATTGAAAAAATATAATGATATCATCTGCCTTTACAGAAATTTCGGGCATGCGCATATATCTGCAAATATGCATGTATGTATGCATGCGCAAAAATAGCAACATGAGCTTAAGTTTAGGTGTGAAGAAAAGCACATTGAGTTGATAGGCAGCAATAAATGCCATAATCGATATACAACAACAACATGTCGTCCTGTATAATACATTTCGAAAACATGTCCATACAATATACAGAGAATTGTTTCAGCATTAAGAATTGAAAGTTCATTGGCAAAATTTGGTTAATTTCCATATCTTTGCTCAAAACATTGATTGTAGGTACATGTTAGAACCGCCTCGCCGAGGCGGTTCTAACGAGTAGCCACAATCTGTGTTTTGTAACAAAAACAAGGAAACTAGGTATACCAATGCAAACTCTAGCTGTTTTCTATATAAAAGTGGGGTTTAAGGGGATATACATTTCACGGACATGTTTTCCCGATTAATCACAGTATCTTAATTTTATCAATTGAAAGCGAAATCACATAGGAATGCATTTGCTAGATTACAATAGTCTTCGCACAGATTAAAGATAGAATCTGGCAGGTGGTTCGAGCCTGTAAGAAAATCTATTGAAGAATAGCTAAAACTGAGTTTTATTTTTTTATTTGAATGGGTATGTTAAATTAACAACGAAATATATTGACAAATATTTCTAACTCTATCACTTTAAGATAAAGGCATTATTTCAAAGCACACGTGATCATGAGAATCAAATGAAAGATTGGCTGTGTTCATCTGTAAAGAGTTCGACTTGAAAAATTCAGTATTGTATTGAAAAGTATTGCATTGATATGTTTTTGCATATTATATGTCCGAGTTATCAAATATTTTGTACGCATTTTAATTTTCATTTTTATTGTAAAATTGGTAATTGGTAAATGCCATGTAGATATAGTATAGATCGTGTTTCTCCCTATGGAAGCGTTTATATACTTACGATCAATGTATTGTTGATTTTGTCACATCGCTTTGCATGCTAGTTATTCTTTTATTTGTAGTATATGCTCAAGGGCCGTTGGCCTATTGCATTGAAATAAGCAAAGTTATATAATAATATTGTGTAAATTGAAACAAAATGTTCCTTTTGATTTGAGTGCTGTATAATGTCATTTATTATAGCAAAATTTATCTTCCTCATTAGCTGTGTTCAAATGAAAATGAGTAATGATTCTGTGAGAGAAATTTTCTGGTCAGTTTTTTAAACTCGTGATATGTATGTATATAAATAAGTATATAACGTTGTGATATAAGTTATGCTTTGAATAATATGTAATAATATTTTGATAAAACAGTGCTTCTGTTCAGACATTTTTGCATTATCAATGTGATTGCACTTGTACATGCCAAGGAGGTAGTCTTATATCTGGGAGGGTCATCCAAGTATATGGACCGAAACGACTGTAAATTCAATTGTTTTATAAAAACAATTAAATTATTTTAAGGATGTTCGCTGCCAATGAAAAAGTATTCAAACTTTTTTTCTAACCACTCTTTTTTGATTCCGAAATACAACACAAGACATTTGAAAACAAAATAAATATAGGGTAGTGTGCATTTTTTCAAGCTACAGGCCTCTGAATGAGACCTCTGAGCACCATGTTTTAAATTTAGTAAAATTAATTTAATTTTCATTTCTTTGAAACATACCTGTCTTGAACAAAGGTACACCTAGATTGCTTTCAAAAGTCATAATATTTACGGAACGCAGACTATTTTGGGCCAAAAGCATAGAAAAATTTGCAACTTGAAGTGGATGACAAAATTTTACGATACCTTTTCCAACCCTACCCCCATACTTGAAAAGTCGGAAAAAATCAATAAACCCATATTTGTTGATTCAAACTTTTTCTTGTATTTTCACACAAAATAGAACTTGGTAATATTGTTCGAATAAAAGAAAGAAATATATAGGGTAGTGTGCATATAAGAGAGAACCAACAACTTGAAAATCGCCATTTTCAGCCTATTTTCGGTCGTTTTGTTTCTTAAAGCCCATTTCATAAAAACACTTAAAATTTTAAAACCAGCACACCAAAGACACAAAGACTGACTTAGAAGATCATGTACACATATACCGCTGCTAAAATAAACATCGAACTAATGCAATTAATTTGAAGATGTGTAATATTCAAGTTTAATCTACCCTACCCCCTAAATGTTACTGGCAACTAAAATTTTCTGAAAAGTTGCAGAAAATGTGGTGAAAAAATGAAGTTTCTTAGATTGTCAATTTTCATGGCCCATTCAATGCATATCATCAATATGTATCCAAATATAAAATATTATGAAAATATCTGCAACCGTTTACGAGATATTCAACAAAAGAAAAACCGGAAGTTCCGAAATGTCAAATGTTAGCAGCGAACATCCTTAAATACACTTTTATTATTAAAATTAGGCTGTTTGGAAGTTGTTTTACAACGATGTATAAAAATTAGATCGATTTTATGAAAAAGATGTTTTTTCTTCGATTAGCCAATCGGAATGCTTTATTCCGCAGACTGAATTGTTTCCGGTTGTAAAAAAAAAGCGACGTTGTCAACACAAAAATATTGATACAAAGATTTGTTAATTTCAACTGTTTATCTCTGTAATATTCTGAAAGTCTGTTATCTGCTGTCAAATTAGATGTAATAAACTAACAATGTGATCCAGAGTTGTCGTTCAAACTTACCTTCACAAATTGGCGTCGTGGACAGGATATACAGTTAGTATATATTTACAACTGTACTCCATATG
Organism: Rugalucina vietnamica; assembly: GCA_964017185.1. Taxonomy (NCBI): domain Eukaryota; kingdom Metazoa; phylum Mollusca; class Bivalvia; order Lucinida; family Lucinidae; genus Rugalucina; species Rugalucina vietnamica. Next base: position 46,058,712 of record OZ024872.1, read on the forward strand.
CATCAACATGATTGTCACCATATTTCCTGATGTTTGGAAGAGAACATAGGTTACCTATAGATTGTATGTTAGGGAGAAAAATGGATCAGGATTTGGAAAGTGTAGATGACTAGTTAGAAATGCACCAAAGCAACATGAAGAATTCTTTTATATCAGCAAAAGAACAGTTAGAGAGAAAAGGATTAGTTCGTTGTACTAATTACAATAGAAACGCAGCAAATAAAGACATTTGTATAGGGGCTAGAGTACTTTTGAAAAATCATCCATTGGGACGTAACAAAATAGGTGATTATTGGCTTTCAACACAATACAAAGTTATAACTAAACTTAACAATGTGTATGATATACAGTTAGCTGATGGAACAGGGTGTATTAAGACAGTAACTAGAAGAGAGATACTAGATACAAGAGAACTGATAGATGACAATGTTGATACAGTGATAGATGAAAATGCAGATGGAAGCATTTCTCAAAGAGGGGAGGAAGGAAAGGTTGAAAAACTAGGTCAAAATGAAGTTAATGAGACTGATATTGTTGATGATTCAAGCTCAGATGAGACTAGTGGATATGATTGTATTGAAGAGGCTGCTGAAATTGAAGATTCTGTGATGGATGAATTGGCAGAAGACATTGATGACAATACAGATGATATAAGGGAAATAGATTAGGACAGTGATTCAAAAGCAGAAGAAACTAGAAATGCGTGTTTGTAAAACACTATGCCCCCAACTGTATGTTTGTCCCTAAACTGGCAGTTTGTATGATCATTTATTTCATTCGAATGAAGTGAAATTCAATTTTCTGAAGTAGCTGTTCGGTTGCCTCTGTTTTGACCTCAATCAAGAAACAGAATGCAAGTGTTTTTTTGCAGGAAAGAAATGGAGTAAAAATTTCAAAATGAAGTAATTTTGTCAAAATTTGACGGAAAATGCTCAAAAGTTAATCAGGTGATCTTCTTCTCAGCCCCAACCAGTTTAACAAATATGAAGGCTCTAGCTAAAATACTTTTTGAGATATCTTGCACACAAAATTTTCAAATCTTGTTTTCAAAGGGACATAACTCCAAAAAGGGGCATAACTTGGACGTGACAAAAATACGGGTCAATCGTTTTTTTCATGTCAGGGGAATTGGTATATGAAATTTCAAATCCCTAGCATTCACCGTTCAAAAGTTTCAATTTTCGCCGCAAAGAGGAAAAAATCGATCAAAATTCAAAATTTCGTATTTTTGTCAAAATTTGACGGAAAACTCAAAAGTTAATCAGGTCATCTACTCCTCAGCTCCAACCAGTATACCGAATATGAAGGCTCTAGCTCAAATAGTTTTTGAGATATCTAACACACAAGATTTTCAAATTTTGTTTTCAAAGTGACATCACTCAGAAAAGGGGCATAAGTTGGACATGAAAAAAATACGGGTCAACTATTTTTTCATGAGGAATCTGTCTATGAAATTCCAAAACCCTAGCTTTCACCGTTCAAAAGTTTCAAATTTCACCAAACAGTGGAAAAGTCAATAAAAATTCAAAATTCTATATTTTTGTCAAAATTTGACGGAAAGTTCTCAAAAGTTGATCAGGTCATCTACTCCTCAGCCCAAACAATTATACTAAATTTGAAGGCTCTAGCTTAAATACTTTTTGAGATATTTTGCACACAAGATTTTCGAATTTTGTTTTCAAAGGGACATAACTCAGAAAAGGGGTATAACTCAGACATGAGAAAAAATACGGGTCAAATATTTTTTTCATGAGAAATACACATATGAAATTTCAAATCCCTAACATGCACCATTCAGAAGTTAACGGACGCACACACACACACACACAGACAGACAGACAGACAGACAGACACACAGACAAGCCGAAAGCAATATGCCCTTCCAACTTTTTCAAAGTTGGGGGCATAATAACAGAAAATATTGTGGATGAAATAGAGTTGAAGTTTTTGTTGAAAAAGATGAGATAGTAGAGCATGTGCCTGAAAAGGATATTGAAGTGGAAAATTTAGAAACACATGAAAAAGCAGGGAAGACTGTAAGTGATGATACAGAATTTTATGGAAAGAGTTTAAAGTTGAAAGAAGATTTCAAAAGAGAAACTGGGATAGTTGAATGTGGAAAGCAAGGAGTGAAGAAAAAGTCTGGAAAGTCTGATAAGGCTGAAACGCAATTAAGGAGAAGTAAAAGGTCAACTGCTGGTTTTCATTCTAACCCATACAATTTGCCTAAATCTACTGTAAAGTCAGAGACTGAGTCATGTGATACAGAAAAAGTTAGGGTTGACAAGAATACAATGGATGCAATGATGAAAACAGACTCAGCTTTTGACTTTCAAGATTTTAGTCAGGATGTTACAAATTTAGGTAATACATTGACACATACATTGCAAATGGGTTGGAGAGATTTTTGTTCTAAAAAACATTTGGCGAAGATTGCAGAAACAAGTCATGTTTGTTAGAAATGCGAATAAAGTAGCATCAGTATTCATTGACAACGATGTATAAAATTAGATCGATTTTATGAAAAAGATGTTTTTTCTTCGATTAGCCAATCGGAATGCTTTATTCCGCAGACTGAATTGTTTCCGGTTGAAAAAAAGCGACATTGTCAACACAAAAATATTAATACACAGATTTGCTAATTTCAACTGTTTATCTCTGTAATATTCTGAAAGTCTGTCATCTGCCCTTTGCTGATTGCTGTCAAATTAGATGTAATACGGGCAGGCCCGGGCGCGAAGCGCCCGAGGTACAGCCGTGCCCGCCTATAGGTAACACGTACATGTGAAAGAGTTCCCTTTTACCTTCTTTCATGTCTGTGGTCTATCGAATTTGTTTTCAATGAACTTCCGCCCCAGGTCTCGGAGAAACTCGCTTATCTCCTTCTCTCGCGAGAATGCCATTGATCTCGTTTGAAATTGTACACAAAATATTCTTTCTTTTCTTTTCATAACAATATAGTTTTGCTTCTTTTAGAAACAATACATTTTTTCGTTCCATTTGAGATCAACTTTCTTTCTAAAGTTACAAAAAATAAATAAAAACTACACCCTGGTCCGTCATTACGTACAGGAAATTAAAGCAACGTATATGTAACTAAAGCGCAACGTATAGTTTCTTAAAAAAATGGCGGATTTTTGTGGACACGAATCGGTGAGTAAGATTTGTTTATTGATTCTGATGTCCCTTTTTTGTTTATCTTAATCAAACACACCTTACGGACCAGCAAAACTATTGTGATATTTGGTACATTCTGCAGGAAATCACCCATTTAAGTATAATGTTCGACACCCTTAGACAGCTGATTGCCAAATCGTGTGTTTTGAACTTCACCGAGAAGAAAACCTTATATTGTGGTCAAAGTTCGATGGTAAATGGGTTGATTTTGGATGTCGAACATAGATACTGACCTAATAAGACGATCTGGCCAAAAACAAAATTCAAATGTCCTTTGATAGCGAAATTATTAATGATTTTTCGTTACAACGCATTCGACACCTAAAACGGTACAACGAAAAAACAACTAAAACGTTCTAATTTGGGTAAAATAAACCTTATTACGATACTATGGACTCAGTTAGATCCTCTTAATGTCTGCCCACAATCTATTTCTTGTGCAAAATTAAAAAAAAAATCAGAATTATAACTGAAAATCATTGTTTTACAGGTGAGAAAAAAAAACTTTACAATTGCATAGGCATGAATAATAATAATAATAATAATAATAATAATAATAATAATAATAATAATACATGGGTTCCGAGTCACCTCGATCCAAATTTTCTTGTCCAAGTAAGTCTCGGCTATGTCAGCTCGACCCATTTTTTCAATCAGAAACTACCGGACCATCCCCCTTAATTTATGGATTTTGACCCTGAATGTTCTGGTTCACTACATGGCATACCTTTTATGTATGTGAATAAGATAACTACCTGTACATTGTCTTTTGTCATTGACTTTTAGTGGTTTACCTTATATGGTCATGCATGTAGAGAACACTTTAAGAGGTGGTCAAAACTGACTTCCACATTCTGTCTTTGGGGTTCTCGACCAGATCAAATACAAACGTGTTGTACAATTAGAGAACTCGCATATTTTATTTGGAGAAAATAAGGGATTCCTCTGTCTATAAATTAAAAAAAACGGAGCTGATCAGCTTCTAAAACCGGTTTAAGCCCGCCAGTAACTTTGTGTTACTGATCGTTCCAAGGCGATACTTCTGTGGTGGTTATTTTTGTCTTGGTGTTTAAAATTTTTTGTGTTGTTGGCGCCTTATGTATGTTTTCATTTAACTGAGTGGCCACCTATTGGGAAAATAGCTGCTCATTCGGCTTAGGATATGTTTCATGGTATAAGAGCCTGATTGTTAGTTTGGTTTTTTCCCACCTCGGTTTTTGGAGTGGGAATCTCTTTCTGATTGCGCCTTTTCCTGATCTTTGCCTACTTGTACCTTTTTCTAAGATCTGTTGATCGGCGCCTTTGAACTTCTCAGTTTATGCACAACTGATCTGCGCCTTTGAGCTTTGCATAACACACACACACACACACACACACACACACAAAAAAAAAAAAAAAAAAAACCGGTTTACTCATGATGCTGCTCATAATGAACAATATACAATTGTTGCCCTTGGGCGAGGGTGACCTGACGATTAGTTAACCCAAGACAGGTAATATTGCCCGAAGGATTTAGATTCTGTTTCCGTGTTTTGGAGTTATTTAGGTTTTACTTTGCTGTTGCAATGAGCGACCTAGTGAATGGTGTGGAGGCTATACATGGCATATATTAACTGCTGACAGCATCTCGGATTGTGTTCTGGAAAATGAGTGATGCATGCAAAATTGCAAATTGCAATTTCACGTTTCATGGCTTCATTCGTACTTCAGAAAAAAATCCAGATGCTGTTTATACAGGGGCCGATCCAGGATTTCTGGAAGGGGGTTCGATTTGTAAAATCGTCGTGTACCGTGGTCATTCGTAGTAGAACCGTAGTGAATCGTGGTGAATCTTGATGAATCGTGATGATTCGGGAAACTCTACGGCAGCGCTACGGAAGTTTTAAACTGTTTAAAACATTCGTGGCGCACCGTGGCGAATCGTGGTGGTAAATGGGCGTGGCCTAATTCGTAGCGCAACCGTAGCGGAATCTTGCTTATTCGTACTGACACCGTAGCTATATTCGTGGCTATTCGTGAGAGATCGTAGCCAATCGTGGAGCTCCGTAGCGAAACCGTGGAATCTTTTACACCACGAACTCTCACGATTCACCACGAATTGTGTACGGTTGCCCTACGAATCATCCACGGTTTCGCTACGGAGCTCCACGATTGGCCACGACGGCTACCGCCGTGAATCGTACTAATACCTATCGAACCGTACAAGCACCGTGAGCATTCGTTGTGCCATCGTGGTTAATCCTCATTGACCGTAGCGTTGCCGTCATGAATCGTCATTGATTCGTAGCGATACCTTACAGACACCGTACTAAGATCGTGGACATTCTTACTAGAATCGTAGAGATACTGAATATTTCCACTTTTCGCCACGATTCACCACGATCCATCCCGATTTTTCTGACCATGAGAAATCGGGGTGAATCGTGGTGAATCGTAGAGAAAATCGTGAATGTGTAAACGGGGCTTAAAGAGGAAAGTAAAGTTTTTTACCGTATCTGGATTAAAAACTAAGCATGCAGTATATTGCATTAAATTCAACCGATTCTTCGATATCGATTGACTATCTTTTTTTAAAAAATTAACAGCAAAATGATCAGATTTTGTCTTTTCATTACTCTCATCCAAAATTGTCTTAAATTTAAACATTAAGTCGCCATAAAACTCGAGTTTGGCTTCATATGATGGTTTTGATGCCTATTTTAATGTTTTAGGGTTTAACCTGTGAGCTATATCAGCAAATCTTGAGATAAAAGTATACAAATGAAAACTTTGGATGAAATAAAAGGTTATAGTAACAAAGAATGTTACATACAGTATCGTAATAAGGTTTATTTTACCCAACTTAGAACGTTTCAGTTGTTTTTTCGTTGTACCGTTTTAGGTGTTGAATGCGTTGTAACGAAAAATCATTAATAATTTCGCTATCAAAGGACATTTGAAATTTTTTTTTGGCCAGATCGTCTTATTAGGTCAGTATCTATGTTCGACATCAAAAATCAACCCATTTACCATCGAACTTTGACCACAATATAAGGTTTTCTTCTCGGAGAAGTTCAAAACACACGATTTGGCAATCAGCTGTCTAAGGGTGTCGAACATTATACTTAAATGGGTGATTTCCTGCAGAATGTACCGATCGAGGCAAATAACACAATAGTTTTGCTGGTCCGTAAGGTGTGTTTGATTATGATAAACAAAAAAGGAACATCAGAATCAATAAACAAATCTTACTCACCGATTCGTGTCCACAAAAATCCGCCATTTTTTTAAGAAACTATACGTTGCGCTTTAGTTACATATACGTTGCTTTAATTTCCTGTACGTAATGACGGACCAGGGTGAAACTACGTCACAGTCACGCGCGAAATTCTTCTAATATCCGGTGTTACTATTTACCGGAACCATAACGGGCCGGAACGTTGCGTCTAAATAGCGAAATCCGGTCGTTTCGGCCGCGAATCGTTGATATACCCTTAAATCGGACATCCAAATGCTAGTAACTGGTCGATTCGGCTGCGTGAGTCGTTCGTTCTTGAGTCAACTACCCGAGGGTTTTACCTGGCGCACAAAATGAACATTTTGGCCCCAAATGACCCCCCAAAACATGCAGTTCTGTTTAGAGAGGGGACAATGATGTCCCCCAAAATTGACAAATATTGCTAGTTCCTGATATTGTCCCCTAAATTCTCAACCATTTTGTCAGAATGTCGTTTAGGAGTTGTCAGTAGTGGGACATTGGTCCCCTAAATTAAAACTCTGAGGTCGAGGGGAACACCCTGGTACTAGGTAAGGTAGGGATAGTGAAGAGAGGGGTAGGAGTAAGGGTAGGGTAGAGTAATGAGTAAGGGTAGGGTAGAGTAGGGTAAGTAGTAGGAGAAAGGATAGGGTTTAGTAGGGTAGGGTAAGATGGGTAGGGCACGGCAAGGCAGAGTATGGTAAGATAGAAGAAGGGAAGAGTATGGTAGGAGTAGGAGTAAGGGGATGGTAGGGTAAGGAGTAGGTGTAATGGTAACTCGTAAGGTAGGGTAAGAATATGAATACTGGTAGGGTAGAAGTAGGAGTAAGGGTATGGTAGGCTAAGGAGTAGTAGAAATGGTAGTAAGGGTAGCCTGGTAGGGGTAAGAGTTTTGGTTGGGTATGGTTAGTAGTAGAATGTAGGGTATGGTATTGGTAGGGTAATGGAATGAGTAAGGGTTGGGGCAAAGAGTATGAGTAAGGGTAGAGTATGGGTATGAGTAGGGTAGGGTAGGAGGTTATGTGTAGGGTAGGAGGTTATGTGAAGGGGTAGGAGTAAGGGTATGGTCTGTGTGACCAAATTGACAATACATCACCGGGGGGGGGGGGGGTCGCCAGGAGGGAAATTAGTCCATGGCTCTCACAAGAGATGTGAACTTGGACACACGGTCATCAGACATTTCAGCAGAGGAGATATGAGAATCAGGGAGGTCATTCCAGTCCCTGATAGTCTGTGGAAAGAAACTACTTTTGTATGCTTCTTTGCTAGCTAAACATATCTGAAAAGCCAAAGAGTGTTGGTTTCTACAACGCCTATTCTTTGGGATGAGGTCATCTGTGGGTATTCTGGCTTTATCCTTTAGACCTTTGTATAGCAATATAAGTCTACTATCCTTCCTCCTTTTCTTAAGAGATTCCGATTTCAGTTGACCTAAAATGCCAGTCATGCTCCCAGTTTTAAAAACATAATTTCCCGTCACAAACCTTGCAGCACGTCTTTGGACCCTTTCCAGTTCTTCCTGGAGGCCATGAGTGTGAGGGTCCCAAACTGAGCTTCCATATTCCAAGACCGGCCGCACCAGTCCTTTAATGGGAAGGATTAGGAGTAGGGGAAGGGTATGGGTAGTCGTAAGGATAGGGTAGGAGGTAAGTTGTTGGGTAGGTGGTTAGGTGAAATGGTAGGAGTAAAGTTAGGGTGGGAGTAAGGATAGGGTAGGGTATTGGATAGGGGAGGACAGGACAATGGCACAACATATACTTTTACAGGAAAGAAAAAAAAACTACTGTCTGAACACCATCCTTCAGAAACTGCATTTTTCAAAATCTCACTTTTGTGAAACACAACAAGAAAAATATGACTATGTCATCTTATTGCAACCCAAAAGTCGTAAAAACTGCCGCATTTTTTTTTTTGAAAATCGGTTCACTTGTAAAATGATTATGCCCAAAAATTATTTTGAATAAGCCTTTTGCATTTGCAGGGGAGGTAATCAGTACACCTGAAAATTGAAAATCAAGCAAATCTGTGGAATAATTTTATGAGTTTGGTGCTCAGCTGTGCATTCAATACAATTTAGATTTTGCTTGGTGCATTTTAAATGAAAAATAATCAATCTAGATTTTTTTCCGGGAAAAAAGTAACTTCCCTTACTGACATTTTTACAATGTAAAAAACCCTATCCAAATTATTTTCTGTCAATAAATTTTTATTTGTTAACCGATTTTCGAAAATTTTGTGGCACTTATGGAATGAAAATGGTTATATGGTCATATTTTTAGGTCTTTTAGAAAAGTGTGATTTTGAAAAATGCAGTTTCTGGAAGATGGTGCTTAGACAGTAGTTGTTTTATCAATAATAATTTCAAAATAAAGATGGCATGCCCGTTCTAGGCAGTGCCTAAGTCCATATTAAACTAACAATGTGATCCAGAGTTGTCGTTTAAACTTACCTGTCACAAATGCTTAAATTAAATTGCTCCGTGAAGTGTCTATATCGTGTTCACTATTGAGAATCACGTGATATTGTATACATACAAACCGATAAATGATCGGTGACACACACTGCAATTGAGAACGAAGTTGAGCTTAGATTTTCCGAGTTTTCTCCTACAGCGTTTCTTCTACTGACTGATAGATAGGTGCAGTCAATGCAGAAATTGAACATTTATTGAAAGAAATTAACATAAGAAATACCGTTGTGTTTTGTTTTTTTGTTTTTTTGTTGTTGTTCTTTTTTTTTTTTTTTTTTGGGGGGGGGGGTGTTGTTGTTGTTTTTTTCGCAAACTCTTCAATTTTATTTTGTTGCAAGTACTATATGTTCATGGAGCGGAAGTGTTTGCGAAAACGAAATAACCTGGATTCCTTATGTTATTTTCATTCAATAAATGTTCAATTTCTGCTTTGACTGCACCTATCTATCAGTCAATAGAGTGCACCTATCTATCAGTCAATAGAGTAAAAGCTATAGGAGAAAACTCGAATTTCTCATCTCAACTTCGGACAGAATTTCATTGTGCGTCACCCATTCTGTACTACGTGTTTCTCAGCTGTGGTGTTGTCGTTCATCATTAGTACATGTATATACTGTGTTCCACAGCCAACGCAACTTCGTTTTTTCATCTCATCTTTTAAATTGGTCAATTATCTGCAAAACCTTTTTGCCCAATCAGCATCAAAATGACTCGAAAATCTTAGTGTGTTATCAAATCCGAGATTTTAGTGCGCATGCGCGGGAACATGCCTCAGGGTACAAAAATGCATTTTCCATGCCTCACGCACACGGGCTCGAAATTTTTCAAACCAATGCACACAAGTCAAATATTTGAAGGTCGTTATGAGGCAGATGAAACCCTGAGGTCTACGGCTTAACGTCAGAAATTGCGATTGATTTTCAGGACCCGAAAACTGCTTGTGATTAGGCGTTCAAAGTCACGGGGTCGACATCACTGCAGAAGTCAACGATATGCATTATTTTGTGTTGACAACCTGTCCTTATTGAACAACGTGTACTGCCGTTAATGGGAAATTCGTTTTTCACTGTTTAGCTCCGTAAAAATAGGTATTCATTTTTCAAAATGACCCCTTCGTCAGCAATTACGGACGAACGAAAAAAACGTCTGACGGCTGATTTTCACAGATCGTCTTTGAATATGGTTGGGTATATATATACACACAATTTTGTATATACACAATTTTGGATGAATCGACTGAAACCACAAAAACTTGTTATTCTATTTTTAATCGGACGAGTCGCGTTGGCAATAGATATTTCTAGCGACACTTCTAGCATTTTTGTACATTGTCTTCCTGTATGTAAAGAAATATTTAGAGATTCATATCATTTCTGAAATGCTAAACAGAAAAGGTAAAATATCATGATTCACGAATATATACTAGCCAAAAGTTCTAACCAGCCACCTGGAACTCAGCTTCTCTGTACGCTTTATTATCTGCAACATGGTAATGAAATTTTTCCTAACAGAAATTGTTCAGACTTGTTCAAAAATTTGCATCAAAGTTTGCGACCGTCATGACATGTTTGTCCTAACAAATAGACAAATAGAGTTTTGTTGAGTTCTGTCTACCATGTCTATATAACTTCATATTACAGTAGGTGAATTTGTCATGAATTATCATGAATTTACACAGGCGGGTTGGTTATATTTTTCCAAAAATCTCAAAAACTATTTTAGGCTATAATATCGATCATGTCAGTTTATTGATGTGTTTCATTAAAAAAGTCTCATTAGAAGTGCATGGTCAGACTGGAAGACGGCATTCACTTTCTCGTCTAAATCAAAGAGTACATTTCAGCTCACCTGAGCCTTGACTCATGGGGAGCTTATAGGATGGTATTCGAGCCAGCGTTCGTCCGTGAGTCCGTTCACATTTTCAAAGACCTTCTCTTAGGTTTTTCTTAGTCCAAGAAAATGACTAAGTCCACAGCCTGTACACTGTTTATTGCAAGAACATACTTAAGTCCAAAGAACATGTTACTATCTTCTGGTGTAATAATAATTTGTTCTGATATGGTTTTAGGAGCTCAAAACAGCTACATTGGGCAAATGATCAATTACGTCACTGTAAAATGATGTATTTGAATAATATTCCCGTCAAAAAATGAGGTTTGGACTTGGACACATTCTTGCATTAACACATTTCATAAATACTTGATTTTCTCCCGTATCTTTCAACGAAATTTCATGACATTTTAGCTTTTTACCCTATTTGATAAGACCAATAATTTGGTACTATTTTCAAATGGTTGCCAAATTTTGTCAAAATTTTATGTTTTTCGCGTTTTTCTTGAAAATTGCAAAAATGGACTTAGACACTTTCTTGCACTAACCCATGTCATAATTCATGTCATATTCTTATGTTACATTATTTATTACACCTTGAGAATTGAAATAAGTAAAATAATTCACTGTCAGGTGTAAAACTGAAAACATTTACCCATTTTGAATAAAGCATAAGTCCCATATTCAGATTCAAATCAAATGCTGGTTATGTTATTCTTTCGTTCCTTGTCTATTTCATTTTGTTTTAGATAAAGAAATGCACCAAAGAACATTGTTACCTTTGAATTGAAGAATTATCCTGAATGCAACCATATTGTTATTAAAACGGTAAGTCCAAATGTGGTGATAAACTTTACTGCACGCTTCAGTTGTACTGCGGTGGATAGAGTGTCAGACTCTATTACTGCCCCACCCTCTGAGAGCTATTCAATTCAGATCAGGAGGGTTCCCGCGCTTCAGCGGTATTAACATTCCCTGACATAATTCAGATCAGGAGGGTTCCCACGCTTCAGTGGTATTAACATTCCCTGACATTTTCCCGACTTTTCCCTGACAATATTTAATTTTGAGATCACTGAGGGTATTCTGAAAAATTTTAAATTCATTATCGGTTTAGATTCATTTTCTAACCAACGTTTTCTAAATTTGGCACTGTTTAGATAATACTAGTCTTTATATCGACTTTCATGTTGAATGCTGCATTAAAGCATTTCCCTTTGGCTCCATTTCGCCAAATCTAAAGGATCACTGAAGAGGCTTAAGTAGCCGAAACCATGGTATGACCCATTCCTTTTCTCACTTATATGCTCACTGCTCTTAAAGGATCTCAGTTTTATTTTTATTCCATGACACTTCATCGACATTTTAACCAAAGATTTCCTTCTCTTTCAACTGTTTTACCAAACAATTACCAAAACAGAAAGGGATTTTTCTAAGTATAACTGGTCAGAATTGCATAAAGATAATTTTTTAGCAAATTTTACTGAGCTATTGTCTGAAAATGTTGACACAATTATACGTACTATTGAGACTGACGTCAATAATGCAGTCAAACAAATAGTTAATTTATATCAAAAGCCTTGTCTCTTTATGAAGAAGAACAATAGTTGTAATTTTAAAATCAAGCAACCTGCGTGGTGGGATGAAGAGTGTAAAAAAATAAAATCTAAATAGTTTAAACTGTTGAAAGTATTTAGGCGCTCTAGTACACAGGAAAATTTAAGGTCATATAAAGAATCTAGAAAAGCTTTTAAGGAATTATGCAGGGATAAACAGCAGTCGTGGCAAAAACAGTGTAGAGAAGGTCTTATAAATTCCAGGAATTATAACAATTTGTTTTGGAAAAAGATAAAATCTTTCAGAAATAAGCCAAAACATGAGTTTGATATATCAGATAAGCAATGGTTTGATCATTTTAGATCACTTTTGTATAGCGATGGGGTAAAAAAATTGAATACAAAAATTCACGTTCACTATGACGATGAAAGTATAAACGATACATTTAACCGACCATTTACAGAGGATGAGTTAAAAGCTAGTATCTCAGCCCTGAAAAACGGTAAGGCGAGCGGACCAGATGGCGTTATAGCGGAAATGATTAAATCAACGCGTGTTAAAATTTCACCCATTTTATTTTATTATTATTGTATAACAAGATATTGTCGTGTGGAGATTTTCCAAACGAATGGGCGCGTAGCATCATTTGTCCGATATTCAAATCGGGGTCATTATTGGACCCAGGTAACTTTAGGGGGCGGGCGTTTCCTTAATTGACATTTTCTATAAAATATTGACGGGGATGATGACTAACAGACTAAGCAAATGGGCAGAAGATTTTTCGAAAATTGATGAGGCACAGTCAGGATTTAGGCGTGGGTATTCAACTATTGATAATTTATTTTGTCTATTGGCTACAGAACAAAAGTATTTAAGTAAACAAAGAGGCCGATTCTATTGCTTATTTGTAGATTTCTCTAAAGCTTTCGATTCTATTAGTCACGAAAAACTCATTAAATCTCTTATACAAAAAGGTGTTGGTGGAAATTTTTTAAGATTATTAGTAAATATGTTTGATGATTTATGTTCATGTGTAAAAACCTCAGAAAAAGAATATACAAATGATTTTAATTGTAATATAGGAACTAGACAGGGTTGCAAACTTAGTCCAATTTTGTTTTCATTGTATATAAATAGTTTAGTAGAACAATTACGAAATGAGGGTGTGCAAGGTAATCAAGTTTTACAAGATTCTGATAGCTTAATCGCATTACTTTATGCTGATGATGTTATAAATTTAGCTGATACCGTTCGGAATTTGCAGATTCAATTAGATGTTTTGTCAAGATTTTGTTTTTTGTCGGGTATGAAAATCAATTTGTTAAAAACCAAGATTATAGTATTTAGAAATGGAGCATAGCTTAGATGGAATGAAAGGTGGTATTTTGAAGGAAAAAAAATGAGGTTGTATCGTCATATAAGTATATGGGGTTGATGGTAACTCCCAGACTTATCTGGACCACAGCAAAAACTAAATTAGCAAACCAGGCAAATAACGCTATAATTTCAATGAGTAAAATGCAAAGATTTGTATGCTATTTTGATTATGCTGAATACTTTAAATTATTTGATTCCATGATAAAACCTATCTTATGTTATGCAGCTGAAATATGGGGCTATGAAAAATCTTACATAATTGAACAAGTACATAATCAATATTGTAGAAAATTTTTGAAGTTACCAAGTAATACAGCAAATGGTTTTGTTAGGGGTGAATGTGGCAGATGGCCTTTATACGTTGATTATCTTTGCAAATGTGTTAAATACTGGTCAAAACTTACGAGAATGAATACTTATAGATATCCATATCAATGTTATCGCATGTTAAGAAATTTAGATGAAGTTGGGAGATAACATGGGCTACTCATGTAAGAAAGTTACTTTATATGCATGGATTTGGTTATGTGTGGTTTTATGAAAATGTTGGAGATGAAGTTTTATTTTTTAAACAATTGAAACAAAGATTAATCGACTGTTCAGTACAGGACTGGTCGTCTAAATTAAATGATTCTGAAAAAGCGCAACATTATAGGTATATTATGCCAACATTTGGACTTGCTAATTATTTAAAATTTGATATCCCGTTAAAATTTAGGATTTCATTATCTAAATTAAGATGTTCTGTTCACGATTTGATGATTGAAACAGGCAGGCATAATGATATGAATTATGAAACCAGAATTTGTAAGTTATGTAGTCTCTCCAAAGTGGAGGACGAATGTTATTTTATAATGGAATGTCCATTTTATTGTAGTTTAAGAAGAAAATATCTGCCAACATTGATGGAAACAACATTGACTTTAGAATCTTTCTATAATTTGTTTTGTATGCCAAAGGAAGTAATAACAGACTTATCTAAATTTATTCATTACGCATTTAAACATAGAAGTGTGGGCATAAAATCTCTAGCAGATTAAATTTAAGATATAATAAAATTCAAGGTATTACAATGCAACTTTGTATTCTTTCGTATTAATGTTTGTATGTTTTGCACTTGATATATGAATTTTGTATATATGTTATGTATTATGGTCTACCTGTTTGAATATTAAGGTTATGCGATGATAGCCTTATTTTCAATATAGCTTTTCTGTATTTAATATTTGTTAATTTATCCAGATAACTGGACAGTTCCATAGTAGATTTTATTTCCTTATACAAATGTAAAGACGAAGAATGAGACACCTTTTGATTCCATTCAGTAACATACTGATCTCTCACTCGCTGTTTTAGAATAGGTATAAATTTAGTTGTAACAACTGATTCTGGAAAAAGCCAAACGTCAAAAAATCCTGTTCTCTGGAGTAAAACTTTAACTTTCGAAACCCAGTTTACAATATTTTCATTTTGCACAGTTCGATCTTTAAGCATACAGTACACTGATTTTACAATACAATTATTATAATCACTATTACATATTTTCAACCAATATTTAATTATTTTTATATATCTGTCTAAAAAGAGAGGGAAGCGGCCTGTTTCACTGTATAAAGCCATATTACTAGTACTCATCTTAACCCCTAAAATTCTTTAAAAATGAAAAATTTTCTGTGAACTCGTTCGCACCTTTCTGCAGAAGAAAATCCCCATATCTCACAGCTGTAGTTAAGGGTAGATTTTACATATGTGTCAAACAGTTGCAGCAACATTTTAAAAGGAACCTGAACGTGTCTTATGGTAGAAAATAGTAACCCCATAGCCCGTACTGCCTTATCCGCTAACAAATGTATTTAGCCTTTTCCATTGTTCCCCCACTGCTAACCACATATCCCAAATAATTAAACTCTTTTACAATTTCTAGCTCTTTCCCATTAAAGGTAAAATTATCGTTTGGAAAACGTCCCCCCTTTTGAAATATCACTACTTTAGTTTTACTAACATTTACTGTAAGTTTCCATTTTCGGAAATATGTTTCTAATTGTGTCAACGATTTTTGTAAACCTTCCTTCGAATCAGATATAATAACAGCATCATCTGCAAATAATAATAGATATATTGAAATCTGATCAATAGTTATTCCCTCAAATATATTTTCTTGCAATGATGATTCGATGTCATTAATAAAGAGCGAAAATAATATTGGAGACATTATCTCCCCTTGGAATAACCCAATATCAGATTAAAAAAAGTCTGATAAACAGTTCAAATGTCTAACACATGACTTTACAGAATAGTTCATAGACCTAAGTAGTCTAAGAATTTTTCCGTCCACGCCATATTTAATAAGCTTGTACCACAGGCCGTGTCTATACACAGTATCAAAAGCGCGTTTCAAATCAATGAAAGCGCAAAATAGTCTATTTTGTTTGCTTAAATACATATCAATGATATTTTGAAGAACAAATATAGCATCAACAGTGCTATGGCCTGGCTTAAAACTAAATTGAGCATCTGTGCTGATATCATTCGCAGTGGACCAGTCGATAAGACGTTGATTTATTACAGAGGTAAATAATTTTCCGAGACAAATAATTAACGTAATGCCCCGGTAGTTATTTGTATCATCAGGAGCCCCTTTCTTAAATAGAGGTACAATAGTTCCTTCGGTCCACTGCGAAGGAAAACAGCCAGAATCGAGAATAAGGTTAAATAATAATTCAAATGGTTCCGTTAGCACATCCATGCCTTCAATGAAATACTCGTTCAACAAATTATCTCCCCCTGGACTTTTATTACGAGATAACTTCTTAATGCAACGTTTTATTTCTTCTTGTGATATTCGCCTGTCTAATTCTTCAAAACGTGACGTGGGCTCATTTTGTTCGTAATTAGCATCAAATTCTCTCAAAAAGGCTTCAACATCATCATTTTCATTTTCAATATCGTTTGAAGCTAGATTTTTAAAGTGATCGAAAAACTGATTTAAAGTAATATCGTTTTTCGGAGATTCTTTTTTTTTTGTTTAAACATTTTCCAAAATTTACGCGGATCTTTACGCCTTATTTCGTCCATCTGTCGGCATCTTTCTCTCTGAAATTGCAATTTCTTTTTTCTACAAAAATATTTATAGTCTTTTCTGGCTTTAAAAACAGATTCCCTATTTTCTCCGTATGTTCAGAATTATATGCCCTTACTGCTGCTTTTACCAAAGATTTTTTTGCCTTGCACTGATCATCGTACCAAATTTTCCTATCTTGCTTCGATTTTGATATTTGACTAAACTTAGGAATTAAGCTTGTTTTATGTATTTTTGTAAAAAGATTTCCGGCCGCCGAATTAATACGGTTTGTAACATTGGCTGTTAGCTCGTTTATGCGTTCCTGTGTGCATGTATTAGCGTCGGAATTGGTTATATGTTCTGCAAAAGTCGACCTGTTTTCGTTTAAACGGTTTCGAAAAATATATTTATGTTCGTCTGACCAGTGAAAACTTTGCCACTCATAAGTTGTTTCCCTTACATCATATTCAGGTATTTTAACAGTAAAAGTCAGAGCATTCATTGAAATGTAGCACCTTAAAGTCGGTCAATAAATTAAAATTTGTGTAAGCAGTTAATAAATAATCTATTAAACTTTCGCCATTAGCAGTCATACATGTATACGTGCCAGCATTAGCATCTCCATACAATCGACCATTTACTATACATATATTCGTTGCTTTACACATTTCTAATAAACGGTCTCCGAACCTATTCGTGGTCTTATCTTCCGACGCCCTCATTAATGGGATTTCAACAATATTAAACTCATCGTCAGATCTACCATAAGCTTATCTACATAGTCCGATTTTGTCCCCGTTCTACTGTTGAAATCCCCTGTGACAAAAACCGACCCTTTCGTTGAATACAACATAATGTCTTCTTCAAGTCTATCAAATAAGTCAATATCGTAAACAGAATGTATTGGAGAGTTTTCAGGAACAATGTATGTTACACCTAAATAGATGTCTTCATTTAATTGGCTAATTTTAGCCAAACAATACAATCCAACTCATTATTTATCAATTTTACACCTTTATATTTACATTTTTCTAAAACCTCCTTAGATGAACCATTAGATGTTCATCTGT
Source organism: Rugalucina vietnamica (assembly GCA_964017185.1). Taxonomy (NCBI): domain Eukaryota; kingdom Metazoa; phylum Mollusca; class Bivalvia; order Lucinida; family Lucinidae; genus Rugalucina; species Rugalucina vietnamica. The sequence continues at coordinate 46,076,489 of OZ024872.1, forward strand.
GTTCATACTTCCATGAACAACATTGTGTCACGCGACGTGACGTAATCCAAACTTGACGTCAAAAAACATGAATCTCGCCAATCTGATTGGACGTTGTAAACGTCGACGCCGTTCCGCTGTTCGAACACACACTGTGTGTAGATTCTCTGTTTGCTGGTAAATGTGACCGCCTTGGTGATTTTTCAACAAGCGATAGAAAGAAATAAATGTAAATATAAGCAATGAGTTTAATTTTTCTGTTGTTCATGGAGCTATGAACCGCAGTGGGTCGCTAGCAAAGCTTACATGAACCATTCACTTTGCACGCGACCCACTGCGGTTCATAGCTCCATGAACACCAGAAAAATGAAATTCATTTCTTAAATGAATTTCGTCCTTCACGTATATAATAATTCCCCCACCAGCCCTTTTTGCCTGTCTGTTAACTAATTTCCGATAAGAATGAGTTAATGTTTTATATCCATCAATTTCGATTTTTGAAGATTTCTTTGTCCATGTTTCTAGTAGACATATTATTTTTTATCATATGACGTCGCTGTTTTCCAGTGGATAACGTCATGTCATAAAAATCGTATGACCACACGTGTAATAACACTTTTGCGGGAATACGTAACGTCATTGACGACGTCCGTAACAACAATGTAAATTTTCATTGGAAATATGTCCACTTTAAAAGCGATAAAAAAACTATTTTAGAAGTCATATGATAAAGCGAATCTTACACTCGTGGTCATTTCATATGAAACTTATTAAACTCACCGAAGGCTCGTTTAATAAATTTCATATGAAATGACCACTCGTGTAAGATCCTCTATATAATTTGACCAAAAAGAAATAAAGTCGTCGCATGTAGTTTTAACTAACGTCAATCCTTCCACATTCCAACACAGCACTGACAACCCACTTTCCGGCCTGTACTAAGCATTACCACTATCAGACTCCATTTCTTCGTGGTTTATACTCGCTCCTACGTCGTTTGTCCCTGATCCGGAGGATACCCCCGGAGTTGACCCTGTTGATGTATCCGGCGGCTCAGTTGAAACTCCCGGATTCGATACGGATAACATAAGGCAATCTTTGAAGCAAAGTTTCTATGTTTGTTTGTTTTGTAGTAGTGGGACTCTGTGAAAAAGTTGCGTGGTGACATGATAAAGGTTTTTGAAGTATTTCATGCTGTAGCGCATTTAGATGGGACCTTTTATCATCATACAGAGATGAGACGTCTCACTAACCTTTGACACTGAGAATAATTACAAGTGAGTAGAAAATTGCTCAGCTAATTAGGAATCTAATTAACATAATTACTGTCACGCTAAACTTGATCAAATCCAGTATGAAAAACAACCTTTATGCGAATCACTTTTCATTTAATTAGTAATTATCATTAACAATTGTGATTAAGTCAAATATTTAATGTATCTTTTACTTTTAACTGATTAAAAAAGTTTCACCAGCCTTTACCATTTAGCATATACGAAGCGAACAAATATTTTATTTTTCTGTGTCACTAGCACTTATATCAAACGGTATACGGCGATTAGACAACATAGTCACTGTAAAAATCCAATATGGCGGCGTTCGAAGTGAAAAATATCTAGCGAATTCATTATGTGACACATTAGCCAGTATTAATCTGATTAATGTTTCTTTTGTTATCATTTTCAAACAGGAAACTGGGAAGAAAAATGTAGTGCCGGACACCGAGCCATTCCAGTGAGGATAGGCTCGGTATCCGGCATTGCCGGACGCGGAGACTCTAGCTAATTTGTCCGGTACCGGACGCCGAGACGCTTCCTTTTTTGAAATTGTCTTAGTGCTTTTTATCTAAGATACTGTAACGAACATCCGAGCCAAGCCACAGCAAACCCCGTCGGTGGAAAAGCATGCTCATCCACCAAGGGTGGCTAACTGCGCTATATACTCTACACTTACTCGATTCACAAAGTTACGAGTTTGAAATTTGCATATTACAAACACTCAATATGCCGCTAATAAATACGTTGCACCAACGTATTTTTCCAAAGGAGGCTATCCCGTCACATTACTTCCCCCTCCGAGAAGACGTACTCGCCCCGAGTCTTGGCCTGGGGACTACATGGGTAAGGCAACTCCGGTCTGGCAGTTGTCATTATCCCACCGCTGCCACCAAATGTAACGAACAGCCGAGCCAAGCCACAGCAACCGCTCTGGCCATATGTGAGACAAGCCAAGTTCTGCTTGCGGGTGTGTCAGGTGGTTTTTCTCGGGGTTCTCCCGTTTTCGCCCCACCTACTGATTGGCCCGTCTCATATGAGCTGAAATAATCTTGAAAGGGACGTTAAACTGAATTAAAAAAAAAAAAAAAAAAAAAAAGCCACAGCAAACCACGTCGGTGGAAAAGCTTGCTCATCCACCAAGGGTAATTTACTGCGCTATATACTATACTCGATTCACAAAGTTTCGAGTTTGAAATTTGCATGTTACAAACACTCAATATGCCGACAAAGGCGATAATCAGCTTCGCATTTACGATCTGCGCCTTTGTTTTCGCCTAAGCAGATTGTTGGTTTTCCCATGCGGCGGCTCAATTATGTCGGTGAAGCTGTGGATTTTGACTTGGTCGTACTCTTTACTCTTTAGTGGGTTATAAAATTTTAAAACGTCATTATTATAATGATTTGTAACGGAATCTGCATCATATTTTTTCATGTAAGGTGTCTTGTTACGAAATAATGAAAAATAAGGTCTAGGGTAATGTATATATATTTACCACATTTTTGCTTAAAAATTGATTGTGGGTACACGTTACAATCACCTCGGCGAGGCGGTTCTTACGAGTACAATCTATGTTTTGGATAAAAAATAAGACAAATTGTATACCCATGTACATTCCAGTTTAACTATGTAAAAATGGGGGTTGAGGGGGTATAATGACCGTGTGATGGACTTGATATCCTGATGGTCTAATAAAGTATGTCTGGCATAAGATCGTCGACATCTTTAGAATCAGGCCCCATGTACCAGAACACCAAAGTGTATCGGATAAAATGACTTTCCCCTGGCTCGAACTTGGTGATGGTAAGCTGTGGATACAGACCCGGCCCGATGAACAGAACAATATTCCGATTTCCCACCCCACCCTTCAGGTACGCCTTGTCATCTCCCTTGCGAAACTTGACGTGTGTCGGTTTCAGCTTGAAGAAGTCTGATATCGCAGTTTTTATCCCACCCTGTCGCTTGTACAGTAACAGTTCCTCGGATGAACTATACATGAACTCGGCTCCATCTAACAGATACTTCTCCGCGGCCAAGCCTGTCTGTGCATCTCCGTTGATGGCAGATGATGGGGCTTGTACAGTTTGAGTGTATGTTTGATATGGCGCTGCTTTACACGAAATCACAAAGAGAAGATGTGCGCACGCAAATGTAGATCGGCACATTCTGATCTGTAATAACACAATATGGATGACATATACTAAAATCGCTGGTTATAGTCTTCTGCGGTGATATTAGCCGCTTTGTCGTCAGTTGGTATAAGTCTTGTAAAATTTCGATTGTTTGACATGGTGACACTAAATCGTTTTGGTGATTCGGTATGTGCATGTTAAACAAATCATTTCGGGGCGACCAGGTATGCCGTACCTGTACTTGTACTTGGTGCACATTCGTTTACCAAATACTGAGAGTTGCCTGATTGCTAAATCATTACGAAAGGTTAAGCCGAACATGGGGGTCGACCATGGTAGACCTCTTTCTTTATAATTCAGTAATGCTATCGACGGAGTTACCGCAGCCATCTCAAGAGGATCGAACTAAAATTGCACGAATTATTTGTGTTTATCTGTTATATACGAGTATATGTAAATTAAAAAAAAAAATGTTTTTTGTACAGAAAAGGGGACTTTTAGACGACGTGGCAGTATTAACATAAAACTATAATCTTTGAAGAGCTTTTCCCCAGTTCTACACTGTAAGAATTTTAACACAATAAGGCTGAGTTACTTTACATCCCCAAACGCATTGCGTGGAAGTTCACTTTCAAGGGTAAGATTTCCTCGAATCAAAGTCGTACATGTAACTATCGCGGGCACTATCGATCTGAGCGAAAATGACACGCAAATATAACGTTTATCTGTTTATTTCAAGTCCCCAATTTGGTGGTTTTTTCATGCCAGTTTAAGCACTTACTTGCAAAATTTAAAAATGATGAAGTCTCCGTTAGTTAGGCTAAAGTGAAAAAGTCTTCAAATCTAGATGTAACAAGTACATGTGTACACATGTAGCAATTTTGTTTCGTTAAGAAATCTTATACCAGGTTTCGGGTTTTAATTAATAACTAAAATACACTTAAACGTGATGTAGCGAAATTCAACCGAACTTCACGATCTGGTACATTGTAATTGTAATAAGATCGATCTACGTCCTGTGAAGCAAAGACATAGTTGATCGTAAGTTTCATATTGAAAGTAAAACGGTTATAGAAAGTTGTTATCAAACAGCCATATACATCGAACAAGATGCTCTGTTTGGTCATATACACTTTTTACATGTCTGATTTTAATCAGACGTTTGGGCGACTTCTGAATTCCTTACGACACAGACGGCAACTGCAATGTCATGTAGAAATCCACTCTTGTTTTGCCTCTGATAGTGGTATTTCGCAGAAAAGTTTGGTGTGGAGGACGATAGGAAATTTATTTTCATGTTAAAATCTTGATCTTAGTTTGTCCTAATAGGACTAGCAAACATTTTGAAAATCGGTCAACAGATAAAGTTTTAATGGCCAAAATGATTTTTAAAGGCCGGATTTTGCATTGGCAAGAAAGATAATCCATGATCATGAAAATGGGTATGTTTTGAACATTTTTACTTGATCAAGAAGATTTTGTCCTAGGTAAGTCATTTGTGTCATTTTATATCGATAATTAAATACCAAGAATTAATTTTTTGCGAGAAAATATGTACCCCATCCCCCATACTTAGTCTTGATTAGGTATACCCCTACATACCCCAGATTTTCTATATGACACAGACATGTTTATCTGATGTTGTGCTACTTTACTTCCCAGTAACCTACAGCTCTCCGGTGACACGTGTATGTCTTTCGTGCTCTGCGGGGTTTTACTTATCATGGTTTAAAATTGTAACGTTTGCTTTCCATAATGATTGTGAATCATTGACTACGTGGGATAATCAAAGATCTTATAACTTTGGATTCGATCATTCAATTTATTTCAAAACATTCTATGTATATTCCCATGTAGATCTAACGCGCGCAATTGTGAGCATAAGTCTTATTTTGAAGTATTTTGGTTTTTAAAGTGTGTTTTATCTGATAATGTGTTGCCGATATTTTACAACTGTACTGATCTAGATGAAATAATTTCTTGGCATGATTGAGCATTTACTTCGTCGCAAAATGTGTTGCAAAAAATGAAAATCGGTTGACAAATAAAAAAAGTTCTGGTCAAAAACATTGGTCAAAACCATTTTTGAATAAGGGTTTTCTGTAAAAAAAAATCTCATGAAAGGGGGGATGGGGTACATATTTTCTCGCAAAAAATTAATTCTTGGTATTTAATTATCGATATAAAATGACACAAATGACTTACCTAGGACAAAATCTTCTTGATCAAGTAAAAATGTTCAAAACATACCCATTTTCATGATCATGGATTATCTTTCTTGCCAATGCAAAATCCGGCCTTTAAAAATCATTTTGGCCATTAAAACTTTATCTGTTGACCGATTTTCAAAATGTTTGCTAGTCCTATTAGGACAAACTAAGATCAAGATTTTAACATGAAAATAAATTTCCTATCGTCCTCCACACCAAACTTTTCTGCGAAATACCACTATCAGAGGCAAAACAAGAGTGGATTTCTACATGACATTGCAGTTGCCGTCTGTGTCGTAAGGAATTCAGAAGTCGCCCAAACGTCTGATTAAAATCAGACATGTAAAAAGTGTATATGACCAAACAGAGCATCTTGTTCGATGTATATGGCTGTTTGATAACAACTTTCTATAACCGTTTTACTTTCAATATGAAACTTACGATCAACTATGTCTTTGCTTCACAGGACGTAGATCGATCTTATTACAATTACAATGTACCAGATCGTGAAGTTCGGTTGAATTTCGCTACATCACGTTTAAGGATGTTCGCTGCCAATGAAAAAGTATTCAAACTTTTTTTCTAACCACTCTTTTTTGATTCCAAAATAAAACATAAGACATTTGAAAGCAAAATAAATATAGGGTAGTGTGCATTTTTTCAAGTTACAGGCCTCTGAATGAGACCTCTGAGCAACATGTTTTAAATTTAGTAAAATTAATTTAATTTTTAATTCTTTGAAACAAACCTGTCTTGAACAAAAATACACCTAGAATGCTTTCAAAAGTCATAATATTTATGGAACGCAGACTATTTTGGACCGAACGCATAGAAAAATTTGCAACTGGAAGTGGATGACAAAATTTTACGTGTATTTTTCCAACCCTACCCCCATACTTGAATAGTCGGAAAAAGTCAATATTTTGAAATGTGCCAAACCCATATTTGTTTATTCAAACTTTTTCTTGTATTTTCACACACCATAGAACTTTGTAATATTGTTCGAATAAAAGAAAGAAATATATAGGGTAGTGTGCATATAAGAGAGAACCAACAACTTGAAAATCACCATTTTCAGCCTTTTTTCAGCTGTTTTGTTTCTTTAAGCCCATTTCATAAAACCACCTAAAATTTAAAAACCAGCACACCAAAGACACAAAGACTGACTTAGAAGACCATGTACACATATACTGCAGCTAAAATAAACAAAGAAATAGTGCAATTAATTTGAAGATGTGTAATATTCAAGTTTAATCTATCCTACCCCCTAAATTTCACTGACAACTAAATTTTTCTGAAAAATTGCAGAAAATGGGGTGAAAAAATGAAGTTTCATAGATTGACAATTTTCATGGCTCGTTCAATGCATATCATCATTATGTATCCAAATATGAAATATTGGGAAAATATCTGCAACCGTTTACGAGATATTCAACAAAAGAAAAACCGGAAGTTCCGAAATGCCAAATGTTAGCAGCGAACATCCTTAAGTGTATTTTAGTTATTAATTAAAACCCGAAACCTGGTATAAGATTTCTTAACGAAACAAAATTGCTACATGTGTACACATGTACTTGTTACATCTAGATTTGAAGACTTTTTCACTTTAGCCTAACTAACGGAGACTTCATCATTTTTAAATTTTGCAAGTAAGTGCTTAAACTGGCATGAAAAAACCACCAAATTGGGGACTTGAAATAAACAGATAAACGTTATATTTGCGTGTCATTTTCGCTCCCGCGATAGTTACATGTACGACTTTGATTCGAGGAAATCTTACCCTTGAAAGTGAACTTCCACGCAATGCGTTTGGGGATGTAAAGTAACTCAGCCTTATTGTGTTAAAATTCTTACAGTGTAGAACTCGGGAAAAGCTCTTCAAAGATTATAGTTTTATGTTAATACTGCCACGTCGTCTAAAAGTCCCCTTTTCTGTACAAAAAACATTCTTTTTTTAATTTACATATACTCGTATATAACAGATAAACACAAATAATTCGTGCAATTTTAGTTCGATCCTCTTGAGATGGCTGCGGTAACTCCGTCGATAGCATTACTGAATTATAAAGAAAGAGGTCTACCATGGTCGACCCCCATGTTCGGCTTAACCTTTCGTAATGATTTAGCAATCAGGCAACTCTCAGTATTTGGTAAACGAATGTGCACCAAGTACAAGTACAGGTACGGCATACCTGGTCGCCCCGAAATGATTTGTTTAACATGCACATACCGAATCACCAAAACGATTTAGTGTCACCATGTCAAACAATCGAAATTTTACAAGACTTATACCAACTGACGACAAAGCGGCTAATATCACCGCAGAAGACTATAACCAGCGATTTTAGTATACATGTATGTCATCCATATTGTGTTATTACAGATCAGAATGTGCCGATCTACATTTGCGTGCGCACATCTTCTCTTTGTGATTTCGTGTAAAGCAGCGCCATATCAAACATACACTCAAACTGTACAAGCCCCATCATCTGCCATCAACGGAGATGCACAGACAGGCTTGGCCGCGGAGAAGTATCTGTTAGATGGAGCCGAGTTCATGTATAGTTCATCCGAGGAACTGTTACTGTACAAGCGACAGGGTGGGATAAAAACTGCGATATCAGACTTCTTCAAGCTGAAACCGACACACGTCAAGTTTCGCAAGGGAGATGACAAGGCGTACCTGAAGGGTGGGGTGGGAAATCGGAATATTGTTCTGTTCATCGGGCCGGGTCTGTATCCACAGCTTACCATCACCAAGTTCGAGCCAGGGGAAAGTCATTTTATCCGATACACTTTGGTGTTCTGGTACATGGGGCCTGATTCTAAAGATGTCGACGATCTTATGCCAGACATACTTTATTAGACCATCAGGATATCAAGTCCATCACACGGTCATTATACCCCCTCAACCCCCATTTTTACATAGTTAAACTGGAATGTACATGGGTATACAATTTGTCTTATTTTTTATCCAAAACATAGATTGTACTCGTAAGAACCGCCTCGCCGAGGTGATTGTAACGTGTACCCACAATCAATTTTTAAGCAAAAATGTGGTAAATATATATACATTACCCTAGACCTTATTTTTCATTATTTCGTAACAAGACACCTTACATGAAAAAATATGATGCAGATTCCGTTACAAATCATTATAATAATGACGTTTTAAAATTTTATAACCCACTAAAGAGTAAAGAGTACGACCAAGTCAAAATCCACAGCTTCACCGACATAATTGAGCCGCCGCATGGGAAAACCAACAATCTGCTTAGGCGAAAACAAAGGCGCAGATCGTAAATGCGAAGCTGATTATCGCCTTTGTCGGCATATTGAGTGTTTGTAACATGCAAATTTCAAACTCGAAACTTTGTGAATCGAGTATAGTATATAGCGCAGTAAATTACCCTTGGTGGATGAGCAAGCTTTTCCACCGACGTGGTTTGCTGTGGCTTGTTTTTTTTTTTTTTTTTTTTTTTTTTTTTTTTTTTTTTAATTCAGTTTAACGTCCCTTTCAAGATTATTTCAGCTCATATGAGACGGGCCAATCAGTAGGTGGGGCGAAAACGGGAGAACCCCGAGAAAAACCACCTGACACACCCGCAAGCAGAACTTGGCTTGTCTCACATATGGCCAGAGCGGTTGCTGTGGCTTGGCTCGGCTGTTCGTTACATTTGGTGGCAGCGGTGGGATAATGACAACTGCCAGACCGGAGTTGCCTTACCCATGTAGTCCCCAGGCCAAGACTCGGGGCGAGTATGTCTTCTCGGAGGGGGAAGTAATGTGACGGGATAGCCTCCTTTGGAAAAATACGTTGGTGCAACGTATTTATTAGCGGCATATTGAGTGTTTGTAATATGCAAATTTCAAACTCGTAACTTTGTGAATCGAGTAAGTGTAGAGTATATAGCGCAGTTAGCCACCCTTGGTGGATGAGCATGCTTTTCCACCGACGGGGTTTGCTGTGGCTTGGCTCGGATGTTCGTTACAGTATCTTAGATAAAAAGCACTAAGACAATTTCAAAAAAGGAAGCGTCTCGGCGTCCGGTACCGGACAAATTAGCTAGAGGCAATGCCGGATACCGAGCCTATCCTCACTGGAATGGCTCGGTGTCCGGCACTACATTTTTCTTCCCAGTTTCCTGTTTGAAAATGATAACAAAAGAAACATTAATCAGATTAATACTGGCTAATGTGTCACATAATGAATTCGCTAGATATTTTTCACTTCGAACGCCGCCATATTGGATTTTTACAGTGACTATGTTGTCCAATCGCCGTATACCGTTTGATATAAGTGCTAGTGACACAGAAAAATAAAATATTTGTTCGCTTCGTATATGCTAAATGGTAAAGGCTGGTGAAACTTTTTTAATCAGTTAAAAGTAAAAGATACATTAAATATTTGACTTAATCACAATTGTTAATGATAATTACTAATTAAATGAAAAGTGATTCGCATAAAGGTTGTTTTTCATACTGGATTTGATCAAGTTTAGCGTGACAGTAATTATGTTAATTAGATTCCTAATTAGCTGAGCAATTTTCTACTCACTTGTAATTATTCTCAGTGTCAAAGGTTAGTGAGACGTCTCATCTCTGTATGATGATAAAAGGTCCCATCTAAATGCGCTACAGCATGAAATACTTCAAAAACCTTTATCATGTCACCACGCAACTTTTTCACAGAGTCCCACTACTACAAAACAAACAAACATAGAAACTTTGCTTCAAAGATTGCCTTATGTTATCCGTATCGAATCCGGGAGTTTCAACTGAGCCGCCGGATACATCAACAGGGTCAACTCCGGGGGTATCCTCCGGATCAGGGACAAACGACGTAGGAGCGAGTATAAACCACGAAGAAATGGAGTCTGATAGTGGTAATGCTTAGTACAGGCCGGAAAGTGGGTTGTCAGTGCTGTGTTGGAATGTGGAAGGATTGACGTTAGCTAAAACTACATGCGACGACTTTATTTCTTTTTGGTCAAATTATATAGAGGATCTTACACGAGTGGTCATTTCATATGAAATTTATTAAACGAGCCTTCGGTGAGTTTAATAAGTTTCATATGAAATGACCACGAGTGTAAGATTCGCTTTATCATATGACTTCTAAAATAGTTTTTTTATCGCTTTTAAAGTGGACATATTTCCAATGAAAATTTACATTGTTGTTACGGACGTCGTCAATGACGTTACGTATTCCCGCAAAAGTGTTATTACACGTGTGGTCATACGATTTTTATGACATGACGTTATCCACTGGAAAACAGCGACGTCATATGATAAAAAATAATATGTCTACTAGAAACATGGACAAAGAAATCTTCAAAAATCGAAATTGATGGATATAAAACATTAACTCATTCTTATCGGAAATTAGTTAACAGACAGGCAAAAAGGGCTGGTGGGGGAATTATTATATACGTGAAGGACGAAATTCATTTAAGAAATGATTTTCATTTTTCTGGTGTTCATGGAGCTATGAACCGCAGTGGGTCGCGTGCAAAGTGAATGGTTCATGTAAGCTTTGCTAGCGACCCACTGCGGTTCATAGCTCCATGAACAACAGAAAAATTAAACTCATTGCTTATATTTACATTTCTTTCTTTCTATCGCTTGTTGAAAAATCACCAAGGCGGTCACATTTACCAGCAAACAGAGAATCTACACACAGTGTGTGTTCGAACAGCGGAACGGCGTCGACGTTTACAACGTCCAATCAGATTGGCGAGATTCATGTTTTTTGACGTCAAGTTTGGATTACGTCACGTCGCGTGACACAATGTTGTTCATGGAAGTATGAACACAGATGAACATCTAATGGTTCATCTAAGGAGGTTTTAGAAAAATGTAAATATAAAGGTGTAAAATTGATAAATAATGAGTTGGATTGTATTGTTTGGCTAAAATTAGATAGATATTATTTGGATTAAATGAAGACATCTATTTAGGTGTAACATACATTGTTCCTGAAAACTCTCCAATACATTCTGTTTACGATATTGACTTATTTGATAGACTTGAAGAAGACATTATGTTGTATTCAACGAAAGGGTCGGTTTTTGTCACAGGGGATTTCAACAGTAGAACGGGGACAAAATCGGACTATGTAGATAAGCTTATGGTAGATCTGACGATGAGTTTAATATTGTTGAAATCCCATTAATGAGGGCGTCGGAAGATAAGACCACGAATAGGTTCGGAGACCGTTTATTTGAAATGTGTAAAGCAACGAATATATGCATAGTAAATGGTCGATTGTATGGAGATGCTAATGCTGGCACGTATACATGTATGACTGCTAATGGCGAAAGTTTAATAGATTATTTATTAACTGCTTACACAAATTTTAATTTATTGACCGACTTTAAGGTGCTACATTTCAATGAATACTCTGACTTTTACTGTTAAAATACCTGAATATGATGTAAGGGAAACAACTTATGAGTGGCAAAGTTTTCACTGGTCAGACGAACATAAATATATTTTTCGAAACCGTTTAAACGAAAACAGGTCGACTTTTGCAGAACATATAACCAATTCCGACGCTAATACATGCACACAGGAACGCATAAACGAGCTAACAGCCAATGTTACAAACCGTATTAATTCGGCGGCCGGAAATCTTTTTACAAAAATACATAAAACAAGCTTAATTCCTAAGTTTAGTCAAATATCAAAATCGAAGCAAGATAGGAAAATTTGGTACGATGATCAGTGCAAGGCAAAAAAATCTTTGGTAAAAGCAGCAGTAAGGGCATATAATTCTGAACATACGGAGAAAATAGGGAATCTGTTTTTAAAGCCAGAAAAGACTATAAATATTTTTGTAGAAAAAAGAAATTGCAATTTCAGAGAGAAAGATGCCGACAGATGGACGAAATAAGGCGTAAAGATCCGCGTAAATTTTGGAAAATGTTTAAACAAAAAAAAAGAATCTCCGAAAAACGATATTACTTTAAATCAGTTTTTCGATCACTTTAAAAATCTAGCTTCAAACGATATTGAAAATGAAAATGATGATGTTGAAGCCTTTTTGAGAGAATTTGATGCTAATTACGAACAAAATGAGCCCACGTCACGTTTTGAAGAATTAGACAGGCGAATATCACAAGAAGAAATAAAACGTTGCATTAAGAAGTTATCTCGTAATAAAAGTCCAGGGGGAGATAATTTGTTGAACGAGTATTTCATTGAAGGCATGGATGTGCTAACGGAACCATTTGAATTATTATTTAACCTTATTCTCGATTCTGGCTGTTTTCCTTCGCAGTGGACCGAAGGAACTATTGTACCTCTATTTAAGAAAGGGGCTCCTGATGATACAAATAACTACCGGGGCATTACGTTAATTATTTGTCTCGGAAAATTATTTACCTCTGTAATAAATCAACGTCTTATCGACTGGTCCACTGCGAATGATATCAGCACAGATGCTCAATTTAGTTTTAAGCCAGGCCATAGCACTGTTGATGCTATATTTGTTCTTCAAAATATCATTGATATGTATTTAAGCAAACAAAATAGACTATTTTGCGCTTTCATTGATTTGAAACGCGCTTTTGATACTGTGTATAGACACGGCCTGTGGTACAAGCTTATTAAATATGGCGTGGACGGAAAAATTCTTAGACTACTTAGGTCTATGAACTATTCTGTAAAGTCATGTGTTAGACATTTGAACTGTTTATCAGACTTTTTTTAATCTGATATTGGGTTATTCCAAGGGGAGATAATGTCTCCAATATTATTTTCGCTCTTTATTAATGACATCGAATCATCATTGCAAGAAAATATATTTGAGGGAATAACTATTGATCAGATTTCAATATATCTATTATTATTTGCAGATGATGCTGTTATTATATCTGATTCGAAGGAAGGTTTACAAAAATCGTTGACACAATTAGAAACATATTTCCGAAAATGGAAACTTACAGTAAATGTTAGTAAAACTAAAGTAGTGATATTTCAAAAGGGGGGACGTTTTCCAAACGATAATTTTACCTTTAATGGGAAAGAGCTAGAAATTGTAAAAGAGTTTAATTATTTGGGATATGTGGTTAGCAGTGGGGGAACAATGGAAAAGGCTAAATACATTTGTTAGCGGATAAGGCAGTACGGGCTATGGGGTTACTATTTTCTACCATAAGACACGTTCAGGTTCCTTTTAAAATGTTGCTGCAACTGTTTGACACATATGTAAAATCTACCCTTAACTACAGCTGTGAGATATGGGGATTTTCTTCTGCAGAAAGGTGCGAACGAGTTCACAGAAAATTTTTCATTTTTAAAGAATTTTAGGGGTTAAGATGAGTACTAGTAATATGGCTTTATACAGTGAAACAGGCCGCTTCCCTCTCTTTTTAGACAGATATATAAAAATAATTAAATATTGGTTGAAAATATGTAATAGTGATTATAATAATTGTATTGTAAAATCAGTGTACTGTATGCTTAAAGATCGAACTGTGCAAAATGAAAATATTGTAAACTGGGTTTCGAAAGTTAAAGTTTTACTCCAGAGAACAGGATTTTTTGACGTTTGGCTTTTTCCAGAATCAGTTGTTACAACTAAATTTATACCTATTCTAAAACAGCGAGTGAGAGATCAGTATGTTACTGAATGGAATCAAAAGGTGTCTCATTCTTCGTCTTTACATTTGTATAAGGAAATAAAATCTACTATGGAACTGTCCAGTTATCTGGATAAATTAACAAATATTAAATACAGAAAAGCTATATTGAAAATAAGGCTATCATCGCATAACCTTAATATTCAAACAGGTAGACATGTACGGTCAGAAAGAAATAGTAGAAAATGTAATTTTTGTGATCTTAACGAATTAGAGGATGAATATCATTTCATTTTAATATGCCCGCAATACCTAAATTTAAGAAAGAGGTATATAAAGAAATATTATTATACACGACCAAGTTCTGTTCTGTTCTTCTTAAGGTTCCCCCGGTTATTTTACGAGGCACCACCACAAAGGCGTTGTTACTTTTTGAGCTCAAATATTTTAGCTGGATTTTTTTACAGTGCTGGGGTAATATTTACAGTTCGTGATATATGTACACGTGAAGACTAGATCTATGATATCTGTTTCAACTTGGCGACTCGTCTCTGATGAATCTTGTAGATATATTCTCTTGTATGTAATTCTAGCAGGTCAAGGACATCTGATGACACGGCACCATGGTCAAACAAGACAGAAGAATCCAACACTAGCTGGGTTAAGAGTTCTGGGTTATTCAGGAACATATTCACTTTTTCATTCAGAACTGGGTTACTTTGAATTTTATGTATAAATCCCCGTCTTTCATGAAGAAAACTTTCACACTCCGCGAGGAAATGCTGTCTGGTTTCAGGAGCCACCGCGCACACCTTGCAAGTTGGATTCACTTCATATTGGTTGAAGCTTGCGCGATTTCCTTGTAGGATATATGTGCCCGTTAGAAGTTTACATTTAACTTGTGCCCGTTTATTGTCCATCACATTACATCTAACCGAAGACCATACAATGTGACTTTTTCCTACTTTTAGGTTGCTAGAGTTTATATATTTCAAGGATGGTTTACTATCAACTTCAGATTTCCATGAAGCTTCCACATGGGAGTTTATTGATTGGTTCAGAAGTTTCTTCCATTTTACTTTACACGGAGGTTCATCAAACAAGGAGTAGACTGAGGGCATGTCGTAACTTTCTAGGATAGATTTAATGTAGTTAAACCAACTTTTTTCTTGACAGTCTTTCACAGCTAATTGTCTTTCAGCAATTTGATACTCTATAGAATTTCTATCATTGATAATGTTCATGAACAGATTCAGGGCATTTTTGTGTATGACTGCTTCAATAGGCAATATTCCTAAGAGACTCAAAGTTGCTACATTTGGTGTTTTGTCAGGGAACGCTTGTATTTGCTTCAAAGCCTTTCTCTGGAATTTTTCAAGCATTTCAATGTCTTTTTTCCTAAGTGTCAATACTTCAAGTCCATAGGTGACCCTAGGTATCACAAATGTAGACCATAAAAATCCATTTAGGCACACCTTCAAACCATTTCCACTATGAAAACCGGCCCCCATGATAGAGTATGCTGTTTTTCTACCATTACTTATTTTTTCTTCAATGTTGGGTTTGTCATTAACATTCCTAAAAATGCCGAGATGAGTGGTATCCATATTGTTTGCTATTGTGTCACCTGCCATGAATATGTCTGTACATTCTACGTCATTTGACCTTTCATATGGATAGAGCAGAGTACTACTTTTTGAAGGATTGACACAATATCTCTCCTTTTGTGTGTTATCTTCAACATCCCATATCTTGATTTGCTGAGAGGAAAATGTCCTTGACATTACGGCTAGATCATCTGCGACCGTTATATGAGGAATATTGATTGACCCGATTTTTACATCTGCATAGCGTTCTTCTAGCTGCAGTAGAAGGGGATTGTTGTACCGCTTGTAGTGTGCTGTAGAGAGCACTCCTCCTTGACGGACCCCCTGATGCAGGTTCACAGGGTCTGACAACAGGCCTGCCCACTTGACTCTAGATGAACAATCGGAGTATAAGTCCTTGATGAGGAGCCAATCATCCCCCTGTATCCCGTCAAGGTAGAGTCTCCTTAGAAGAGAGTTCTGGTCTACAACGTCGAATGCCTTTTGGGCATCCAACGTTGTAGACCAAGTATGCTCAAACTAGTGCAATTATTTCAAGAAAACAATTTATTACATATTAAAAAGTTCGCTAAATATGTTATAGAAGCATTTAAACACAGAAATTCCTTTTATATAGTAAACGCAAATGCTTAGAATATTTCATGTGTACATCGATTGTAGATTTGTAATATGTACTTGTGAACCCATCCATTGATCCACTTTCATTTTCATGTATTTGTTTTGTATATGTCATTCTTCATTTGTATGTATATATGTTGTAATCACGATGAGCTGTTACATGCTTAAGTGAATAAACTTTGAACTTTGAACTCGTTATTGTAACTTAACAATAGGACATCCAAAAGTCCCCATATGTGCAAGAAAATAAAGATTAATTTATGAGCATATGTGGTGAAATGGTATGTGCTCGAATGGTTATGTGCCGAAATCGTCATAGGCCGAAATGACCCAGAACCGTTTGCAGTTGCAGTTATAGTTTCTGAACGCAGTTATCTTCTGGCTAAAAAAAAAGCCCTCTCGTTTCGAACTGCACAAGGTGTTGACAGGGTATTGTTTTGACACTCAACATTTGATAAGAAAAGGTATTGTACAGAAAGTTCTATGTTTGTTCGTCTTGAGCTTTTGTGCGTGAAAACCCATGACCATGTCACTGGGATATAGTTTTAATACTGGTGAAATGTCAGTCAGTTATCAGTGCTCCAGCTAGGATTTGAACACAGATAGATCTACTTGGGGTTACTGTTTAGACTTTTCAATCTGAATCTGAATCTGAATAGTTTACTGGTGACACGCCAAATGACATTATTTCACCAGGGGGTTCGGATGGGGGGGAAATTAGTCCCTTGAACGCACGAGTGAAGCGAACTTGGACACACAGTCATCAGACATTTCAGCAGAGGAGACAAGTGAATCAGGGAGGTCATTCCAGTCCCTGATAGTCTGTGGAAAGAAACTACTTTTGTACGCTTCTTTGCTAGCTGAAGGTATCTGAAAAGCCAAAGAGTGTTGATTTCTACAACGCCTATTCTTTGGGATAAGGTCATCTGTGGGTATTCTGGCTTTACCCTTTAGACCTTTGTATAGCAATATAAGTCTACTATCCTTCCTCCTTTTCTTAAGAGATTCCCATTTCAGTTGACCTAAAATGCCAGTCATGCTCCCAGTTTCAAAAACATAATTTCCCGTCACAAACCTTGCCGCACGATTTTGGACCTTTTCCAGTTCTTCCTGGAGGCCATGAGTGTGAGGGTCCCAAACTGAGCTTCCATATTCCAAGACCGGCCTCACCAGTCCTTTATAAGCTGCTTCTTTCACATCTGGGGGACAAGAATACAAATTTCTCCTCAAGAATCCGAGAGTTCTGTTAGCCTTTGTACAAACATTGGAAATATGAGTATTCCATTTCAAATCATTTGTGATAGTTACACCCAGGTATTTTATGCTTTCAACGTTTTCCAGTAAAGTGCCCTCAAGGGTGTAGTTAGCCTGTATCTTACTAGACCGTTTATTTGTCAGCTGCATCATGTTGCATTTGACGGGTTGAAATCTCATTCCCCATTTTCTAGCCCAACTGCCTAGGCGATCAATGTCTCTCTGAAGTTTCAATGTATCCTCTTCATTCTTGATTTCACGATAGCAAACACAATCATCAGCAAAGAGTCTTATTTCAGACTCGATGTCTGCTGAGATGTCATTTATATACAAGGAAAACAGCAAGGGGCCGAGAACGGTGCCCTGAGGGACACCCGACACAACTGGAGCCCAATCCGATTTAATGCCATTAACCACTACCCTTTGTTGTCTGAAACAAAGGAAAGCATTTATCCAATTCAGTGTTGTTCCACCTATTCCATAGCTGAACAATTTGCTTTTAAGGAGTTCATGGGGAGGAGTATCGAAAGCCTTTTCAAAATCGAGTATAAAAGTGTCGACCTGGCCTTTTTTGTCTAAGATTTTGGCCCAGTCATTTATCACTGTAGTCAACTGAGTTTCACAGCTATGCCATTTCCTAAATGCGTGTTGCCTGTCCGACAGGAGTTCATGTTCATCAAGATGGGCCATAATATTTGAGCATACAATATGTTCAAGAAGCTTACAAGGAATGCATGTCAAAGAAACAGGGCGGTAATTGCGGGCAAGTGACCTGTCGCCCTTCTTAAACAGGGGGCAAATATTAGCAAGAGACCATTCTTTAGGAATTTCACCTGTATCAATTGACTGCTGGAAGAGATGGGCGAATACCGGCCCTAATTCCATAGCCAGTTCCTTTAGGACTCTGGGATGAAGCTCATCAGGCCCTAAGGCTTTAGACGGGTTTAGACTTTTGAGAAGTTTGGTCACCCCTTCCTTTGTGACCACAATATCATGCATGAATGGGGCAGATCTATCCATAAGAGGGACCTGTTTGTATTCACTTTTAGTGAAAACATCCGAGAACTGACCATTAAATTCTTCCGCCTTCTCAAATTCAGATTGAGCTATTCCACTTCCATTTCTCTTTTTCAACGGGGGAATACCTTGGGTATCTTTTTTCTGACTGTTTATGTACCTGTAAAAATCTCTAGGATTAGCCTTAACATCTCCTACCAAGTTGTTCACATAAAGATCATGCTGCTTCCTGATATCAGCTTTGATCTCTTTCCGTAAAGATTCAAATTTAGATCTAAATTTTGCACTACCAGTCTTTTTAGCTTTTGCATGAGTTGCATTTTTTCTGCGAATCTTCCTTCTTATTTCAGGTGTTATCCAAGGGACAGAGGAAACTGAGCGACTAGTTTTTGAGGGGATATGTTTATCTGCCGATTCCTGAATAAACGATGTAATGAGATTGAAATTTTCCTGGACCGACCGAGTATCTGAGTAACCGTAGAAGTATCTTTCCTTTGCAAATTTAAGTGTTTCTGCTCTCATAGATTCATAATCACCTTTCTGATAACGATACACTTTTCTCCTAGGTTTCTTTATAGGGGGGATAGCAATTTTCAATGTGCCAGAAACAATGTCATGATCACTGAGCTTATCCGGGGAATAATTGTCTACAAACTGACCAGGAAGAGAGGTCAAAATTAAGTCCAAAGTATTTCTTTCTCTGGTGGGGAAATTGACTAATTGTTCCAAACCATGGTCATTCATGATATCTATCAAAATCTGACCCTCCGTCTGACTCAATGATGACCCAGATTTGCTGAGTCTGTCCGGCCATACAATATCTCTAAAGTTAAAATCACCTAAAACATGAATTAAGGGGGGTTTGTTGCCTTTATTAATATTTTTGATTTTGTCAAGCTGTTCTCTAAATAAATTGTCAAACTTTTCCAGTGAATTCAATAAGTCATTTCCATTGTCCGATACTGGTAAATGACCATCGACAGGTGGTCGATACCAGCTAGCCACAAAGTGAGTTTTCTTATTTACAAAAAGTTTGACCCAAACTGACTCTGAGTCATTGTCCAATTCTGTGAGGGGCATGTGTGGGATGTCCTTGTGTACAAGAAGCATAACACCACCACCATGTAAGGTTCTATCCTTTCTGTACACGCTGTATGGAAAAGATTCCGGAAATAATTCAGACGTTAATATGGAATTGTCAATTTTTGTTTCCTGAATCGCCAAAATCTTTTCTTCAAAAAGCTTATACTTGTACTTTAAAAAAACAACAACATTTTTTTCTTCGTCATGTAGCTTTTCTGCATTAGTCCTGACCTTATACAATTATAAAAACATGTCTAGAATACATAGAAAGCATTAGAAAAACTGATAAGCAATCACTAATGTAAAGAAATGTTTTTTCTCTACATTCAGGATGGCATATCAGTATTTTGATTGCTTTCTATAGATTCTAGACATTTTTTTCTTATTTTGCAAGGTCACGACTATTGCAGAAAAGCTCAAAAAGATAACAAAAAATATAATTGTAAGTTTTGAAATAAAAGTACAAGTATGAGCTTTAGAAAAAGTCTAAACAGTAACCCTAAGTGTCTGTGGATTTGAAAAGGGCAGGGCAGACTCATATTGAAAAGGACATTTTCAGCGTGTGGCAATCGGCATTTGTACTTGATGAAGGTAGCATAAGGGGACCAGTGATCGATGAAAAATAGCCATGTTTGATATGTTTTTGGATCAGACACGCATTGGAAAATGCATGTGTACATACCATATCGAAGCTTGAACCTTCGCCATGTTTTTCAATATGTCAGTTTATGACATCATCACGTCACATTCTAAGTGACGTCATTTTAACACACCTGTCATCATACAGTGTAAATCAGTGTCAGGTGGACCAGTGATCAATCACCTTCTTTTCAGTCTCTCCAAAACTGCGGCTAACTTGGAAGGTACAGTGGTGTTATGGCTAAAAACTCATTTTTGCACAGTTCGCGCTAATAACTTGTGATTTTTTTCGCGGCGGAAATTTCACCAGCCAAGGGAAAATTTAAACGTTTAATATCCCATTCATCATGTTCATAGACCATATAGATTACTATGCTCACAGATCAGAATCTGGCATAAGCCTTTCCCTACTGAAAAGTTCTTTTAAAGAGAAAGCAGAAATTAATAATCGGTTTAGATTCATTTTCTAACAAACTTTTATATATTTGGCTGTGCTTGGATATAACTAGTCTTTGTATCGATTTTCCTGTTGAAAGTTGCAAGATAACAGTATTTCTCTTTGGCTCCATTTTTCCAAATCTAGAGGGTCACTGAAGAGGCTTATTTAGCCGAAACCGTGATATGGCCTATCCCTTTCCTCATTAATATGCTCACTGCTCTTAAAGGATCTCAGTTTTATTTTTATTTTAAAAAGATCCATGTGATGCTTTGTCTATTTGCAGGAAACATTCTAGAATAGAAGAGTTTACTATAGGAATGAATTTTATTTTTGTTGATTTTATCGATGTGTAAACTCAGGCAAATCACTCACAAACTAAATAAAGCCCGAAGGGCTTTATGAAAAAAGTTTGTGAGTGATTCGCCTGAGTTTACACATCGATAAAATCAACAAAAATAATAATTCATTCCTTATAATTCCAACTTTGTCTCATTACACTGAAATTGTCTACATTGATTTAAATTTTTATAGCCAGCGGAAGGAAAATAGAGCAAAACGGATCTTCATGAGGCAGCCATCTTGAAAATTTCCAAAGCATAAAACTCACTTGTCGCAATAAATAGAAGCTATAACTGGCTTGCTATAAGCAGGCTGTCAAAGCGGGAGCTTTAAAGCGTCCCCCCTTCATTCAAAATTATGCTTTTGGGAGAAAATATCGCCGTCTGGATCGATAGGACATGTCGATTTTGAACTGGGGCTCGGAATATTAGAAATTCAAACATCAAATTCCAACACACAACAGGAAGATTAACACACTTACCGTACTATGTTCTGTTATAAGAAGAAGCGTCCATGTTAATAAAAATTCCAAATATTCATTTCGACGCCTTCAAAATGCGTTCATCCATTGTTTTTATGACGTTTAGATTTGATGACGTCAACGATTTTGAGAAGAAACGTCACGTTATCACGTAACGTCGCGCCGTTTTTAAGGTGAAAACTGAGTATTCTTGCGCATTGCTTTTATCGAAGTATAAAGTCTTCCAAACAACCAATCAGAATGTAGGAAATTAGTAAAGTTGGAATTATAATTGTATGAAGATCTTGAAAGCAAATGGAACAGATATCTGTGTGTAAAAAAATTAAGCTATCAGGTAATTAAATGTTGTGTTTTGATATGAACCACATCACGAGAAAAAATTGACATATGAAAAAGTAGCTATCCAGTTAATTGGCCTCTTTGTTTTTCTTATATAAAGCTGGTCAGGTCCCTCTACTTTCATAATTCAAAATGACCACCATGTTGCCTTTTTTTTTGGTTTACAATGTTAACAGCTTGATTTTTTTTTCCAACCGGGTCATAAACTTGAAAGACATTTGTTTTATATGAAGTGGCTCATTTCATATTTATATTTTTGAAAGAAAATGCTTATCTCATTGACAATGATGCTGTTACCTTACAAGACCATATGAGCCACGACGCGAGAAAACCGGTCTTTGGGAGTTCTGACCAGCTCCGACATAAACCGGCCTGTACAGTCACAGAAGCAGGCTGGAAGCTTGAAATTTCGGAATTAAGAAGATGAGTTATACCATCCGTGTAGTGAAAACAAATGCACGGATCAGCTTAGCAGTTACTGCGAAGCTGATCTGCGCCTTTGTTTTCCCATAGCCAAAAATCCTGTTTTCTTGTGATGCGGCTCATATGCTTGTCATTATGACTTAAATGAAGTGCATCACAAGAAAAATAGCTAGTACCTTGGAATTTCAGATTTAGATAGAAAAGATATTATGCTATTTAAGAAGCGTAAAAAAAAGTGCTCATCAAAAAGTGCTGATCTGTGCTTTTGTTTTTGCATAGGCGAAGTGGCTGTGACACTGCTCATGACACGACTCAAATTTTGATTTAAACATGTATTTCAGATGATGGAATGACCAATTATGATCCACCAGAAGCTGTGTTAGCTGATGAATATTATGCACCAGTACAGCTAGGTAGTGAAAAATATAAAAATGAGCTACGTCATGGGAAAACCAACAATGTGGTTTCTAAACAGGTTCAACACAAACCAAGCTGTTCAAGCACAGAAGGTGGCTAGAGGTTGGAAATTTAGGATTTATAAAGAAGAGGAATTGTACTATCTGTGTAGCGAAAACAAAGGCGCTGATCTGCGCCTTTGTTTTTCGCCTATGCAGATTGCTGGTTTTTCCATGTGGCGGCTCAAATATTTTGTTTGTTTGTATTGAGGCTTAACGTCCCAGTCAACAATTTTTCAGTCATGTTGGGATGGAGCCAATGCTTCCTGGGTTTGATCAGTACTGTAGGGAGTTAATGTGTCTTGATCAAGGACACAACATGGTGCCTAGCGATTCAGAGTCTGATGCTCTACCACTACACCATGACATTCCCTAATATAAAAATATATCTCAACATGAAGTGACTTGAGATTCACAACTTTTACATATATACTTTTACATGTACCTCATGTATAGTTAAATTGAGGGAAATCTTTGGCATTATCGTATTTAACTCCCGTATGACAAAATGAGCTTACCTCCATTTTAGCCGCGACACGAGAAAACCGGTCTTCGGGGTTTCTTACCAGTTGCAACACAAACCAGCCTATGCAGCTATAGTTGATATCTAGAAACTTGAAATTTCAGATTTAGGAAAAAGAGGAACTATACTATCCGAGTAGCGAAAATAAATGCCCTGATCAGCCGCGCAATTACTGTACAGTTACCAAAAGTGTAAATCAGCTTCACAGTTCATAGTTACTGCACAACTGATCTGTGCCTTTGTTTTCGCATAGGCAAATATCCGGTTTTACCATGATGCTCATTTGTCTTCTTAATGTGGGCCAAGTTGAGGAAAAATCCTGTAGATATGAGCCACCTCATGAGAAAACCAACAATCTGGTTTCCAAACAGGTCTGACACAAACTGGCCTGCACAGTCACAGTAGCAGGCTAGTAGCTTGAAATTTCGTAGAAGAGGGATTGTACTATTCTTGTAGCAAAACAAAGGTGCTGATAAGTTTTGCAGTTACTGCAAACTGCGAAGCTGATTTGCACCTTTGGTATCCCATATTCAGATTGTTGGTTTTCTCATGAGGCGGCTCATATATTATGACATTTTCTGACCATGTCTGACACAAAGCAAGTCATACAATCACAGAGGAGGGTTAATAGAAGCTTGAAGTTTTGATGAAGACAGAAAAGCATCCGGAAAACATGTCTGTGAAATGTATACCCCTTAAACCCCTCTTTTATAAAGGAAAACTGGGATTTGCAGGGGTATACCTTTTAGAATTATCTTATTTTTTATCCAAAACATACATTCTGGGTACTCATTAGAACTGCCTCGTCTCTAATGTGTACCCACAATCTATGTTTTTGAGCAAAAATGGGAAAAATAAAAAAAAATCTGCTAAAATGTTCAATTTTTACAGGTGAATAAAAACCTCTATATACTGCATGAGCATGTTTTCCTGATGGGTCTTTTTACTGTTCACGCTGCTGTGCTACACCATGAATACACAGCTGAGATACACCTATGTTTTAACCTATGCAATGTTTCTTGCACAGCAGCACAAAATTGTTTTATTTTCAGAGGATTTCTATGTATGCTGTATACAGAACAAGAAGGACACTTCTAAAATTTTAAGGTAAATTTATTAAATGAAAGATCTGCATTTATTTACCTTTATCTTCCATACCTCAGCAGTATAGTATGGCATGATAGCAAAGTAACCAAGTCACTTATATAAGCTTAATTGAGTCCTCCGTCAAACCACCCATCATGAATATTCATTTTTATATTGACCATTCAAATCAGCACATTAGCTAACGGTCAGTGACGGTTAGACAACACGTGGGTTAGACAAACAAACCAACACATGCTTTTTACAGGTAAATATAGGTGCAAAACACAACGAAATAGGGGTGGGCGTGGCTATACCTTGCTGGCGGAGGAGTCAATTGTATGGAAACCTGTTTTTTGGGGTTTCTCATCAGGCCCATACTGAAACCGGTCTGTATAGCAACATACAAACAATGGCCATTGATTTGAAGTGACATGTTTGAATTGTGCTATCCATATACATATGTATATGAAAAAATATCCCCGTAAGCAGCACATTTAACACATTTTTGGACAGATTTTCTCCTGACATTTCTACTATTAATAATTATTAATATTTATATTCAGTTACATTTGAATTTTTGAGACACAGTAAATTTTGGGAAGATCTTTTCTTGATAGCTGAAACTTTAGATTCCTTCCAGGATACTGAGTGAGAAGTTTCCTTTGTCAAATCATCAGCATTTAAAGAGAGTAAAGGCAGGCCAAGCCAAAGGTAGTTATGAAATCATATCCTTACAATATACAGATTAACTCATTTAAGCCTGGCGTCCCTTTAATGAGACATAGGCAAACAGAGAGCCCCAGATGTGACGCCGCAGAACACGGCATCCCATATGGGGCTATTTCTGTTTGCTTAGATAATTTTCATCGAAAACTTGATTAAAATTTAAAAATCACACCTGATGCCCCTAAGAACTGAAGAGGACTCACCCAAATGATAATGATGGGAAAGTCCGTTCGTCAAATATGGGTAAATTAAGCTGTAAAAATTCTAATTTTTCAGTTGCGTTTTTTATGATTGCGTTAAACTTTGACAGGCTTATATACATGTCTGAGGAGGAAAAGGAAATTGCTAGATTGGAATATCTGATAGAAATATGAGCTGTAAAGGGCTAAAGGCATTGCAGAAATTTCTCCATGATCCCTAAATTCATAATAATCATCATGTTTACAACTTAAGATGATCACTTGAAGCTGATTTGATAGTTCTTACAACATTGTAGTTTGTAAAACTAATATTTGAGCCGCCTCATGGGAAAACCAACAATCTGCAAAAGGGAAAACAAAGACGCAGATCAGCTTCGCGGTAACCGCGAAGCTGATCAGCGCCTTTGTTTTCGCTACACAGATAGTACACTTCTTCTTTTTAAATCCGAAATTTCAAGCTTCCAGCCTGCTTCTGTGACTGTACAGCTCTGTTTGTGTCGGACCTGTTCAGAAACCACATTGTTGGTTTTCCCACGAGGCGGCTCATTTCTTGAAATTTTCATTTTAGATGCTCAGCTTCAGATTATCGTTGCCCCTGTTGAAGGGACAGAAAAGGACCACATGATAGACACAGTGACCACCAGTTGTCCCAGTCTAGGATCTCCCTATGTGGCCAAGATCCCAGTGAAACCTCCATTGACGAGAAAACAATTTGAAGATAGTATACAGTATTGGCCAGTTAATTTTCATGAAGACAAAAAGTGAGTAGTATGTTTTATCGTTTATAGGGGGCAAAGTACATGTATGCATACGTCTGTACAGTATGTATCCCTGTACACCTAAAACCTACATTATGGGTACTCCTTAGAACCACCTTGGGTACCCATGATCTACGTTATGAATGAAAATAAGAAAAAAAGTGTTTCACATCAATTTTGTTTATTTTCATAGATGACGATAAAAATGCATAGAGCATGGGCATGATGCATTATAGTTTACTTTTTCAGAGTAACCAAACTGATAGATGGGACATTCTTCAGTTCTGAGGAGCTGTCTATAATGAGACAACACATGAGGGAAGCTGTGCAGTGTGCTGAAATGGGCAGACTGAATAAGCAGGTTGGTATTTTCAGTTACCATATTAACTCATTAATATACATGTACATATACTATGAGTTTAACAGCTGTTGGCATGTAACAGAGAAGGTGTATTTTTTCATAGATTTGTTCTGTGTGTTTCTGCACTGCAGAATTTGCAGTGACTTTTATTAGCATATTACAGAGTACTAAGATTCGATTGAAAACACTATGCGTGCTACAATTATATTACACAGACTACAACAACTGAATTGTAAGTGAAATGGACCTGCGAATGACCAGAATGTATGACACATTCCCTTCTTAAAGATATGGTCATGAAAATATTTCTACAGCATTTATCAGCTAGGGATAATAGAAATGTGCACTAAGTAATCTACATCTGGGAAGTTCTGAAAATCAGAAACTACAAGAGTTAGACATTTTGTACTAAAAAAGTAGAATTTATTTTAGCTGATAAGCAGAAAGTTTGGAAAATAAAACATAAAACTTTGATTACAGATTCCTATTGGTGCAGTGATAGTTGACCCTGAGACTGACCTTGTGGTAGCCAAGTCACATGATCTTTGCCATGGTAACAACAGACTACAACATGCTACTATGGTGTGTGTTGACATGGTAGCCAAGTCACAGGGAGGTGGCATGTGGAAATATGCAGGTAGTAAAGATTTTTTTAACTTTATAAGCCTTTGAGAGGAGAGTCTGTGCTTGGCATTCAAGGTTGTAAATTAATTGTGCAAATGAAAGATTATTGTTAAGTTTTTAACTGTTCATATGATTCTAAGTAAACAATTTTTCAGTCATTTGGTGTGTTAGCTACTGCTTCCTGTGTCGTTCATCAGCACTGTGGCGATTGTAAAGTGTCTTGTTGAAAAACACAGAGTAGTGGCAGTAGGCCTTGAATCCCTGATCTCTCACTCAGTGTATAACACTGTACCACTGCTTTATCTACAGAGACTAACCAGTCCTTGAAATTCTGAAACATTGGCTTCTTGAAAGAGACATGCTTTCAAGACTGCAAATATGCAGGCCGAACAGTGCACTGCTCCATGAAGCATATGAAAGATATATCAATAAAGACACAGCATTGGCCATGTTTTATTTATTGCAGAGGAAAGACTGTATTCAGTTGATCCAACAAAAGCAGGTGAAACTGGAAGAAGTGAAAGTATTCCCTATCTCTGCACTGGCTACCATATATACCTGACTAGAGAACCTTGTGTGATGTAGGTATAAAATGAGCCGCCTCATGGGAAAACCAACAATCTGCATAGGCAAAAACAAAGGCGCAGATCAGCTTCGCGGTAACCGCGAAGCTGATCAGCGCCTTTGTTTTCGCTACTCTGATAGTACAATTCCTCTTCTACTTAAATCCAAAATTTCAAGCTTCTAGCTCTTTTCTGTGCTTGTACAGGCCGGTTTGTGCCAGATCTGTTCCGAAACCACATTGTTGGTTTTCCCACGAGGCGGCTCAAATATTGTATTGTAACTATTATTTGATCCTTACCTGATGGAAAATAGCAACAAAGTCAACAAAAAATAGCAAGTCTTTTGTGTCAGTAATTACTGCATGTATATATTGCTAATGTTTTTGTTTTTACCTGACTTTAAATAAATTTTGACTTTACTTAATAAGTTTTTCTACAAACAACGCACTGACACCTCCTTCAGGTATTCCCCTCAAGAGGGTGACACAGTAAACATAAGAGAATGGTTGTCATGAGAAGAGACATTTATTTGACACTCGGCTAGCTATTCTAGTCCACACAAATCCCGACATGACCACAGCCATTTACTGGAATATTTAGTAACAAAATCAAAATATTCTTTTGCTTCAGGTGTGCAATGGCCCTTGTTCACTCCAGGATACAGCGAGTATATTATGGGAGTAGCTACAGAGAAGGGGCCTTGGGGAGCAAGTACAAGCTACACACACAGGCTGGGCTTAATCACCACTATCAAGTATTCAAAGGATTGTTGAAGGAGCAGTGTAATAAGTTATATGATGACCCTTGAACACAGAGCCCTGTGAATTATAGTCAAACCACAAATGTCTAGCCTAGTCTTGGTTCAGTCTGGTTAATGGAACTGATATGCGATGAGAGAGTGCCCTGAGGAACAGATACAATCTACATTTACCGCAAACCTGGGTTCTTTCACAGACATGCTGTCATATGAGCCACATCATGAAAAACCAACATTTCGCATATGCAAAAACAAAGGCGCAGATCAGCTCAGTAACTGCGAAGCTGATCAGCGCCCTTGTTTTCGCTACACAGATAGTACAATTCCTCTACTTTCTAAACCTAAAATGTCCAGCCTCTAGCCATCTTCAGTGCGTGTACAGCTCAGCTTGTATTGGACCTGTTCAAAAACCACATTGTTGGTTTTCTCATGAACAGTATGTCAGGTAAAAAAACAGTGAGATCAGTTGTATACATGTAGTTGTAAGGGTAGTCAAAGCATCTCAAATATGAGAGACATTTAGAAAACTGCAGATTGACAATCCTGGATGTTGTAAATTCATGCTATTAAAATAAACTTAAACACATCACACATTATGTCATGTTTTATATCCAGACTTGAAACGCTGTGATGCAGGAAAACTGGTCTTCGGGTTTCAGACCAGGTCCGACACAAACCAGCCTGAATATAGCTGAATGTTTGAAATTTGGGATTTAAGTAGAAGAGGAATCATACTATCCGTGTTGCGAAAATAAATGTGCTAATTAGCTGTGCAGTTACTGCAATTCTACACTTGACCTCAAAAAATGCACTACACCAGTCAGCTAACTACCCTTCAAGAGACTTAGAACAATAGCTGCTGGGCTGTCGGGTGACTTCACATAACTCTTTGGACTGGTAAAAAGAGACTGGAAACCCAACTCTTTCTCTTTGTTCAATGTTACATCCTTTGCAAGATCATTTTAGCTCATATGAGATGGGCCAATCAGTAGGTGGAGCAAACACAGGAGAACCCCCAAGGAAAACAACCTTGCACAACCGCAAGCTTAACTTGGCCCGTGTAGGGCTCAAACCAACACCAGACACAGTGGCCAGATAATCAAATAAGTGCATAAGTGAATCAGCGCTCTATAACCATTTGGCCACTGAGGCCACCAAAACCAGAATATTGTAAAACATTGATTGTGGGTACACGTTAGAACTGCCTGGCTGAGGTGGTTCTAATGAGTACCACATTTTTTGTCCCCCGCCTTTTCGAAGAAAAGCGGAGGGACATAGTTTTTGGCTTTCCGTCATTCCGTCCATCCTCCTGTCCCCCTATAGGAGTATGTACCTTGTGGGTGCAACTCCTACAGTTTTATTCCAATTCTTTTGAAACTTTACAGATGTCTTGACCATGCTTTGAAGATGTGCATGTGATTTGGATATAATCCTCAGAATAATTTTTGATACTTTTTTCGCAATTTTAACTTTATAGTCAATTTTTCGGACATTTTGACAATGCAAGTGAATGGATGGTGGCTACCTTGTGGGCGCAACTCCTCCTACAGTTTTATTCCGATTCTTTTGAAACTTTACAGATGTCTTGCCCATGCTTTGAAAATGTGCATGTGATTTGGATATAATCCTCAGATCAATTTTTGACTTTTTTCGCAATTTTAACTTAGTCAATTTTTCGGACATTTTGACAATGCAAGTGAATGGATGGTGGCTATCTTGTTGGCGCAACTCCTCCTACAGTTTTATTCCGATTCTTTTGAAACTTTACAGATGTCTTGACCATGCTTTGAAGATGTGCATGTGATTTGGATATAATCCTCAGATTAATTTTTGACACTTTTTTGCAATTTTAACCAGAAATACAATTTTCGATCAGGTCTGACACATACCAGGCTGTACATCCTTCATTAGATGGCTAGGGGCTGGAACTTTTACATTTAAAAAGAAGAGAAATTATACTATCAGTGTAGCAAAAACAATGTTACTGCAAAGCTGATCTGCGCCATTGTTTTCACATATGCAAAATGTTGGTTTTCATATGAGGCAGCTCATAATATAGAGAATTGTATGACATCATTCACTAAAACAACTTTTGTCCAGATTGTACTGTTGCAGCAATCATTCAATGAGCTCTTGAACATGTTTTTCAGGAAAAAAAACCTGGGTGTGTGCATATTGGAGCATGTACACTTTATAGAGCAAATACGGTATAACAATACAATCAGTTGAGATGGATTTAAAACAAAATAAAACTAGGATTAAATAAACAATTTATTTTCACATACATCCTGCAATTACATTTTTATTGGCACTATTATATCAACAAAAACACAGGCGGGGGACATAAATTCTTTGAATTTGCTTGTTTGTTTTGAAGCAAAAATAGGTATACCCCTGCATACCCCAGTTTTATTAACACGGACATGTTATCCTGATGCAATCGGTATTACTATAGAATGGATGTTTTTTGTTTTGTTATGGTTATGGTTATTTTTTCAAATTGAAAAATATTAGTAAATAGAATATCTGTTCCCTCGTAAATTGACTGAATAGACTGCAAAGCGTGTGATCTTTGGCAAAGAAACTTAGCTTAACATGACAGGCATGTGACCAACAACTGAATATGCAACAGCAACCTGTTTATTGACTAGGCTGTGAAAGCATGTTGCTGTTAGACTGCACATCAGGATATCAAACTTTCATAGTATAGACAGGTTTTTGTATCAATTTTGTTTCATTCATACCACAGATTCTGTGCATGGGTTTTCATTAATTTGTAACACATTCAGTTTTAAAATAGCTTTATTACTACATTACAAAATGCACAAAGTAAAATAAATGTATATATACATCTTTTTAATGCACATACACATTTCTGTTTCTAAAAATTACAATATAAAACAATAAATAAAATATATCACTTTCCTTCAGTTTTCATTTTCATAATAAAGTATTTCAAATTAAGATATGAGCCGCGTCATAGGAAAACCAACAATGTGGTTTCTGAACAGGTCTAACAGAAACCAAGCTGTACAAGCACAGAAGATGGCCAGAGGCTGGAAGTTTTGGTTTTAGAAAGCAGAGGAACTGTACTATCCATGTAGCAAAAACAAAGTGGCTGATCAGCTTCACTGATCTGCACCTTTGTTTTTGCATATGCAGATTGTTGGTTTTCTTATGCGACAGCCCATATTTAAGTCATTTTACTAAGGAATTGCCATTTTTCACGTGATAAGAATGTTTTCATAACAACCACAAATTCTCAACAGTTGCCCAAATGTGGACAGCATAAATGAGCCGCATCATGAGAAAACCGGATTTTTGCCTAGGCGAAAACAAAGGCGCAGATCAGCTTCGCGGTAACCGCGAAGCTGATCAGCGCCTTTGTTTTCGCTACTCAGATAGTACAATTCCTCTTCTACTTAAATCCGAAATTTCAAGCTTCTAGCTCTTTTCTGAGCTTGTACAGGCCGGTTTGTGTTGGACCTGGTCGGAAACCCCGAAGACCGGTTTTCTCGCGTCGAGGCTCAAATAATGGTGAGGACCAACCACTTCAGTGTTCCAAAAAGCAATAAACATTGTTTGCTATCAAATGTGTACATGCCACACAATAGAATGTGTTCAAACTGCACCTTATTTTGGAAACCACATTGCTGCTTACATATTGCTAAAGAAACTTATGCACATACCCTTCATATTAAGGGCTTCCTTTAAAGTATGCCAATATTTAGAACTTTTGTTCTCAGTGACCAGATAAAGACTACTGGAAATTGAAACATATATTGAATTAAGAATGTATGCTGCATTTGATAGGTATAATATTTTGAAAACTCATGTAAACACAACCACATATTTTCCAAACTTGATAAAGTCTCAGATAAAGTCTCAACAGTTTACTGTATCTGTGACACATATACAAGTGATAGCTTATATGGTGTTCATTTCACAATAATGATAATATGGACTACTGGTAATTCAATTAATTTCTTTTAATAATTTAAACACCTTGACAATAGTCCTAAACATCACAGAATATCCCTTTTTTACAGGTAAAATGTTTCAATATTCTTGGTAAAATCCATGGTGAGGTAACTCTCCTTGTGCCATGTCCATTCTGATTTGCCATCTCAGTGCATTACGTTTCTTGTCGGACGGAACTGTGTATTTATTGGGGACAAACACTCGATGAGGTTTCTGGAAGTAAATATTATGTGAGCCTGTGTGTAAGAAAACCAACAATTTGGGTTCTGACCAGGTCCGACACAAACCAGCCTGTACAGTCACAGAATCGGGCTACAAGCTTGAAATTTCGGATTTAGAAAGTACAGGAATTGGACTATAGGCGTTTAGGCGTAGCGAAAACAAAGGCGCTATCAGCTTCGCGGTAACCGCGAAGCCGATTTGCACCTTTGTTTTCGCCCAAACATTTTGTTGGTTTTCCCAAGCGGCGGCGGCTCATTCAACAAATTAAGCTACTACAAAGTTTATCTACAGAAATAGTCTATTAAATTGGATTCTTAAGATTATGTTTTTTTTCTGGCATCAAAAATATTAAGAAGCAACTTCAACTCAATAGAAAGTCTGGTGTTTTCGTGGATATTAACATATCCTTAATCAAGAGAATAAGAACTCATTGATGTATTTTAATATTTGATTAAGATCTCTTGACTTCATTGCTAATGAAGGCCCTTTCAAAACTGTATGAACTGGCTTCCCCAAAGCCCAACAACGTGACATCATGACATTCCCTTGGTTGATTCTTTGGACTTCCGGGTAGTAAAACTAGTAAAAGAGACAAAGTTTGATGTATGTGATAAATGTACAACAAACAGGTTATCAGTCTCATACCTACCTTTTCATATACAATATCTTGAGCCAGCATCTGTTCCCGTACATTCCAGCGTAAGTTTTTATGGTTCTTTTCTCCAGGAGCCCTCTGTTGGTCCCAACTTTTTCTGAACTCCTGGTACCGGGCTACAGGGTCTGACTTCCGTATATTTTTAGTGTGAGGATGCTCAGATTTCCTTAGTATTACTGAAAATATTGACGGAATGAACATGGAGGAATGATTCTGAGCAACTTTGGCATCACCTAGAACTAATGTGATTTCAACTAGGATTTCAACTAACCAACAAAACTTAAACCAGCTATTCAGGGAAGTCAGGCTGTTCTGTCTGGATTATGACAGCTCAAAAATATGTTGATGGAGGATGCTGAATTCAGTCATTTGACTTGAATTTTCAAAATTCACTGTCAGACAATTGACTCCTCCGCCAGCAAGGTATAGCCACGCCCACCCCTATTTCCTTAGACAAACACTGTATTTCTGCACCTACAGTCCCGGTAAAAAATCAACAACATATTCCTCTTTTCTCGGAGGACCCTAAGCTATTTTTCTCGGAGAAAGAACGCTAAATTTCTCTTTTCATTAAGATATTTCGCGTTTCGTTCAGTTCGATTTCTCGGAGAAACACCGAGAAATTTCACCGCGACCGCAGGTATTAACCGGTGAAAACAGGTAAGTCCAGATTTACCTGTTCGCGGTGTTTCTCGGAGAAATATTGTGCACGATTGTGAAAATCGATTTTACCATATTTTTAATAATTAAAGTAGTTTTAGACCTTTAACTGATCAGTATTTATAAGTGTTTTTGTATATGGCACCTCTAACAGTTTGACACGTTTTAATAAGGCACATTAATTACTGAGCAAACATTCCACAATCTTCTTCACTGGTTTCCGTTACGGTTGGTCAGGCATGACTCGACTCGCATTTGACATACAAATTAAGAAGTACTTTGTTTCATCTCAATTATGTCTTTATCCAAATAGTTTCATTTGTTTGAGCTAGGAAACATAAAAGCAATAGGCCATAAACATGTACGAGTTAAATAAAAATTTAAGACCATTAAAATTTCTCGACTGTATATACATGTACATTTACAATGTTCCATACAAACCGCAATTCTGCACAAGGTATAACAAACATGTAAATGTATTTATGAGGTTTTCCGATCTCTCCTTCCGAAAGCGTTGCTGCCTTTTGTGTCGATGATGTTTTAAAGAAACTAGAATTGTCAGAGGATCTGACTATAGCCCCGCTTCTGAGCTTTTTGCTAGGGTGAGACAAACAATGACGGGCAACAATGCCAAGTTAGATACATTTGCTATATTCTGACGTCAATCAAGGGCTGTTACTCCATAAAATTTTGTGAAAAACGACAGGCAACAATGCCAAGCTAGATCATGTCAATGTTGATGTGTATATAAAATTTGGTCAGATT
The DNA here is from genome assembly GCA_964017185.1 of Rugalucina vietnamica. NCBI lineage: Eukaryota > Metazoa > Mollusca > Bivalvia > Lucinida > Lucinidae > Rugalucina > Rugalucina vietnamica. Next base: position 46,111,245 of record OZ024872.1, read on the forward strand.
CTATCAATTTGTTCTCGAGATATTGAGCGGAAACGAAATTCTGACGTCAATCAAGGGCCATAACCATAACTGCGTCAAAATTTTGTGAAATATGATGGGCAACAATCCCAAGCTAGATCTTAACAATGTTGATGTGCATACAAAATTTGGTCAGATTCTGTCAATTTGTTCTCGAGATATTGAGCGGAAACGAAATTCTGACGTCAATCAAGGGTCGTAACTCCGTCAAAATGATGTGAAAAATGACAGGCAATAATCCCAAGCTAGATCTTGTCAATGTTAATGTGCATACAAAATTTGGTCAGATTCTGTCCATCGGTTCTCAAGATATTGAGCGGAAAGGAAATTCTGAGGTCAATCAAGGGCCATAACTCCGTCAAAATTTTGCGAAAAATGACAGGCAACAATCTCAAGCTAGATCATGTCAATATTGATGTGCATATAAAATTTGGTCAGATTCTGTCAATTTGTTCTCGAGATATTGAGCGGAAACGAAATTCTGACGTCAATTAAGGGCCATAACTCCATCAAAATTTTGCGAAAAATGACAGGCAACAATCCCAAGCTAGATCTTAACAATGTTGATGTGCATATAAAATTTCGTCAGATTCTGTCAATTTGTTCTCGAGATATTGAGCGGAAACAAAATTCTGACATCAATCAAGGGCCGTAACTCCGTCAAAATGATGCGAAAAAATGACAGGCAACAATGCCACGCTAGATCTTGTCAATGTTAATGTGCATATAAAATTTGGTCAGATTCTGTCCATGGGTTCTCAAGATATTGAGAGGAAACGAAATTATGACGTCAATCAAGGGCCGTAACTCCGTCAAAATTTTGCGAAGAATGACGGGCAGCAATCCCAAGCTAGATGTTGTCAATGTTGATGTGCATACAAAATTTGGTCAGATTCTGTCAATTTGTTCTCGAGATATTGAGCGGAAACGAAATTCTGACATCAATCAAGGGGCCGTAACTCCGTCAAAATTTTGCGAAAAATGATGGGCAACAATCCCAAGGTAGATGTTGTCAATGTTGATGTGCATACAAAATTTGGTCAGATTCTGTCAATTGGTTCTTAAGATATTGAGCGGAAACAAAATGTTCACGGAATGACGGAACCACGGAATGACGGAATCACGGAACCACGGAACTACGGAACCACGGAAGGACAGGGTGAATCCAGTATAGCCCCACTTTTCCAAAGCGGGGCTATAAATAATTTCATATACCGTAACTTTAAAATTACGAAAACATGCCCATGCAATATACAGAGATGTTTAAAGAGGAAAAAAAATGAAAATTTTCAGTAGAAAATCTTTGCTTTTTCTTATTCATGCTCAAAACATAGATTGTGGGTACACGTTATAACCGCCTCACCGAGGCGGTTCAAACTAGTACCCACAATCTTATGTTTTGGAGCAAAAGATAAAAAAAATAGATATACCCCTGCATACCCCAGTTTTGCTTTTGATGGGATACACATTTTCCATGAAATGTTTTCCTGATGTAAAATGTTTGAACAAGAATGACTTTAATGATGCAAATGCATGTGCGTGAATAGCAATGTATGGACATGTACATTCATATCTACGTGATGTATTTAGCCATCAATTGGGAGTAAGTCATATGACAGTGTTGGCTGCACGGTCGGCATTTTTATTTGCTTGACTTTTTATTTCACTTTACGGCAGACAGCTTCCTTATCATGTGAAGGAGCAGTGTCAGCTTCGTGTTCATTAGAGAATGTGACACAAGAACATGACTGTGTATGCCGAAACACACTTCCTGGTAATGCTGCAAATTCTACCACTTGGCCAAATCAGTCAACAGTGATTTCTGTAAATTTTGTTGACCATTTATGTATGTTAATACCATGCAATATTACGGGCGAAAGGGCATCACTTTAGGCGATCCCATAAGTTCATGATTTAAACGGCTTTGTGGTTGTTCATGGAGAATAACTTTTGATGCAAATTCTTTCCTACTACATGTAGTCTCGATCTAAAACATACGAGTATATATACATGTACATGTACGAATGCTCAAATTATTTGCGATTTATATGGAACCATAATCTGAATATTTGATAACGGTTACGTTAACAGCTTACCAAGAAATGCTGGCGGACAAGTAAGGTCTGAACATTTAATAAGACAGGCCGCGATGGTTTTACATGTATAGATAGTGCGTTCGCTTCGAAAAAACCAGAAGACCAATGGTCCTGTAAACGCTCACCTGAGATCTGCTTCATATACCAATAAACATATTTGAATATTATGGTATTTAACCCCAGTGCAGGGGCAGATGAAGCCCTTGGGCCATTTTCTTTTTTCAGAATAACCAATATTCTGTCCATTTGCCAATTTCCTGCTGGTGTTCCTCTTCAAATAACATTTTAAAAGCAGATGAGCCCCTGGGGTCCTTTTTTTTTCAGAATCATTAATATTCAGTCCTACTGCCCATTTCCTGCAAGACTTTCACTTTAAATGACATTTTAAAAGTTTTTCCCATTCAAATGCATTGACGACCTATGTTGACCTTGCCATAAAATAGGTCAAGGTCACCACAGGGTCATGATTTATATATACATTGTAATACTTGAGTCATCCATACTTCATGCAAAGTTTCCTTGAAATCGGTTCACCCGTTCTGGAGAAGAAGATATTTTAAGGGGTTTTACCATATATGGACATGGCGGCCATCTTGGTCATGTGACCTGGATTATTTATATACACATTGGTTCCCACTTCATATCGATGCTTCATATATAATTTGGCTTTGATTGGCCAAGTGGTTTCAGAGAAAAAAATCTTTGAAAAGTGTGTATGGACGACAGACCGGCCAAGGTCAAGAGATGACCTTGATCTAAATTAATCATATACCTTCATCTAATCCATTAGTTGTTTGCATCTACCACTTTTCAGAACTCAGGCTGCAATAGTTTTCAAGAAATAGCTAATTTCCACTTTTCCCATTATAAGTCTATGGAAACTTAAAGTTACCATAGCAACCAGAGTTCTTATCCGACAGGAATAAAAAACACAAATTATGTAGAGGCTACTGTCTGGAACATGTATACAAAGTACAGGATTCATCCACTTGACAGTTTCTGAGGAGAAGATTTTTTATTTTTTTTCTTCAAAATTTTGCCCTTTATGAGGCCCCAGCAACCAATCAAAATAAAGGGATTAGGACAAAACTCACAAGAAACGTCAAACACTACTCAATAAGCATTGAGAACGAGGCTGCTGGAAGGACGTCTTTTTTTTAGCTCTTGTTTTTAGTGAAAATTTTTAGAAAATTTTGGTGTTTTAATCCAGTTTTGTGTGACATGTTTTAACTAAAAAACTTCGCTGTATATATCACTGTACAAAGAATCACCCAGAGTTACTTTTTATCAGTTTTAAATGGATTTATTTTAAGACAAAAACTTTTTCAAGGTCGGCAGCCATATTGAATTCCCGAAGAACCGCTGGTGTAAACAACATTTTACGAAACATTGTGGTGTAGATATTGGTAAGAGAAGACAAAGAATGTCAGACAAGGAGAAAGCTATTGTCCCAAAAGTTCCTGCTAGTGCGGAAGTCTCGACTTTGAGAAGAAGTAGGCGTCCATCGTCGTCAAATCTGAAAAATATAGGGTCCAATAATAGTCAACAAAATAAGGGGTATCACCTAGACAAAGTTAAGGCCATGGAAAAAAAGGCAGAAGCATGTCTTAGAGAACAAATCTCATATGAAATGAAACCCGGTAAAAACTTTGTAGCGGAATTCAGTACAACAGCTTACGAGGTCGCAAAACAGTTTGTTAAAGAATTTTTGGAAACGGATAAGGCGGTGCAATCTGAATTTTGTGTTAAAACTGAAACTAGCACAGAGCAATCAGGGGCTGAGGTAGAAATAAGATATAAACTTTTCCAAAAAAGAAAGGATGGGGAACCGGGATGTTACTCCAAATTAACTATAAACTTTTATAATACATCTTCAAGAATGTTAGCAAATGGGTCTAGAGTTGATCTGGTCATGGACAGAATATTTAAAGAATTGCTTATCGAAGTGAAAAGACTATATAGTAACATTGTGGTCATGGACAGAAACATAATCAATGCCATATCTATGTCCCTCGAGGATCAAACAAACGATAATCCTGTGATTAAACCCCAAATGAATGATTCTCTACAGAGGTGTGCTCAAAACCAAAATGAACAACCCTCATTGACAGACGTAGAATTTAATTCATCGGACAAAAAGCGGGATCCAAGCGAAAGTCAACAGTCATATCAGACCATGGAGGCTGAAGATTATGCGGAGTGTCCAATTTGTGAAGAGGGTGCAATGTTAGATACTATACAGTGTGAGGAGTGTACCATGTGGTTTCACTATAAATGTGTAGGCCTGTCCAAAGAGAGAGCTAGAAATATTCCAGACTCAAACCCGTTCATTTGTGTTAATTGCAATGATCAGAAACTGTATGAGGATTTACCAATAAAACCTAATATTTCAGTCCAGTCACAGTTATCCCCAAATACAAATAAAAGAAGCATAAGGGAAAAAGACAATGAAAAGCTGGAAGATAGAGAAATAACAGTGATTGATGATCAAAGAACCCCTAATATTACTAAACATAACAGTTCAAATGAAAACATAGAGCAGTTTAAAGGACAGGGAACCATAAAAAACCAAGAACCTGACGTAAGACAGCTAAATGCCGGAAAAAATAATAAGAAAAACTCAAATTCAACCAACCAATCAAAACGAAAAACTAATTCAGAAGGGTGTGATATAGAAAGTAAGACATTGATTATCCAACTGGAAAGACAAATTAAGGAGAAAGACAAAACAATAAATCTTCTGAAAAGACTAAATGAAACAATGGGGAATGACAATACAAATACTGATACACAGACTCAGGCAAATAATGGTGACCAATCACAACCTTGTGCAAACTGTCAAAGTGGCCAAAAATCAATGGACAAAGTAGACCAAAATGCGCCAGTGCTCCAGCCCGCGGACAATTTCGGTATAGAGAACAGAATTAGATTGCTTGAAATGAATACAATGCAAAACCTTGCTATAATGACAAATAATAATATTCAGATACAAACACAAATGCAAATGTTGTCAAATCAGATGGTAGCCCAATCACAGAATTTTATGTTCCTCCAGCAACAACAAGTTTTAGCCTCAAATAGTATGAACAATCCATACAGATACATACAACAGCCAGTGATTAATGGTTTTAGTCAAGGTTTTAACTGGGCACAACCACAACTTTTTGTTAGACCCATGTATCAGCCTATGCAGCCTCACCAAGGATATTATACACAAGTCATTCAGGGGCACGTGTATAGACCCGCCGCTTATTCAGCGCCTTATAGTGCTACACAGACCCAACAGACTAGTCAGTCACGTCAAGAAACGGGAACAGCTATTGAAAAGCAGACCACTGAACATGAACAATCTCAGATAAATCCAAATGTGCAGAAACATGAAAATGACATTATTAAATTAACCCCAGAAACAAAAGAAAGACAAGCGATAGAAAGTCCTCAAACGCAAAGTAAAAATAGACACAGACACACAGTCTCATCTGTTGATGGATCGCCCATAAAGTCAATCAATTCTAACGTGGATTCGTGTGAAAAAGTAAGACAGAACCATATAAACAGTAGTGACCCTATCATAGACTTGAACAAAGCTAATATAAACAGCGAGGAACACTCTAAGGGTGAGAAGTTGAATGATGAAACATTAGTTACAAAAGACAATTTTTTGCGGGTTCCAGGCCTGAAACATTTTCCTCCAGACAGAGAGGATCCTCTGCTGGAAAATTTGGCGGAAAGACAATAAAATTAAGTTCCATTAATATTGAAGGGATAAAGTCGAATATTTCATTCCTGATAGAACTGACAAGAGTACAGCAGCTTATCTGTGTTCAAGAACATTGGTTGAATGATTTTGAAAAAAGTGTTTTTAACAGTCTTATACCAAATTACGATTCATATGTTAGATGCTGGGACTGTAATGAACAAGTGACCAATTTTAAAGCTAAACGGGGAAAAGGAGGTGTGGCAATTATATGGCCAAAATGCTGGTCTCATCTTGTGAAAAGACTGGAAGAAGGGAATGAACGCATTATTGGTATAGAGCTGAAAACCAAAGATGAACCCCTATACATAATAAATTGTTATATGCCAACAAATGATGGAAAATCAAAAAGTGACTATCAAAAACATATTGACATATTACACAGTCTAATTGATAAATACAGCTTGCGGGGTACGGTCATACTAGTTGGAGACATGAACGGAACATTACTGTCAAACAGAAAAAATCCTCACGATGTAATTTTGAAGGACTTTGTGAATGAACATGGGCTATCGTGGCGCCAGGAAGACATGGGAACAGAATCAACGTTCGTGAGTCACACTGGTAATGGCAATTCCCAAATAGACTATATTTTAAGTACCACAAAGGACATTTTGAACTCTGTTAAAGTAGAAGAAAAACATCACTTGAATCAGTCGGCCCATACTGTTATCAGTTCTACCTTGAGTGTGTCAATGGAAACTCTCCATAGCGATAAACATAAGAAATCTCAGCCTAAAACTGTTACTAAATTAATGTGGGATAAAGTTGACACTGAAAGTTATCAATCATATCTGACAAAGGAATTTGAAACTCTACACGGTGATCAATGCTGGGACTCAGAGGAACAACTGAAAATCATAAGTGACAGTTTAAACTTGGCAGCCCGTAAAGCAGTGCCAGGACGGACAGTTAAGTTGCAAGGTCCTCGATTTAGGGCATCGAATGAGGTAAAGGCTCTACTGAAGGACTGTAAAAGTACACATGCTACATGGAAAGCCAATGGATCTCCGGGCCCCAACAGTGTTTACTATGTTGAGAGGAAGACGGCAAAGAAAAATTTACGCCGGCAAATTAGGCGGGAAAATTTTAACTGTAAAGAGCGTTTCTATAACAATCTCATGGAAAACCCAGATTCAAAAGCATTCCATAGACTTATACGGATGAACCAGAATGATAGATCAAATTCAAGTACATGTTTTCTTGTCAATGGTGAAAGTATAATGGACTTAAGTAAACAAAGACAAACCTTGAAATCATACTATGAAGACCTTGCGGTCCCAAAAGATGATATAAACTTTGATGACAAATACTTAGAAGAATGTGAGTCTTACACTGAACTTATTTATCAACTGAAACATATGAAAGATAATGACATAACTGAACTGTTTACAGACAGTGAAATTGAATCCTGTATTAAACAACTGAATAGTGGGAAATCGGCAGATGAATTCGGCCTATGTGCAGAACATTTAAAGGCAGCTGGTGGCGTCCTGATTCCAGTACTGAAAAACATTTTTAATGACACATTGCGGTCGGGGAAAATTCCGGAATACTTTAAGGGAGGGGTGCTTACACCAGTGCCAAAGAGTGGAAAAGACAATAGACTTTTAGATAACTATCGCGGAATAACAGTGACTTCAATCATAGGCAAGTTGTTTGAAAAACTTATTTCATTAAGACTGCTGGAAAAAGTGAATAGTAACCAATCAGACTTACAATTTGGATTTACAAAGAATCTCAGTCCAATAATGAGTGCCTTAATTTGTTCTGAAGCCATAAATGAAGCAAAACTGGAGGGGAAACCATTATACCTGGTAACAATTGATACCAGGAAAGCTTTTGATGTTGTAAATCATGTGATTCTCAAAAAGACTCTCTTTGACGAGGGTGTAGCACCAGATCTTTGGAGTGTTGTGGATGATCTCTACAGTGATATGTCGTCCAAAATCAAGTGGCACGGTCAACTCAGTGAGAAGTTCAGTATCCAACAAGGGGTGCGCCAAGGAAACATTTTGTCGCCGCACCTCTATAAAATGTACGTCAACCCTCTTCTGGAAGAGCTGAAAAGGAGTGCCATCGGAGCACATATTGGTACCATATATGTTGGGACGCTGGCGGTAGCCGACGATTTCCTGTTTCTGTCAAATTGCCCGGACGAACTCCAAGTTATGCTCAACTTGTCAGGATCATTCTCTGGCGAGAGACGATACAATATTCATCCAACAAAAACTACATTGGTCTCAAGAATATCAACAAGACTCAGTAGGGGGGAAGATATAAATAGACAATGGTTCATCGGAGAGTCGATAATAGGACAAAAAACAGAAACTGAACATTTAGGTATTATTAGAAGTGAAAAAGATGAAAACAAACTGAATATAAATAAAAGGATCAGCCTTGCTAGAAGAACATTGTATGCTCTAATAAAAACGGGAGTTCACGGTTGTAACGGAATAAACCCAAAGACTTCATTTAAAATCTATCAAGTGTATGTCTTACCGCGCCTCCTATACGGTTTGGAGGTCCTGTCGCTCAACAAAAAGCAGTTAGACGAGCTGGAAAAGTTTCATTTAGAGACATTGAAAAATATTCAATCATTACCGACAAGAACTGCCAACTCTGTTACATATTTATTATTGGGCGCCCTCCCACTGAAAGCTGAAATGGATAGAAAACAACTAGGATTGCTTCACTCAATAGTTACTAGTGAAAATTTGACTCTGCAAGAAGTTTCAAAACGTCAAATACCAATGAAAAATCAGGGTAGCATTTTTAAACATATTATGGAAACAATGGAGAGGTACGAGCTCCCGTCCGTAGAGGAGGTACAATCGCTGAATAAGGAACAGTGGAAACAAAAAGTGAAAAAAGCAGTTAAAAATTATTGGACGCAACTACTACAGAATGAAGCAGAAACAAAATCAACGCTGGAATGGTGCGCGATTTCATCTCTGCAAGTAGGCCTGACCCACCCAGTCTGGGACACAGTGGATCCAAATCGGCTGGATGTGATGAGAGGAATCGTTAAAGCACGCATGCTGACCGGGACATATATTCTCCAAACACATCGACAAAAATTCAGCATCGATGGGGTGACGGACGCGACCTGCCCTCTGTGTTGCTTGGAAGATGAAGACATCACTCATGTACTGACAAGGTGCCCAGCCCTCATCGAAATAAGGAACTCACACCTTGCCAAGATAAAGGGATGTATTCAAGACTCAAAGGGTCCACATGCATGGTCAGATCTGGTCAGTGACTCCAATACATTGGTACAACTTATTCTAGACTGTCAGAAGTTTTTTCCTGTTCAACCAAACAAGGACAAGACATTATTGAAATCTGTTGAATCCTATTCAAGACTTTACTGTTACAAAGTTCATCTGAAGCGGTTATTCCTATACAACAACATCAAGGGTACTTCGGGGAACGATAAGGCTGCTGACCCGACATAAAGTTAAATTACAGCAAGGGCAAAACTTTAGTGGACTCTACCGGAGGACACGTGCGCCTATACTACAGGCGGAAAATACAACACAAAGAAGAAGAAGATAAGCATTTCTGCAAAAACAAAATTCAAATGACTGCAATTTTAGCGGAAAAATAGCAATTTTCCACTTTTCCCATTATAAGTCTATGGAAACTTTAAGTTGCCATAGCAACCAGAGTTCTTATCCACCTGGAATGAAAAACACAAATTATGTAGAGGCCACTGTCAGGAACATGTATACAAAGTACAGGCTTAATCCCCTTGACAGTTTTTGAGAAGATTTTTGAATGTTTTTCGAAATTTTGCCCTATATGGGGCCCCTGCAACCAATCAAAATAAAGGATTAGGACAAAAGTCACATGAAACGTAGAGGACTACTCAATAAACATTTCTGCAAAAACAAAATTCAAATGTCTGCAATTCTAGCGGAAAAATAGCCAATTTCCACTTTTCGCATTATAAGTCTATGGAAACTTTAGGTTGCCATAGCAACCAGAGTTCTTATCCGCCTGGAATAAAAAACACAAATTATGTAGAGGCCACTGTCAGGAACATGTATACAAAGTACAGGCTTAATCCCCTTGACAGTTTCTGAGAAGAAGATTTTTGAATGTTTTTCGAAATTTTGCCCTATATGGGGCCCCTGCAACCAATCAAAATAAAAGATTAGGACAAAAGACACATGAAACGTAGAGGACTACTCAATAAACATTTCTGCAAAAACAAAATTCAAATATCTGCAACAAGACAACAAAAACTTGCAATTTTCACTTTTTTCCATTATAAGTCTATGGGAAGCATAAGTTGCCATAGCAACCAGAGTCCTTATCCTATCAAAACAAAAAACACAATTATTCTTTCCCCTTACCTGTAGATAGTGTATGTGTAATATGAGAACAATCGGCCCAGCGGTTTCAGAGAAGAAGATCTTTGAAATTGTGAACGACGGACGGACGGACGCCGGAGCATGGGTATACTATAAGCTCACCTATGAGCCTTCGGCTCAGGTGAGCTAAAAAGTTGCGATTTCGATCTCCGGCCGGTATATTCATGTTATTTTGATGACTTGTGTTTATCCTGACATAATTAAAGTAAACCGCCTGTTAAATCATTGCTATTGTACATAATTAAATACCTTTGATCAAATGTCATTAAACTTATTTATTCATTCAATGATCCACATAGTCACTAGAAGTGTGGTAATTTTATTCTTTGTCGGAAAGGACAGTGCTCAAGGCGCGAATTTTTAATGACGCCCTTGATTTTTAAATGATTATTTCGCTTCCATTCTTCTGTTCAAAGATCGAATAATCATGGATGATGTGAAAAGCAACACAAGTGACAAAGGTCATCATAAATTTTAATGTAATCAAGAATATACTTGTGTTGATTATAAGCCATCTAAACAAATACGTGACATCTGCAAGTTTCATTCTTGAAAATACTTATTATTTTTTTGATTTATTGTTTTATATTTATTCAAAAATTATAAACATGCATTTGTCTTTTAAATTCCTCCGAGAAACTCCGAGAAAAAGAGTTTTATCGATAAATCCAGGTAATTACCTTTCTCGGAGAAACACCGCGAAATTTCACCGAGAAACACTGCGAAATTTTGTGCAGAAGATTTCGTCTACCTGGCTTATTTCGCGGTGTTTCTCCGAGAAATAAAAATTTCGCGTTTGCCATGGTTGCGGAGAAACGCGGAATATGTTGTTATTTTTTTACCGGGAGTGTATATTATAATGTTATTAATCAAGTTATTTCGTATTGGACCAGTTACAGGTCCGAGGTTAGCTGTATTGGACCTCGGCCTTTGGCCTCGGTCCTTCGGCCTCGGTCCAATACAGCTAACCTCGGACCTGTAACTGGTCCAATACGAAATAACATGATTAATGAGATTTTTATTAATTAACTGTCAAAAGTCCATATTGACCCATATCATCCGCTAGCACCTCAAGCATACCTTCGCCATTCTTAGCGCCCATGTCTGACATTCTTTTCAAAGATGCTGACATGATTTTTGCTTGTTTGTTCACTATTTCACTCGATCAGCTGTTTTTGTTTCAACACATTCAACGCGGCGCGTGACCTTGCACGTGAATTTTGACCAATAAGGTGTAGGGATTTCCATATAGATAACAGGTCAATCCATATAGATACGAGGTCAAGGTCAGCTGTATTAGGTCGAGGTGAAATCCAGTATAGACTATACGAAAAAAGAAACATCACCAGTATGACATAGACCAAATTCTCTGTATAAGTACTATATACTAATAAGTTAATTAATAATTACCTGTAAAAAGCATGCGTTGGTTTGTTTGTCTAACCCATGTGTTGTCTAACTGTCATTGACCGTTAGCTAATGTGCAGATTTGAATGGTCAATATAAAATGAATATTAATGATGGGTGGTTTGACGGAGAACTCAATTCCCTGACATTTTATTTCAAATTTACCTGACCTTGAAAATTTTTCAATTATCCCTGAGTTTTGGCAACCTTGATGCTGCATGAGCACAGACAATTGAAGATTATTTTTCAATACTGCACATAAGAAGAATCATTGTGGTAAAAAATAAAACAGCAGCCTACCTGATGCAGGTCTAGGATCATCAGGACTGAGTCTGTATGGTGGCTGGAACAGGAGAAACAAAACATAACTACATACATGTTACATGTTGTTAAATGCAAAGAGGCTTGTATTCTTGTATTGAGAAAATACATCAAGTTCAAATGTCTGTTAAAAGAAAAACTAGTAAAAGGCAGATTCTAAAATGAAAACCATATATGCCATAATAGCAAATGACTCAAAATTTAATTTAGCAGCAACCTTTTGAGAGTTACTGATGCCAAAACCTGCTTTTAACAGTACATAAGTTTCAAAACATGTCCACTTACACATAGTATAATCCCACAAATTTCTTTCAAGCCTCTAGCCATATACATGTACTTCATTGCCTTAAATAAACAGCCTACTTTGTGTTTGTCCTGGTTAGAAACCCTCAAACACAGATTTTCATGTTACTTAGCTTATATTACTATTTGAGCCGCCGCATGGCAAAACCAACAATCTGCATAAGCGAAAACAAAAGCACAGATCAGCTTCGCAGTAACTGCGAAGCTTATCAGAGCCTTTGTTTTCGCTACACGGATAGTACAATTCCTCCTCTTTTAAAATCCGAAATTTCAAGCTTCTAGCCTGATTCTGTGACTGTACAAACTGGTTTTTGTCGGACCTGGTCAGGAACCCAAAATGTTGGTTTTCTCATGCACAGGCTCATTTATACATACATCATCTTGTGCTGACTGTGGTCTTCTTTTGTTGAAGAAATCTACCGAGTCATAGATTCCTAATTCTCGCAGTCTCTCATTTATATCCATCAAACTTCCTGAAAATAAATGCATCTTGTTTGACTAACAGCCCATTGACACATTTATTCATTCCAGGTGTTGCAGTTGTCCTTGTACCGGAAACATGCGGGTTTCGTGTTTTACACCCCACTCAACAGCTATTAGCTAGTAAAGGTCATATGGATTTTGGAGGCAAGAACTATGTTTATGCATCATCTGAATGACTGGAATACAGAAATACTAAACAATGCACAGCTTGTATCTTAAAAAGATAATGTCCATACTGAACTATAAGTATTGTATATTGGATGAGCATGACACCATCTTAACATGATATGTCTGAAGAATTAAAGATGCATCTATAGAAGTACAATGTGGTAGAGAATCAGACTGGTGTCAGAAGGGAAGGGCCTGTCCAGTCCCAGTGAAGTAACCAGTATGTTTGCTCAATCATGACATGAATGAAGCAGGGTTTACCCCCTTAGGCGGTTAAGAGCGCTGTTTTTTAATCACTCAATCATTTTACCGCTGTGTCTGGTGTGGGTTCGAGCCCCGCTCTGGCCACAATGTGAGACAAGCCAAGTTCTGCTTGCGGGTGTGCCAGGTGGTTTTTCTTGGGGTTCTCCAGTTTTCCCCCCACCTATTGATTGGCCCGTCTCTTATGAGCTGAAATAATCTTGAAATGGACGTAAAACTGAATTAAAAAAGAAGCAGCATGGTGGACTAGGATGTCAGAAAAGCATTAACTCAAACAGACAAAACATGCATCTCATATGAGCCTGATAGCAAGAAAACTGGTCTTCAGGGTTTCTGACCATGTCCAACACATACCAGGTTGTACAGCCATAGAAGCTTTAAAGATTTAAGAAGATGAGGTATTGTACAAACCATGTAGTGAAAATAAAGGCACTGATCAGCTGCACAGCTGATCTGCGTATCAGCTGCACAGCTGATCTGCGTCTTTGTTTTTGCATAGAAAAAATCCATTTTTCTCATTACTTGGCTTATATATTTATCTTATCTCTTTATACTAACCTGCATCACTTTCTGTGACTGACTCATCTATCCTTCTAGTACCATCTTTGTCTTTCCTGGTCACAAAAACAATAGAAGTATCATAAGTTAATAGAAGTATCATAAGAGCCGCATCGTGAGAAAACCGGATTTTTGCCTATGCGAAAACAAAGGCGCAGATCAGCTTCGCGGTAACCGCGAAGCTGATCAGCGCCTTTGTTTTCGCTACACGGATAGTACAATTTCTCTTCTTCTTAAATCCGAAATTTTAAGCTTCTAGCCTGCTTCTGAGACTGTACAGCCCGGTTTGTGTCGGACCTGGTCAGAAATCCCGAAGACCGGTTTTCTCGCGCCGCGGCACATAAACAATAAGTATCATAAGTTAAACTTTTTCTGCATCATACTTTTAAACAGCTCATTTCTAAAACATTGTATGCAAGATTCCTGATTTCAGCTTAAAACATGGAACAGTTCAATGTCACTATTACTGGCTTGACTGATTACACTCACTGTTGGCACAAAGTTGGTATTGTTTCCAATATTCTTGTTAATAGTATCTTTATTGTAATGGTTTCATTCACAACACACATGTAGTGTGTTTCTGTGAACCAAAGATAGTATTACGATAAAGTAGAATGAAAATTTCATAAAATAGCAAAAGGAAAGGCATCCAAATTATGACTGATACACTTCTTACCTCAAAACTTTTCTTTTCACCATCCGTATTCTCTCAGACTCCGTCTCTGACACATCATCCCTGTGTGACAACTGTGACTGATTAGCCTCGCTGTCATACAGGCTGAAATGGCCATTCTGTTGGGTCGGTAACCTCACATCTTGATGTACTGGTTCCCTGGACACCGCTCGTCTTACGGGATCTACTTCAGGTTCCACTCCTCGGTTTTCTTTTCCGATGCGAATTCCTGAATACTGAAAACATGAGCATTATATTTAGTCATTTCGTTTAGTACCTGTCATTGAATAATGTACATGTACTTTAATCTGACCCCGTTTCCTTCTCTTTTATGTTAAGCTCAAAATGATTAGAAATTATTAGATAAATGCAGTATGAAATAAAAATGATCTTCCAAACAGCCAAATATAAAGATGTCTTATATGTCAACCACCACTGATGATCAGTTTTCAACTGTGTAATCAAAACAGGTCAAATTCTCTTCTAATACATGTACTCCAATAATTTTCTTGTTGTGTACTGTTTGCCTCTTCTTAGGAGTTCTCGTTTGGGCTACAGTTGTAAACAGACTAGAAAATCTCTCAACCATGCTATAATGAATGGTTAAGAGTTTCGATTGTATTACCTGTTGTCTATAAAGTGTGTCTTCAGTTTGTCTCTCTACCGGAGATTCTTCTAGTGGAGTTCTTGTTCTAGGTGCTGCGCTTCCAGGACCAGATCCTCCTGCAAATAAAGCATGAGCTACTTCAAGACAACCCCTTAAAACCCCATTACGAAAACATGTCCATGTAATAAACGGATAATTTTTTAGCTTTAAAAATTGAAAATTTTCAGCTGAATGTTTTTGATATTTTTGCTCAAAACATAGATTGTCGGTACACGTTAGAACCGCCTCGGCGAGGCGGTTCTAACGAAGGCGGTTCTAACGAGTACCCACAATCTATGTTTTGGTGCAAAACTAAGAAAAATAGATATACCCCTGCAAACCCAAGGTAGGGTTCCAGGGGGTATGCTTTTTATGGGCATGTTTTCCTCATGCCATGGAATCTAATGGACCATGGTTTCCAGCTAGGTAGATACAAACCACACTTTACAACCACAGAATATGACTCAAGGCTTCAAAATTCCAAGTAGTTGATCTGTATCTTTGTTATTTACCTATGAGCCGCGACATGAGAAAACGGGTCTTCAGGATTTCCGACCAGGTCCGACACATACAGGCCTTTGCAACCACAGAAGAAAGCTAAAGTCTTGAAATTATGGGTATAAGTAGAGGAGGAATTGTACTACGGTGAGGCCAAAACAAAGGCGCTAATCAGCTTCTTGCATAGGCAAAAAACTGGTTTTCTCATGGCAAGGCTCATATGAAAAGTAAGCTTTCTCATTAATTTACAACTGTTGATTTATGTCTTAACTTTGCACCCCAGTTGGGTCATAAATAAATTTTAGTCAATCTCAAAGTCAAATTATACATACTCAAAAGTAATAATAATGTTATTCACAGCCAGTAACCATAATAATACATCCACAATTTCCGTATTATTTTACACAATATACCTGTGACAGAATGTGAGGTATCTGGTAGATGTGATGATAGACTAGTATTCTGTGAACTTTGTTTGCTGCGCTCGTGACGAATAAGACGACCGAGATCTGAAAATGTTACAAAAATACTTGAATACAGCAGACTACAAAATTATTGACAAATTAATTCATTTTCATGGAAATCAGACACATTCTGATAAACTTTTATTTATAAATTTAATAAAACATTCCAACATTTGAGCCGCCACATGGAAAAACCAACAATCTTCATAGGCGAAAACAAAGGCGGAGATCCGCTTTGCGGAGATCCGCTTTGCGGAGATCCGCTTTGCGGTAACCGCGAAGCTGATCAGCACCTTTGTTTTCACTACTCGGATAGTAGAATTCCTCTTCTACTTAAATCCGAAATTTCAAGCTTCTACCTCTTTTCTGTGCTTGTACAGCCCTGTTTGTGTCGGACCTGTTCGGAAACCACATTGTTGGTTTTCCCACGAAGCAGCTCATTTATAGATTTAAGAATAATTTAATGCCTTATAGAATAAGAAAATATTCTCAGGATCTACGATAGCACACATTTTAATTGTCCTTTCAGAAAAGAAAATAAATTACTGTATTGGAATGGGACAAATCTTTCTTAAAACACAATAATGCAATCTCTCCATACTTATAAATGAGCTGGGACATGAGAATACTGGTCTTCAGGGTTTCCGACCAGGTCTGACATAAACCATCACAAAAATCACAGAAGATGGATAGAAGTTTGAAATCTCGTCATTAAAAAAAGAAGATTGTACTACATGTAACTACAAAAAAAAACAACTTTAGGCACTGATCAGCTGTGCAGCTACTGCAGCATGGTTTTCGTATGCGGCAGCTCAAATACAAATACAAACCTTTCTTGAATTCCTCTAGTTTAGTATCAGGCACCGAGGAATAACCCAGCTTGGACAACTCTTCTCTTATCTCATCATCTGTGAAATCTAAACTGTCATCCATTATGTACACCTTGCTGAAAAAAAATCAACAGAAATTGGATTCATTGCTACCACCATACTTATAATATGAAATAAAGGCACACTGCCTTATCTGCAAACACACACATGGTAAAACTTACGCTAGAAACTTTTGTTAATAAACTTTATATAATCGTTTCCGTCAACTGTGTCCAGCTGTCCAGTGGGAGAATACCAGACTGTATCAAAATGGGCTACAAGTCTCATGTAGAGGTAGGTGGGTAGGTAGATAGGTTGGTAGGTAGCACAAATACAGCCATGACCTGAGACCGAAATGACACGGCCGGAAACGACCCGGGACTGAAATGACCCGGGACCGAAACGACCTGGGATCGAAATGACATGGGACCGGAAAGACCTGGGACCAAAACGACCATGGACAGAAATGACCCAGGACCGAAACGACCCGGGACTGATTGATCCGAGACCGAAACAACCCGGGACTGAAATGGCCGAAACCACACGGGACCGAAATGACCCTTAACCAAAATAACCCAGGACCGAAATGACCTGGGACCTAAACCACCCGGGGCCAAAACGACCCTAAACCGAAACGCCCTGGACCGAAATAACCTGGGACTTAAATGACCAGGGACCGAAACGACCCGGGAACCGAAATGACCCGTAACCGAAATTACCCAGGAACGAAACGACCATACCGCCTCACTTCACTCCATGATCCTTCCACCATCCCTACCCTACCCACCACTACCCAACCACTTCACCTCTCCCTACCTTACCGCCACTTTATACTGTATCATACCTTACCTTCTTCCCTTCCCTAGCCATACTTCCTAAACATCAACACCTGCCACAAAAGTCCTCCCTACACTACCACTATCACAACCACACAACCCCCTACCTACCCCCTACACAACCCTATCATTCCCTTCCTTACACCCGACTCCTTCCCTACCTTGCCCTACTATCACCCACTCAGTCATATCCCCTAGCCATCCATACCACCGCCACATCCTACACATCCCGATCCACTGCCCTAACCTGCCTACCCCCTACCTTACTCCTACATCAGTCTAGTTTGCCCTTTTGCAACTGAAGACAGAATAGCCAGTTATGCTGAGCGAGTTTATTGCCAATCACACGCCAGCCAGCCACCAACTTGTATATTCTTGATTGCCATGGTTTCAGCCATTGAATTGTGTCATTGGATTTTAAAATCCCACACATGAGCATGGGAGCGGTCTAAAGACCGCAATAATTCACACGACCGAAACGACCCTTCTCTATCAGGTCCTGGGTGTTGATCCCGGGTTTTACTCCTTCCTGGAATTTAGAACCAAGTGTTCTGAAACTCAGACTGGTCTTCGAAATTTTCCCATGGGCGACCATCATTTGGAATATATAGTCAAAGATTGTCGTCTGAATTTGTAAATTTGGTTTTAAATATTTTTTTTCAGAGTTTTGTAACAAATTTGATCTGAAATAGGACATATGAAAGTATGTTTCACAAAGAAAATGTGTACGTATTATCAAGAAAAGAAAAATAAAGTACAAATTTCCCCATATCTGAATTGTCGACTACAATAGGGCATTCCGGGATGACGTCATACAGGTAAGTTTGTTCATTCGGTGGAGGTACATTACTCGGTGTTTATCGCTATGCCTTACCAAATTTAGAGCGCAAAATATAGAATCGAAATGGATTTTTTTCATCAAAGCATTACATATTCTATTAGATTTCCGGATATAATTTATTCCAAGGTAAGGAATGTGTAATATTTTTGTCACATTATGATTTTACTAGCGTCTGAAAGTAGTAAGCGCATTGATCCAGTCGGCGTGACGTCATAGGTCAATCGTACGAGGTGAATTACTCGGTGTTTATCGCTGTAACCTTACTGAATTACAAGCAGAAAATATGAAAACAAAATAAAAATATTATTGAAAGCGTTGCATGTAGTTTTAGGTCTTCGTTATTTCTTGAACTCAGTGTATGAACCCCGTTATATTCCTGACAAATTATGATTTTAGAAGCATCTAAAAATGATTAAAACACAACGATATTGACCGAGGTTATACCCTCGACCGAATGAGCGAAGAGGCAGGAAAGGTGCAGTTCCGGTAACCAATATTGATTTTTTCTCACGAAAGAGTAGCTTGCCAACCGGGTCAATAGCGATAATGACCGAGGTTACCACCTCCACCGAATGAAGAAAATAGCAGGAAAGGTGACCGATATTGATTTCTTTTCACAGAAGAGTACCTTGCCGACCTGCCCTATGGCCGTCCACATCTTTTACCTTCTGGTTTAAGCGATTTGCCATGTTGTTGTTGTTGTTCTTATGTACACATGTAATCTTAAAGCTGTCAGTCTGAAGACTGAACATGTTCAGACAGGTCAGATTTATTTCTCACTAAACAGCTAAAATCATACCGTTTTATTTACAATTCAAATTCCAGATTACACTCTGATATTGAAATTTATAAAATGCACATTCAAGACTTACAAATGCCTACAAAAGGGGCAAAGAAAGATGTACTCAAAGAATTATTCAGCACTTCATAAATTTCATTTTTTCTTGTTTTGTTTTTTCAAACTTCCCTGATTTTGTCGCTTATAACGTTGAAATTTACGCTTGTTTACCCATACATTTGCATTCTGATTTGATGTTACATGCACTGGGTAATGCAAATGAACACGATATGTGATAAAATATGATAACCAATTAAATCTAATACCGAATGATATGATAAATCGTTTATTTTAATTTATGTTTTAACGATGTAAGCGACTGTCAATATTACGGTATAACGAACTACCGAAAAGAATGTCGGCCCTGTGTCGTACACACCCTTCTCGGATCCAAAATCGGATTTTATTGGGTAAATTCATTCATTTTCTAGTTATAAAGTTAAAACAATATTTATGCAGTTTTCCCCCAGATTATTAGAGATTGGAATGAACTCCCTGATTCTCTGATCTCCATTGCGGATGATTGTGTGTCTAAATTTACTTCTTTTGCTAGAGCTCGGGACTAGGCCTAATCCCCTCCGGTCAAGTCCCATTCCCCTTGTCTGGCATTGTCGGTTTGACGTTTCACCAGTAAACTATTCTGATTCTGATTTTGGGTCCGTGGTTGAAGAATACACAAAACCGGAGCGGACTCAAACTTTCCTGAAAATATTCATTTCGTATGTAACGGGATAGTCTCCCTTGTAGAATACGTTGGTGCAACGTCCCAGATAGCAAATATCATTGGGCCAACATTGCATATTGATTGGGTAATTGGCGTTTGGTTGCGGTCGCTTATACATGATTGGGCCAATGTTGGCGTAGTATTGCATTCACATGCAACATTTGCCGACGTTGGCCCAACTTTGGCAAACGATCTGATACTGTAACGGGTCATGAAAGTGATTTTCTTTCACAGAAACAAGAGTGGCCCAATATTTGTTAGCCATTGTAACAAACAATGTACTTATACCCAGCAGGCACACAACATTCGTTGATGTTGTGTGCCTGCTGGGATAGAATAGGATTTTTTTTCTATATAGTTTAGTAGTTTAGATTACATTAATGCATAATAGTTTAAGTTTGAATTGACATCTATTTAAGGAATGTGTTAACTGTAGTGACAATGTATGACAAGGCACATACAATGAAGCCTGAGAAAATAAATAAAAACTTGTCGTGTACACTTTCCGTTGGCCGATGGTTGGCATATCATTCAGGCCGATTCGTATTTGATTAAATACTGACCGGTGTTAATTTGTAATCGATTAATTGTCTTTAAAATCTTATTCAATAAAGAGACTGATTGAACAGTCTGGTTTCCTCATAGTTTCAATTTATATATATCAATCATAAATAATTATTATGATTTATATGTAAATCAACATCAACGATTTTAAAACCATTATCTTAATTAACAGTTTCTTCCTTGACCAGGCCATTTAAATTTACTGTATATCTATTCTGTAAATATTAAGGATGTTCGCTGCCAATGAAAAAGTATTCAAACTTTTTTCTAACCGCTCTTTTTTGATTCCAAAATACAACACAAGACATTTGAAAACAAAATAAATATAGGGTAGTGTGCATTTTTTCAAGCTACAGGCCTCTGAATGAGACCTATGAGCATTATGTTTTAAATTTGGTAAAATTAATTTAATTTTTAATTCTTTGAAACAAACCTGTCTTAAACAAAAATACACCTAGAATGCTTTCAAACGTCATAATATTTACGTAGCGCAGACAATTTTGGACCAAAAGCATAGAAAAAATTGCAACTTGGAGTGGATGACAAAATTTTAAGATTCCTTTTCTAACCCTACCCCCATACTTGAAAAGTCGGAAAAAATCAATATTTTGAAATGTACCAAACCCATATTTGTTGATTCAAACTTTTTCTTGTATTTTCACACAACATAGAACTTGGTAATATTGTTCGAATAAAAGAAAGAAATATATAGGGTAGTGAGCATATAAGAGAGAACCAACAACTTGAAAATCGCCATTTTCGGCCTTTTTTCGGCTGTTTTGTTTCTAAAAGCCAATTTCATAAAACCACCTTAGATTTTAAAACCAGCACACCAAAGACACAAAGAATGACTTAGAAGACCATGTACACATATACTGCTGCTAAAATAAACATCGAACTAGTGCAATTAATTTGAAGATGTGTAGTATTCAAGTTTAATCTACCCTACCCCCTAAATTTTACTGACAACTAAAATTTTCTGAAAAGTTGCAGAAAATGGGGTGAAAAAATGAAGTTTCTTAGATTGACAATTTTCATGGCTCATTCGATGCATATTATCAATATGTATCCAAATATAAAATATTAGGAAAATATCTGCAACCGTTTACGAGATATTCAAGAAAAGAAAAACCGGAAGTTCCGAAATGTCAAATGTTAGCAGCGAACATCCTTAAGTAAGCAATGGGAGCAAAATTGAAGTAAACACCTTTTTCACTGTAACACGTCTTTTCATAATATTGTGGTTTATTATTTGCTTCGCTGCTCCAGCCAGAGTACAAGAGTACATAAGTTGTCATAGCAACGAGAAAGTTTCTCAGACATGTGAGAATTATCAACAGGTGTTTCGCATGAAGTTTTAGACAAGTCAGTTTTGCATGTTAAGATACAGACACTCTGAGCTTTAGAAGGTAAGTTTTATTTTTATTTTTTTTTTGCATTATTTCTCCATCTTATTAAAGGCAGTAACTGTTGCGTAAATATAATTGATTTAATATAATATACTTCATTGTTGCCATCATACTTCGTTGCAACAAAGAGGTATTAGTTTTAATATGTATTTCTTTAACAGCTATGCCTTTATCTAAAATGCACGCATAAAAATGTTGCATAAATGAGGCTAGTTTATGTTTTTTGTCATGGTGCTGTATTTATTCGTTTGTTTTCAGGAGACCAGTCGTCAAGAGAAAACGTTGACGTTCTCCAAAGACAAAGAGACCCAGCTGATCCCAGCTCGACTGTCACCATGGTGCTGCAGATCAAGAAACTGTACCGAGTGGACATATGCGATAGAAATACAACGTCGATAGCTTGTAATGAGCACATTCAAACATTGATGGGCCAACAGAAAATGTAAAACCTCCGCATATTGGCCCAATGTCGAACCAATGTTATGGGCCAATAATGGGCCGATGAGCAAACGCTATGTTGGCCCATTCAAGACTTACAACCATGGGCCAATCGTGTGGCGTCCGATGGGCCAATGGAGGGCCAATGTATACGTGCTATCTGGGGTATTAGCGGCATATAAGCGGGTAGTAATATGCAAATTAGAAACTCGAAACTTTGTGATTAGAGTAAGTGTTATGTATATAGCGCAGTAAACCACCCTTGGTGGATGAGCATGCTTTTCCACCGACGGGGTTTGCTGTGGCTTGGCTCGGCTGAAACGTTACACGTATTTGACCATTTTAAACTTTTCTGTCATCAACATCATCAAGACTTATAAACATCAGTCAATTACACAGAATTTGATCTTTTTGACTTGAACCTGCCCAAAACGTCACTTTTGGTGATAACGGGGTAGCAGTTTATCGATCTTCTTTTTATATTAAAAAGAAACTTAAGCAAATCAATGGTTGTAAATATTTGGAGACCTGGTACCTTTATAAATTCCTTTCTACTACAACAATAAGCACTAGACATTTTTGTATCATCATATGCCATGAAATAATCAAGGAAAAGCATATGAAATTCATTAACAAAAGGGAAATTTAGGTCCGTCCGGTATTTATGTCCGATCCTGTACACACACAGGTAAGTTCAACCTCGCTCTCACTGATTTTCAATAAGTAGGTCCAACTCACATTCTTTGTATTTTCTGACACACGATAACTAGGATATACGATCTTAGTGTCCTATATAATTTGGCAAAAGTAATAGTACGCAAACACAGAAAAAATGGGGTTTCTGCCTGCTGATTTGTTGTTTTTACATCCGGGGGGGGGGGGGGGGCACTCCCTGGTAAGCAGTGTACCGATGCGTGATCAAAAAAACGATGAGAAAGGGTACTTTTTTTCAAGAAGGGCAGTGCGCAGCGCTGACATCATTTAGGGTAGGCAAAATGTCGTTTTTGTGGAAAAAGGGTATGTTTTTTACAATTCTGCTAAAACGCTGTGAAAAGGGGTGGACCGAGGCGTCCTTGGCCGATATGTTTTGGGCCGAAATGACTAAAATGTCTAAAACCTAAGGGATAAGATATGATTTTCCCTTTCTGTTCAACAATGTGTGTTGCTTCAATAGAAATTATTGTTTCTGCTAATTGAGTAGTTCATACAAATAAAAATGGTTTGTCTTAAATCTTGTCTTTTGTACCCTGCTCTCCATAATGCTTGCTATATGTAAGTGCTTGGTATTTATCTACTATATCAAGATTTATTTCAAGTATGTATAGAAGCCTAGTGGTGTAGTGGGAAAGCTGCTTGCCTTGTAAACCAGGGGTCAATTCCAGGCTTCTCCAGTTTTTTGTACAAGACTTAAACTAATTTCCTATCGCCATATTACCTTAGCTGTTTAGTGGGACAAAACACAAAATTAACCAACCAACCATTATTTCATATATATTTGTGTCAATTTTCTGTGTACATTTGAACAAATTCAGATGCTGAGGGCAAAGCTTGAAAACCCTGAAACAATTTAAACCCCCAATACTTTATTACTGACAGTTCCAAGGCGATACTTCCTCTGTGGTTAGTCTGTTTCTCGTTTCAGTGATGACAATTTCTTTTGTATGTGCATTTTAAGGTTTACCATCTTTTCTTATTGTACCTGTATGTTGCCTATTTGTAACTTTAGCTATTTCATGTGTTGATTGCATGACCAAATGTTTGTTTATGATCATATCAGTTCCACATTTTGAAGCATTTTAACCCAACAGAGCCAAAGTCTCAAAGGTGATCTTATAGGATAGGCAGGTACCTGGCATCCATCTTCCGTTACTGTAGTCTGTCTATATTTTAAAATTACTTCTCTGAAGCCATCAGGCAGATTGTTTGCATATTACACATATAGCATCTTCACGTGGTTATAAAAGAATTATTGCATTCCAGTGTTTTAGTTGACTACAGTGGAAAGGGGTACTTTTTGACGGGACACAGTGGAAAGGGTCACATTTTAAAGCAAACACAGTGAAAAGGGGGGTCAAATTTTAAATGTCGATCACACTGTTTAGGGTATGTTCAACAATCCTTTGATCACGCATCGGTACACTGCTTACCAGGGATTGCCTCCCCCGGGTTTTACATATCAAAATGTGTCGATATTTAAATCTTCGTTACTGTCGCCAAGACAAAACTCAAAACATATCGGTTTAAAATTTTCTAGTAAATGGAAGCTTATATACAGTTTTATATGTTGTGTGCAAACAATGCAATGGCAGCCATTCACCTGTTTACGTGTCGCCAGAAAATGGTTTTTGTATAAAACCTGCGTTATTGCTATATGCAACATACTGAAGAAGACATTTATAATATGTTTCAAACATCCTTTGTAACTTCAACGTGCCCACTAAACTAGACCATGTTGCCATATTAACATATTTTCCATATAAGGGCATTGTCTACATGTTAGCTTCTGCTGGAAATAACCTACTATGTTTCAAAAGTAAATTGATAAAACGTTCGTGACTACAAGCATACAGCTAGGTAAGGTCCACAGGTTGTTTACAACATACACACTGTCTTTGTACATGCTATCCCGGCCGGGATTTTTAAGCCAGACACTGACAGCGTATGTTGTAATACAATCAGTTACATGTATTTCAAAGGTGGTTTTAAACCTTCGAGATTTAAACTTTCGTTATCGAAATATGCAATGGCATACGAGAAATCGGGATTGTGTATGAAATAGGTCTACATATGTCTCAATATAAGGCATTATGTGAAAGTACCTACCCCTGCCGACTAGAAAACGTCGAGAAGAGACCAATGAAAGTAGACATAGCAACAGGGTTTGGTTTTCACTTTGAGGAAAACTAGGTAAAATAATGTTATTTATAGAGATAGAGCAATCAAGAAGTAGAGAATCGATCCTTAATATTTTTTCTATCTATATATAGCAAAGGACATCTTTCAGTGAAATGCAAAACATAGGGCGTGCATGATTTCCCTCCAATGCTGTATTTTGCACATTAACTACAGCAAACCTTCGTTACTGGTCGGTAACGAAAGTTTTAACATCAGTACAGTGTATTTGGAGCTTTTGGCTTCTGGAAGTGTTTCTGTTATCGACATAAAATCAAATACATAAATCATATCATACAAATACTACAAAAACAAAATGATACATGGCAAATTAAATGGAGATCCCTGAAAAGCCAAACAACGCCACAGAAATTCTGGGGCTAAAGAAAGACCGGTGTGCCAAGTAGGCTATATTTGTACTGGGGATTTCTGGTGTGAAAATGCGATATAGTAAGTTGTAAATTGCACGAGGTATAATTATTCAACTGTCTGCATCATGCCCGACATAAACAGAGCGAGCTAAAAGATCACTCATAAGTATGGCATTTGTCAACGAAAGACTGATAACATTGGCTAACCTGTACGGAAAAACACGGCTGATTTATTTATGATTTGTTTTATCGACACTCACAAAATACTCCCTAGCTAGTTTCAGTGTTGCTATACTTTGTGTCATGTCTTGTCGTTATTTCATTCCCGCCTGTCTGGGTTGTAAGGTTTTCGGAAGATTTCATAGGTTTCCCGCCCAAAGTTTGAGTGTTTCTGGCAGCTTCTGTGTGATTTGTATATAAAATATGTTGCATTCACCGTATTTTAATGCAACATTTGATCAATGCAACAACATGGTGAAAACCTCTTCATGTTACACACATGCTTCATAAATCTATGTCAAAGGGGGAGGGGGTCAGATTTTTTTCAAAAAATATTTTGTCAGAAAACATATTTTTCAGCAATAGGTTATCAAGGAAATGCTACAATATGCTTATTGCAACCCAAAATTTTGGGTAGAAACTATTTATCCACGAGTAACAGGTACAACATCTTTATTAAATTTATAACTGTAAACAGCACTGTACATCGCTTATGCAAAAACCTGTACCTTAAATATACTATGCAAAATAAATAAAGCAAATTTTACTTTGAACAGTGACTGCATATGTTTTGTAGACATTAGGGAAGTTTTTCTGACAATGGTTTGCATGTATCAAATTATGGTAGAACCAGTCTTTGTGTGATGCTGAAGTGACATTTGATTTAAAGCCCACGGAGGCACATAAACCATCAAATATTGATATACGTATTTTGCACAGTATATCTTGTACACCTTGTGTATACCTATTAAAATAGGACAGTCAGTCTGTTCATTCAGGTAGAACATACATATACAGTATATTTCCATAGCCCTGGTGAATTACAAATAATGGACCTGAGCCCATTTTTTTGGTTTTGGGGCTTTTTGACAGCCTTCCCCCCCTTTGCCCAAACATGGCATTTGGATATAGTATGTCATTTACAAAAGTACAGTTGTGTTCAAAATATTTTGGTCGGGCAAGTGGGGGGGGGACATGGTCTTATAAAAGGTTTCCTATTTCCTATATGATGCTATATTAAATTCAAAGATTTTGTCCAATTTTTACAGAAGTCACTGCTCGAGCTATACAAAACATTACATGCCTAAAAACAATAGAAATTAATTTTTCGACTGCAATAAATGTCATTTCAGTGCCTGGAACGTGAGATTTTGAAAATTTCTTGGGCATTTCACAAAAGAAATCTTCCGAAAACCTTTCAAATTTGACTGTACAGTAAATTTCATAGTATCGACAAACAAAGAATCATACTGGACCGCGCGAAAGTGTTTCGGCGTTGTATTTTCGCTTCCGATGACTGATTATTGATTTTGAACACTTATCTCTCGTTCCTTCAATTGTCGTAAAACACCATTTAATAAAACTGCATTGAACAAACAAGTGATTAAATACATAAAGCACACAAAGGCCCCTTGCCTCGCCCCTTCATTAAACAGACATTGTACATAGGGTTCTACATAAAATACTCAAGTGCCATTAAAACAAAACAAAAAAAAAAAAAAAAGACATTGTCTTTTTACACCTGAAAAACAAACACATTTCTGGCCCACAAGAATATATTTTATTTCAAATTGTATCATCAGTGTCCAAACAATCGCTCCGTACATCGGTCACCAGGATCGTAAAACAGGAATAGATTGAGACACAGAAGTTGAAAAAATCATTTAAAATCGTAAAAAAACATAATGGATCAAAATGTAATGACGACTTGACCAGTCTTGTGAATCCTTTGTTCCGTTTGTTTTGCTCTTGGGTTAATATTTACATTCACCATTATTGAAAGAGCTAATTGAATGTCCGATTGCGTATAAGTATACTAAACTACAATAGAAATGGACAATTGGATTTGTCTGCAGTACAAAGTCTACAATTTTAGTCAGGTCGACATATATCGATGTATATTTTCCCACAAAAGTTACCAAGATTTATTAATGTGTGCAGACTTGTATTTTGTTGATATTGCTTTTGAATGCTACTGCTTGTGAAAAATGTAAAGTCAATTTTCTGTACGCAATTTCGATGCGCATAGTTAATTGAGAACTTAGATTAAGTTACGACTGCGTTTTGCAGGGTTATTTTGTTTTCGACGATGAATATAATATTGACCATTTGAGCCGCCGCATCAGCCAACAATCTGCATACGCGAAAACAAAGACGCAGATCAGATCTGCGCTTTTGTTTTCGCTACACGGATTAGTACAATTCCTCTTCTGCTTTTAGGGAGCGCGGTGGCCTAGTGGTAGAGCGTCGGACTCCGAATCGAGAGGTCCTGGGTTCGATCCCCACAGGCATCGCCGTGTTGTGTCCTTGAGCAAGAAACATTAACTCCCTACAGTAAACCCAGGAAGAGTTGGCTCTGTCCCGACGTGCCTAAACAATTTCAAGCTTCTAACCTTCTTCTGTGATTGTACAGCCCGATTTGTGTCGGACCTGGTCGGAACCCAAATTGTTGGTATTCTCACGCACAGGCTCACCAAAAATAGACTCAATGCTTTTAGAAATGAATTAAATTTGACATCCTCGCGTTTCTTTTGTGTTTGGCTATATTAGTATAGCGGATTAGTATACCAGCAAAACTCCCCGGCCAATATGTCCGAACATGAAACAAAAACCAATAATATAATTATTTCTTATGGAAACTAGATAATTTATAGCCAAGTAACGTAATGATGACAGACAATGACCACATATTATTAATACTCTCCAAGTTTGAATGAAAGAAAGTGATAGAGAGAGGCATTCTACCAGCGCATTCAAAAACGGTAAGTTGAAATAATTTTTATATTTGTAAAATGTTTGAAAGCCTAGATGATTTACGTAGTTTGTTTAAATTTCATCGATTTCTTTTAACTCGGATATTTGTATGTACTCAAATCTTTTAATATTGATTTTAAGATTTAGCCATTTGTGTTTAAAATCGCAAAAAGAAATCGTGTGTGTTTATCATACACTTATAATAATACTTTTATACAAACGAGGGGCCTGTATGAATCCAAAATAATGATTTTCAAATGAAAAGGTATTGCATCTTTCCTATAATATTCGTAGCTTAGTCTAAAGAAACTATGGTTTAGTGCACCAATTCATAGAATTACGATTATGCTTGCAAACGCACCCTGTCCAACGTTGACGACGGTGAAACGGTCCCAACACCGGTTACTACGGTGCTTTCGCTACAATATTTGATGGATGCGAATAAATTTCTTGTCTTGTTCAATGTTATATAAACGTTTGCGATGAAGTAAAACGCGCATCTAATGGAGAATCAACTTGACTTTTTATTTCTGCTTGAACGAAAAACTGTTTTTGTATATTTTTTCCAATCATTCGATTCAAAGTTGGTAAACAAGGTTCGTCCAAGGCCTATTCGGCCGATTTCTACAGAAACGGTTCGTATTTTCCAAAATACGCACAAAATGTAAGCAAACGAGCATTTTGCAATGACTTGTAGGCAAAATTGTGGGACGTTTGCATCGTTCTCGATAGATTTTCCCCCGAAAAATGCACAGGAAGAATTTTATGGCAAAAAGTAAAAACAACGCCGGTTACTACGGTACCAGAATTACCTGGATTGTTGGATAGATGGGCGTTCTAGCTTTACAAGATGCGGATTGTGTTACTAATTCGTGCCCTGCTTCTGCCTACATACCTCTTTCATGTAGTTTCGGGAACTATACGTTCATTGGCGTGGCTATCAACCCTAAAATGAAGAGATTTTAATGAAACATTTCCGTATTGTTATGAGATAGAAGTGGTTCCAATATGAAAACAGGGCTTGTCCGTGACTCACCAATTGCACGTAATTATACTTTAAGGTACCTTATTATTATAAGTTTCACCAACCTTTCTGCAACCCTTTTAAATTGAAGTACTTTCTTGCTTGTACTTACTTACTCGCTCAATGACTATGACTGACTAATAATAATAATAATAATAATAATAATAATAACAGATTATTGAATGAATGTCGAAAACTATGAACGAGTTCATATGGCGAGGACGCACGAGCTTGCGAGTGAATTTGCCCATATGAACGAGTTCCGAATATTTTACGATTTTCATTCAATAACCTTTTCATTACATATATATACCATAAAGTACGCAATGGAAGGTTTGTAAATGCTTATTCCTGGCAACTCCAGTCCTGATAGACATTTTATTTGGCCACATTTCATGTAAAAAGGTATCGTTTCTAACGACTTATCACTATATTGCAACACACGCAGAGCTTCACCTTTGTGTACGCGAGAACCGTGACGTTGCAGTAAAATTGATTACGTCGATGTGACTCTTAGGCGTGGTTGCGATCGGAAATTTCATGAACAAAGTTAGAAATTCGGAGTACAAACACTTTCAAAATTTGAGGTATTGGTTTTGAAATGAAGTTTAGTGTGTTTATTGTGCGAGGTTCTAGTTTCGTCGTTCGTTTAGATGAAATGGAAATGGAAAATTGCTGCCAGATTTTTTTTTTTCAATGGCGACCTACTGTACTATCGAAAGTAGTCCCGCCGGGAACTTGCTTCTTTAGACCCGTGCAAACTATTGAATATGACATAAGTTTCCATCAAAAACATTCTTAACTATTGAATATGGAAAATTCTAACACACCTCGCCTATATAGCCAATGGTAAAAAAAACGCGTCATATTGTGCAACAATTTCTTTGGGCGAATAAGCGTGACTTTAATTTACGACGTTTTTTTTTTTTCGCCATTTTGGTAAGATTATGACCTCAGCTATCTCATAAGTCACGTAACCTTGACGTTAGACGATGTAAGGTCATTTCAACGAGTTAAAAACGTAACAAACATGTGTAGACATTTGCGGTAACATCAAAAGTTTGGCGGAATTTCATCAGTGCAATGGTCGAAAAGTTATTGAGAAACTGAAGGTTTAAAATGATTTTACTTTGTTTGTTGCATGTAAGAATCGAAAAAGATCAGCTCTAGTGCGTGAATTGTTGAGTAATAATTCCCTGTTTGTCAGTCAGTCGTACGCAGATAAATCACTCGCGCTGCGCGCTCGTGATTTGATCTCACAACTCACTGCTAG
Source organism: Rugalucina vietnamica (assembly GCA_964017185.1). Classification (NCBI taxonomy): domain Eukaryota; kingdom Metazoa; phylum Mollusca; class Bivalvia; order Lucinida; family Lucinidae; genus Rugalucina; species Rugalucina vietnamica. Next base: position 46,142,329 of record OZ024872.1, read on the forward strand.
AGCTGATCTATTTCTTAAATATTCAATATTTTCAGCAATGTAAAGTGAACGGAGAAATTTCTTCGGAATAAATATAATATGAGATATACATGTATGCTGTGTTGGAGCAAAAAATGGATTTCAAATGGCACCCCAATCTAGAATAGCAGTCCCACAAAATGTCGAAGCACTTCCCAATCTGGCCACAACAGGTACTGTTGACTGGAACGTCAAAGCAAGAACAAACATACAAACATAATTTATCTCCCTTCAGTGACATCATACATGCACCTTCTGTTAACCGCATACTGCCTCATATAGTTATTTGGAATGCTATACCCGAAATACACTAAATAATCAAGTTGATACGTATATGTTTACTTATTTTTTGTCAGAAAATGGAATATCACGTCTGTGGAAAAAAATTCCAACCAAACAAGATCTTTTCAATGGGGAGAAAATTATCTTTTCAGCAGATACTGGACTTCTTAGTTCAATTGGAGCTCGGTCTTCAATGAAAGTCTCTAAGGTTCGCGTTTGAAACGAATGTGGATCTTTTTTTATCTTTGATTTATTAAAAGGTCAATGATGATGACTCCTTTCGCATCCTCCACTTACATGTATATTGTCTTATTCTGCAAGAAACAATACGATACTTTGCATTTGGATATTACTAGTCTTTGTGTTGACGTTCCTCCTGAAAGTTACAAATTTACAGTAATTCTCTTTGTTGCCAAAGGGTTACTTGAGTATCCGAAACCATGGTATGACCCACCCCTTTCTCGTTAATATGTTCACTGCTCTTAAATGATCTGTTTTAATCATTGATTGTCAATAAGCCAGACAAGGAAGTTATTTTACTATATGGCTTATGCATTTTTAAAGTCTTTTTAAAAACTCTAATTCATGGGAGAAAATCGGGTTGATCAGAGGAACGTTTATTTTCCAGAACAGTAAGATATGTTGTTTTTGTTTTGTTTTTTAGTTTTTTAAGAGTTGTTAGAAACATCTTAATCTTAATGAGTCAGTTCTGAAGTAAAAAAATTCAAAGAAGTTTAATTAGAATTTAGTAGTGTCTTATAGGGCAAACGGCAACCTTTTCTACAATGAGACACGATCTATCTTATTACAATACCAGAATACGGAACCGTTTCATTAAAAAAAAAAAAATACGGAGTGTCTATTGACAGACGGCTGTCAATAGCAAATATTCGGTAAAAATAATAATAATAAAAAAAAAATAATAAAAAAAAGCTCTTCACTATAGACTTAATGTTCATGCCAATTAACGTAAAGTTCCCGAAACCTACATGAAAGAGGTGTGTAGGCAGAAGCATGACACAAATAAGTAACAAGATCCGCATCTTGTAAAGCTAGAATGCACATGTATCCAACAATCCAGGTAAATCTGGCACCTTTGTAACCGGCGTTGTTTTTTCTTTTTGTCACTAGAAAAAGTGCCTTGAGAGGCACGTATACCCCCGGCTGGTGGTCACCCAGTCCTCCTTCTCCCTCCCACAACCACCCAGCACATGTACACCCATGACATTGAATCACAAATCCCGAACAAAAGACAGTACCCTTTTCAAATACTTTATTGAAGTGTGCATTCTAAAGCACTTTGACCACAGACATGGGGAGTGTAGTTTTTAGAGTGACATATCTTCTTTAGAGCAGTACACAGAGCTGACTTGTGTACTCCATCTAGGACTTAATCACGGACATTGAGGGTCAGGTCCTCAGTCCTAGATGGAAAATGAAATTAGAATGTCAGTCTAAATTAAAAAAAAAATAATAGTAATAATAAAAGTATTGATGTCCTAGATCTTGAACTCAAGCCCCCCCCCCCCCCCCCCCGCGCGACATGGACCCAACCCTATACCCTATAGGGTACCTATAGTCCAAATATGAATGGTTTCTGATATATAGTTCATGAGATAAACACCAATAGAGAAACTTTAACCAAAACTTTGACGCAAATTAAAGGTGACCTAGATTTTGAACTCTAGCCCCACCCCCGGGCATGGACCCTGGGTCCAAACTCATAGAAACAAAGCCAACCCTATAGGGTACCTATAGTCCAAATATGAATGGCTTCTGATGATTGGCTCATGAGATATACCGCACTAGAGAAACTTTAACCAAAACTTTGACGCAAATTAAAGGTGACCTAGGTTTTGAACTCAAGCCCCACCCATGGGCATGGACCCTGGGGTCCAAAATCATAGAAACAAAGCTAACCCTATAGGGTACCTATAGTCCAAATATGAATGGTTTCTGATATATAGTTCATGAGATATACACCAATAGAGAAACTTTAACCAAAACTTTGACGCAAATTAAAGGTGACCTAGATTTTGAACTCTAGCCCCACCCCCGGGCATGGACCCTGGGGTCCAAACTCATAGAAACAAAGCCAACCCTATAGGGTACTTATAGTTCAAATATGAATGGTTTCTGATATTTAGTTCATGAGATATACACCAGCAGAGAAACTTTAACCAAAACTTTGACATTTTAACTGAACTAACGAACCAACGAACCAACGAACTAACGAACTAACGAACATACGAACGGACGAACGGACGAACGGAAAAGCGAAAACTATATACCCGTCGGCATAAATGCCGGGGGTATAATAAAATTCTTCCTGTGCATTTTTGTGGGGAAAATTATCGAAAAGGAGTATTTTTATTATAATTTAATTATTATTATTATTATTATCATTATCATTATTATTATTATTATTATTATTATTATATACTGGATAATGTTTCGACACGAAACTTCCGAATGCGTGAGTCAGTCATAGAGTCATTGAGCGAGTAAGCAAGTACAAGCAAGAAAGTACTTCAATTTAAAAGGGTTGCAGAAAGGTTGGTGAAACTTATAATTATACCCAGGTACCTCAAAGTATAATTGCGTGCAATTGGTGAGTCACGGACAAGCCCTGTTTTCCTATTGGAACCACTTCTATCTCATAACAATACGGAACTGTTTCATTAGAATCTCTTCATTAACCATGCCAATAAACGTATAGTTCCCGAAACTACATGAAAGAGGTATGTAGGCAGAAGCAGGGCACGAATTAGTAGCACAATCCGCATCTTGTAAAGCTAGAACGCCCATCTATCCAACAATCCAGGTAATTCTGGTACCGTAGTAACCGGCGTTGTTTTTACTTTTTGCCATAAAATTCTTCCTGTGCATTTTTCGGGGGAAAATCTATCGAGAACGATGCAAACGTCCCACAATCTTGCCTACAAGTCATTGCAAAATGCTCGTTTGCTTACATTTTTGTGCGTATTTTGGAAAATACGAACCGTTTCTGTAGAAATCGGCCGAATAGGCCTTGGCCGAACCTTGTTTACCAGCTTTGGATCGAATGATTGGAAAAAATATACAAAAACAGTTTTTCGTTCAAGCAGAAATAAAAAGTCAAGTTAATTCTCCATTAGATGCGCGTTTTACTTCATCGCCAACATTTATATAACATTGAACAAAACAAGAAATTTATTCGCATCCATCAAATTTTGTAGCGAAAGCACCGTAGTAACCGGTGTTGGAACCGTTTCACCGTCGTCAACGTTGGACAGGGTGAAACGACTGTCCTAAAATCGTACACTCGAGACAAGACAAGAAGACAAAATGCTGATTTTGAGTCACGCAAGTTTGATTGTCATACTAAATATTGTTTCCATGGTAGAGCTGAAACCAATTGTCTGAAGGCAAAGTCTTATAAATGTGTTTTATAACTTTTTTATTTTCAGAGCAGCATGCAGAGGAAGGGTAAAGAGGACGTTAATAATGACTATCTCTATGATCGCAATAAGTCTTTTATGGAGAAATGGAGAGAGCATGTGAAAAATAAGAAAGAGACTGGCGGGGCCAATAAAAGACTCGAGGTATTTTATCCAAACATTATGGAAGACTGGTCATACTAAATATAAATAGCAACTAAAACTCATTATACGGCATTCTAATCGAACATCAGCGTATCTATCTATCTATCTATCTATCTATCTATCTATCTATCTATCTATCTATCTATCTATCTATCTATCTATCTATCTATCTATCTATCTATCTTATAATCTATCTATCTATCTATCTATCTATCTATCTATCTATCTATCTATCTATCTATCTATCTATCTATCTATCTATCTATCTATCTATCTATCTATCTATGCAACCATTGATTTAATTTCGCCAGTTCCCATCTATCTATCTATCTATCTATCTATCTATCTATCTATCTATCTATCTATCTATCTATCTATCTATCTATCTATCTATCTATCTATCTATCTATGATTTAATTTCGCCAGTTCCCTTTAATGTATTCTGATCCTTCAAAGTCTTTCAAAAACATGTTCTGTCATTAATGATCTTTTCTTCATTTTCAGTATTTCTTCCGAGGGTTGTTCCTGTTTCAAACACCGACGCAACTCTATGTTCTCTTGCTGCATATACTGCCATACATGTTAAGCGACTCTGGCCCATGGTCGCTGTATCTTACTCGTGTCCTTTGCTGTTTTATGGTTGTCAATTTATTGGCCAACTGGTTTTTGGTGATTCTCCATGACCCAAGCTATACAAAAAAGAAGGACAATCCATATATTGACTTTAATCGTAATGACCAACCGCCCGATGTGTTCCGACCGCTGATTCAGGAAGCGGTAGATAACCAGAATAATGGAAGTGCTGTGTATGATATGGAAGTCAAGGATTCTCTCCCTTGGTCGTTCTGTAAATACTGCGAAATTCGTGTGCCTCCTCGAACTTACCATTGCAAAATGTGCAAAAAGTGCATCATGAAAAGAGACCACCATTGTGTTATGATTGGTAACTGTGTTGGCTTCAATAATCAAAGATATTTCTTCATGTGGCTATTTTACGGATTCGTGTACGAATGTTTTGGATTTATTCTTACGTACAATTATCTGTGCGAAGTGTATTCGCCCATAGCCGATAGCTGGAAGGACTATATTTTCATATTCTCCATATGGAGGTGGATGTTCGGGAGAACAAAAGGACTTTTCTGTCTGATGGTTGTCCAGATTACCATAGAATTCGTTTTCACGATAGTTTCACTGTTTTATTTTGGTTCACAAGTAAAAATGACGTTCACTGGATTGACAATGTTCGAAGTTGTGAAAAAAGTACCAATAAAAAACACGAATACTTACCGACGGAATGCAAGATCGGTGTTCGGAGGTTTTTGGTATCTGAACTTCTTTTTCCCACTGACTCCTGTTTTTAGACAGCTGGATGATGGTGTGCAATGGGAAGGATTACAGTATGACCGAATTGCTTACAAGAAGTGGAAAGATGATGGGGAGTTAATGTGAAAAGATCTGAACACACCATGTCTTGTCATTGATTTCAAAGAACTAGATAACATAATTTATGTATTTACGTATTTATATAGGGATCAAATATGATTTTCCATTCATTAACATTCACTAGGTCCCGAGGGGAGTGTTGAAAACCTCGGTCTACTCCCTCGGTTTTCAACACTCTCCGAGGGACCCGTAGCGAATGTTAATGAATGACAAAATCAATTTTGATCGCTATTATTGCATAATTACTACGCAAACGAAAGAAATAATGGTGCACCATATTTTACAGCCTCATCACATTTTCATACGTGTAAAAGTTTTCATTCTTATGCTTGTTCCGGGCCGACTTCGTTCATTATTAGCACGTGTTTTGCGTGGCGCCCGGTAACGAGCATAGGTAAAAGCCATGTAGTAACAGCACGTGCGCACGAGCATTGCAGTATTGATAAACTACTTTCTTTTCACTAATACAAATGGTGTTTTATACTATTTAGTTTATTTGAATTTAAACTTAATGTCCCAATGAACATTTTTCAGTCATGCTGGGACTATATGTTAACTATAGTGTATGTACACTAATTCACTTACAGATAAAAATATATATTTTAACATTATTTTTATCATGTTTGTATTAAAAAGTGTTATATAATAAAACAACTGTTGACTGTTGACTATTGACCTCGGCTTCGCCTCGGTCAATATTGGTAGTCTCTGTTGGATATCACATCATATTCATTGATTGTATATTATTTATTTCCCTTAGAAATAGAAGCGATTTTAAATTGAGCCACTTCATGAGAAAACCGGATTTTGCCTATGCGAAAACAAAGACGCAGACCAGCTCTGATCAGCGCCTTTGTTTTCGCTACTCGGATAGTACAATCGCTTTTCTACTTACATCCAAAGCCATCTTCTGTAGCAAAGGACGGTTTGTGTAAGACATGGTCGGAAATCCCAAAGACCGGTTTTCTCGCGGCGCGGCTCAATTGAAATATCATAAGAAATGACACTTCGTGTGTTCTGTATCTCTGAAATCTCTATGACTGTGACAGCTATCCTGTTGTCATGTGAACTAAATTCGTGTAAAATGTTCATTTATTAGTAAATTTAATTTGGTCAAACGGCTAGATAAACTTTTAGACTAATAGTAGTTTGTTGTTGTTGTTGTTGTTGTTGTTGTTGTTTTCCATTCATTTGCTTGGATAATAAAACATTTAACTATAAATGTTATATAGATTTGCCCAGAATTATAGTATTTAAAATATAGTCAATCAAAATGTATTAAACCTCGAAAAATATTAATCCAAGATTAAACAAAGGTAGAAGTAAGCAACGACCATGAACTGGTGTAATCAGAACTGAAGTCCCACCCGTTTTAAACCTTCTTTTTGCAAGCCGATAATCATCGGATTGAGCAACATATGCACGGTGATTTGAATTATAATTGGCATTAGTTTCATGTATTAGATTAAGGTGCCCTGTGCTTCTTTTCAGGAATCCTGCTGTGTTTAATAATTTTGTAAAATTTTAACATCTGTGCTACCGCCCTGATCACATCACCGCTTGATAATTAAATCATTATGATTAGTTTCATTTTCTTAGTGCGAAGAAGTAATGAGATGAGCATAATCATTTCAGGAAACTTGCAATCCATTTCATAGTTCATAGTTCTCCCCCTTCTGTGTTGTTCATGCTACCACGGAATGCATGCATCACCAGGAAAACATGTCATGCAATGTATACCCCCTTAAACCCCACTTTTATAAAGAAAACTGTTTTTTTTTCTTATTTTTGATCCTAAATATAGATTTCGGGTACTCAGAACCGCCTCGGCAAGGCGGTTCTAACGTGTACCCACAATCAATGTTTTGAGCAAAAGTATTCAAAATATCAAATATTTCCAATGAAATTTTCATTTTTTTATGCTTTTGAAAAAATTCTCTGTATATTGCAGACATTTGCATGATGGTAAAAAACATTTTACGACCTTGGAGTACGAATTAATAACTAGACGGGATAGAAAGTTCAACCTAAAACGTCACACAAACATTGGTCGTTCGTCTCTCACTAATAAGAAACAAAATCATTATTTTTAGAATAAGGTTCATTTGTTATGGTGAGTTCATTGATAGCTTTAAACTGCCTGTTGCAAGTAGAGCAAGTCAATGTCATGGAATCTGCTGGTGGTCCATTGGTCTTGGCTATGCATTCTCTGCGCTTTCCTTCAGCCTCACAGATTCACTTTTTTTTTTTTTCAAAGAGGGCTGTTCCTTTGTTGATGAGACCTCGCCACTTTAATCGCTCCTGTGCAGTCTGTTTCCCAGACCCTTTTGGTATTTTAAATTCCCTTGGAAATGCTTTGAGCGTGTCTTTGTAGCGTTTCTTCTGGCCACCTTGATAGCACTTTCCCTCTTGTAAGTCTCCATAGAAAACGTTCTTTGGAAGTCGCTCATCAGGCATACTTATAACATGGCCAGTCCATCTTAGCTGTGCCATGCTTTGCATCCATGCTTCCTTCAGAAGCTCTGTGTCTTGAATCCTATCTTGCCACTTGATTTTTCACAGCTTTCTCATACAGCTTAAGTAGAAATCGTTAAGTCTCTTTGATTGACGTTGGTATACTGCCCAGGTCTTACATGCAAACAAGAAGGCTGGCAGTACCATAGCCTTCAGTTGTAGAAGCTTGGTTCAAGCTTGATTCCGTTTCGCTCACAGACATTTGCACGAAGTCTTCCGAATGACACACTGGCTTTTGCAATTCTGGCAGTGACCTCATCATCAATGTGCACTGCACTGGAGAGCGTGTTTTCCAGGTAGGCACGTTTATCAACAACTTTCAGTTTTTGTCCATTCACAGTGATAGTTGGTTCATTGTATGGTTTTCCAGGTGCTGGTTGGTGTGCAACCTCTGTCATTTTGGTGCTAATTGTGAGATCATAGTTACCACATGACTGTGAGACTCGATCCATGGCTCTTTGCATTTTTGTTTCTGAGCTGACATTCTTATCCATATCATCTACACAGAGGAGCTCATCTAGCACATCAGTGTGCACCTTAGTTTTGACTTGCAACCGTCTAACGTTGCCATTAAAACGGTGCCTGACTGGAAAACCAGGGTCACTGTCCTGAAAAGCATCCATGAGCATGGCAGAAAACATCGTGCTGATGGTGCCATAACACAGCCCTGTTTGACCCCATTTGTTACCTCAAAGGGTTCAGACACTCTCCATCATTTTGCAAACGTACCTGCATGCCGTCATAAAATTGTCACACCATTGGTATGAATCTGGGAGGACAGCCAAACTTGGCCATGATTTTCCAATGTCCATCTTGGCTATGTAAAGAGCTTTGGTGAGGTCGACAAACGTCATGTATAGATCTACAGTCTGTTCTTGGCATTTCTCCTGAAGCTGGCTTGCTGTGAAGATCATGTCTATTGTCCCTTTGTCTTTTCGGAATCCACATTGCCTTTCTTGGATAAGTCCTTTCTGATCAATATGAACATTCAGGCGATTCAACAGAAATTTTGCCGGTATTTTCCCAGCAATAAAATTATTGATAGAGAGATGCCTCTGTGGTTGTCACAGACTTGAGAATTTCCTTTCCGCTTGTATATGTGGATATTGGGTGCATCCTTAAATTCTTATGGGATAGCCTCCTTCCTCCACATACAGTGAAATACCTCTGTTAGTTTCTCTGCCATGGGTAGCCTCAACCTTATAAATCTCGGCAGGAATTGCCCCTGCATCTGGAGCCTTGCCAGATGACAGTTGTTGAACAGCTTTTCTTGTTTTCCATGACGATTGGAAATTTCAGAATCTAACAAAACATTGCACTCCATATGTGGCAATAAAAATAAAACTGAGATCCTTTAAGAGCAAGGACAACATTAAAGAGAAAGGAGATGAGTCATACCCATCTGTCGATTACATCCTCATTGATGTTTGAGGGTCGACTGAGCACACTATTGAAGTGTTCTGCCCACCTTTCCAATATAGCCTCTTTATCTGTGAGAAGAGTGCTTCCATCTGCACTGAGCAATGTGGTGGCTCCAGAACTCTTTGGGCCATAAATGGTTTTTAGTGCATCACGAAATTTCTTCATATCTTTTCTGTCTGCAAAAGACTGAATTTCTTCTGTTTTCTTTCTCAGACAGGAATCTTGCATGTCCCTAAGGTTGGTCTGGACTGTCTTACAAATGTTGCTGTAGGCTGCTTCTTTGGATACTGAGCTGGTATAATCTTGGCGTGCCGTGTGCAGTCGGTGCTTTTCTTCAAGAAGCCTTTAAATTTCGTCGTCAATCTCATCAAACCAGTCATGATTTTTTTTGCGAGATTGATAGCCGAAGAATGAACCTTTTTATGGAAAATTGTCCAGTTTATTTCGGGGTCCTCTGAACTGAGATTGATTGCATCCAGTTGGTTGCAAATGTCCGCTAAGAAAGCTTGTCTCACGCTGTCTTGATTCAGCTTTGAGACATCCAGTCTTTTACGAGCTTTCTTGCCTTGAGGTCTCCTCGCAGGCTGGATTCTTAGGTTGAGTTTTGCTGACAACCAGTCTATGATCTGTCCAGCAATCTGCAACACACATAGTCTTTGTCACTCGGACATCCTGCCTGTCTTTTCTCCGCACTGTGATATAGTCTATGAGATGCCTTTTTGTTTGGAACGGGGATGCATCCAGAATGTTTTGTTTCTATTAGGTGGACGGAAGACTGTGCTGGTGATTAGAAGATCATGTTCAGCACACTGCCTTAGAAGCAAGAGACCATTGCTGTTGCACTTTCCAACACCTTCTGGAGCTATAGCTAATTCCCTGGTCTGGTGGTCTGTATACCAACTCTGGCCAAGTCGCCAAGAAGGATAAGCTTGTCTTTACTGGGTGTAGCAGAAATATCGTCGTCTAAGTCATTATAGAACTTGTCCATAATCTTATCTGGATTTGTCATCGTGGGTGCATAGTTACTGACAGAGGAAGTCTCAATGTCATTAGGCGGTCATTGATGCCAATTCTGAAAGCTGACCAACAAGTTCTGTTTAAATGGCAAAGCCAACTCCTGCTTCACGCCTATATTCACTTAAATTGCGTCCGCCCCAGAAGGTGTTTCAGCACCATTTTGATCTCCACAACATCTGCGAACAGAGTCTCACTCAGTGCAGCTATCTGTATGACATTCCTCCCAAGTTTTCTGCTCCAAAAGAGCCGTTCTACGTTATGGTCTATCTGACCCAGCACTGTCCATCAATGTTCGCACATTCCATGTGCCCATCCTCAAATGGATTACCTTTGTTTTTTTTTTCTTTCTATTTCGACCGCTAAGATGGACCCCCGCTGATCGCGGTTAACCAGCCAGGCGGGTTGAAGCAGGCAACTGTTTAGGACACCTTTTCGAGCCCCCACCCCATACTACGGGGTGAGCAGTGCGGTTCTAAATAGGTCTGCACAGTCGCTCAGCCGACTGTCGAATTCCACTTACTGCTTCTCCTCACGTAAAACGACCATATAGAGGCGAGTGAGCCGCCAGCGTGCAGGTCTGCAATTACAGCTCCTAATGTGTCATACACCTTCTGCTTCGCCACACGCCCATCGCCACAAGACTTTTGTAGGTATGTGGGTGCATGTGTGATGAAATTGTTATGTGTGCAAGTGCTTGTGTATTGAGAAATAAGATGATGTGCGCTATGAAATTGGATTAGACGGGAAGAGGTGTGCAACGTCAACCTCACTCGTTCGCTTGAAGAGCAATATGACTAGCGCACCTAAAACTTGGCATATAATAATAAGGTGCATTATGAAAACTTACATAATTATGAAAACAGTTTTTTTTTTTTTCAGAATAAAAAAAATGAAAATTCATTGGAAAATATTTGGCTTTTTAATACTTTCGCTCAAAACATTCATTGTGGGTACCCGTTAGAACCGCCTCGCCAAGGCGAGTACCCACAATGTATGTTTTGGATCAAAACTAAGAAAATTAGGTATACCCCTGCAAACCCCACTTTTTCCATATAAAAGTGAGGTTTGCATGGGGTATATATTCCATGGACATGTTTTCATGATGGAAAGAACAAACAGAAAATATGAGGATAAAATACAACAGAACCGCATTGAAACGGCCAGTAAAGAAAATGACGGGATCGCTTTTAATACTAGAATCACGCTACCTTTCTCTTTCGCGACCATTTTGCAGTTCTACAAAATTATTTACTTTTAGTGCATTGTCAAGCTTTATATAGTCAGCCCAACGATGCCAACTATCTGTACAAGACAAATATAGCTGAAGTTTTTGCTTTTGTTTTAACCCATTGCGTGTCCATATTTAATATTGAAAGAGTTCAATCCTAGTATTGACACTGACATTGAACCTCAAACAATGGAGTCTGATTCGTCTACTGGTACCGGGGAGACGCCACAGTCACATATTATTATTCCCGAGTCTGAGATGCTGAAACTTTCATTAATGTTAAAAGATACATTCAAAGGCGAGATCGTAGGATTAGTAAACGGCATCGTTGACGGGGTAGTGAAAGGTCTCCAAGAACAGGTGAAGCAACTTGAAACAACGAACAAACGTTTGACGGAGGACAATGAGCTACTCCGTGCACGTGTCTCGACATTAGAGCGTAAAGTAGATCAAGGAGAACAGTATAGTCGCAGAAACTGTTTAAGAATCTCTGGGATTAAAGAGGAACCAATCGAGAATACCGACAGCATTGTTCTTCGACTGGCTGCTGCTATCGATGCTGATGTCCACCTGCCTCAGATCGATCGCAGCCACAGGCTTGGAGATCCAACGAAACCACGAGTCAGACCTAGGGACATAATCGTGAAGTTCGATACTTATCGTAGTCGCCAAGCGTTATTCAAACAACGCACAAATCTAAAACAGAGAGGCTACGAAGGCGTGTTTGTGAACGAAGACCTAACGAAACTTCGTAGCGGTCTTCTATACAACGCAAGGTCTCTTGTGAAAGTAGAACTGCTAAAGGGCGCATGGTCTTCTGATGGTAACATTCTAGTGAAGGACTCAAAGGACAAGGTCCATCGTATCAATGAAATCAGTGATCTATTCCAGTTCGGCCTCTTGGTGATGGGGCCTGGTCAGCCAAAGAAACCACGCCGTTCTAATCGTCCTACGGGGCCACGACCGGGACCATTTGTTGCAGGTTGGGGTCACGCTAGTGCCGCCGTGGCCACCTTCTCAGAGGAACGTGACATGGAACATACTGATAGTCGTGTATAGGTCCTCAAGGTCCTCACTAAATAATTTTGAACATGTACTGTATATGTGTGTGACAGCTATAACGATACTTTTGCCAATCAAATTTTAACAAGATTGACTTTGGCCAAAATCGCATACGTCTTATAACAAACTCAAATAAACGTTTGAATATAATCATAGCATTATATGTTTTCAAATCAGTTCATATATAGAGCCATTGGATGGTTTGAGAAGTATACAAAACTTCGTTTTCACTGTTTGCCTGATGAGATATAAGGTTGCTCTCATTCATTATATTACATTGGCACATCGTTTCATTTAATATTACATATATGTGCAACAAATTATGAAGTATCTGATCGGACACCATATTGCTTGTAACTGGTTTTCGTAAAGTACATGGATTTTAATAGTTAAACAGTAACAGATATTATTTCATAAATAATGTACTTAAAGCATAATCACCATCATGAAAAAAGTTATCATAGACTGCTGGATAATACGGTCAGCCATGAGTAGTTCTAAACTAATTGTAAATAGATTAATGATAAACTTTGGTATACCATACTGTTGTGCCTCAATTTTGCAATCTGGTGAGAAAGCGCTACATGTAGCAACATCTCAACAAGGCATAGTGTCTGCTGGTGTAATATTACTATGTCACACAGAATTACGGTGCTGTTGGCCCCTTTTATATTGCGGCGCCCCATTGTCAGTTTGAATGATCTCGCAAAATACTTAAGAGTTATTGTGTATATACGTTGATATGTTAATATGCCCTAGTGTTGATGAATTTTGAATACGCATATCATTGATGTTAATGTATTGTTACCCATTTTATATATACTTGACATTATTACCCATTTTATATATACTTGACATTATTTTGTGCAGTTAAACAGTTTCACTTTTTGGCTTGTAGGATACCAATTTACTAAAACTAAAGGAAGCATTTTTAATCACGTACTACATGCCTAATGTTAGTATATTAAGTTTTCTCCCTTACACAGTGTTTGGGATGCTCTTTTTTCAAAACAGAAAGAATCATGTTTAAATTCAAATAGCTTTATTATAAACATACCTCCTCCAAGATATGTATGTTTCTAACTTTTTCTGTCTTTTTCCTGACTATGTTTTTGTGTCTTGTATCATGTTTAAGAAATGTCTTGTTTGTTTTTGGAACAGTATTTTTGATCAGATCGTGGGGTCCGGGAACAGCTAAATTTGAGCCGAACTTATGTACCTACCAGGCAAGTGAGTTTGTATGCATCACACCGTTTGAGAGATATCTATTTTTTCAAAAAAAATTTCATAAGGAAAAACACACAGCACTTTGACGATATGATGCGTAGATACTCCCTTGCTCTAAAATTTCCGCTATTATGCCAGTTATTTTTTCTTCTTCCCATTTGTTCTAACGTAATGTTCACAATGTCACTAAGTTTGCATATAAAAACAGATTCCCAATTCAAACAGTATAATGAAGGTTTAATAGTAAGGAAAATGGCGATCGGTGATGCTAAACTTAAAATAGTAACTCATAACATCAAATTTATACATGACTGCTTGATAGTAGGTGCGATTGTAACTTTCTTAACCTGGTTATATATTCTACTTATTTTATCAGGTGACGTGCATCCAAACCCAGGTCAGGGGTCGATTTCCTCACAGTCTAGTTCTTCAGGTACATCAAATGAATCCTTCTCTTTTCTCAATACACTAAACCCCTCTAAACATTTATCTTTTGTGCAGTATAACGTGAATAGTATTGTAAATAAACTGGATATCCTCTCAACTGAATTAATGGACTTTGATATCTTAGCCTTTTCTGAAACATGGCTTCATCCGAACATACAGACAACAGACTTGCTCATACAGGATTTTAAACCACCTGAACGCAAAGACAGGGTAACGGATCCACATGGTGGCGTAATGATTTATGTTAAGGACACTTTGTTTTACAAACGACGACACGACTTGGAACCAATTAATGTAGAATGTATATGGATTGAAATCCATCTGAATCACACACGAGTTCTTTTCGGTCTTTTCTATCGCCCGCCTGAAGCTAATGCGGCATATTTTTCTAGCATTGAAGACTCTATATCTCTTGCAATGGATACACAAATTGATAACATCATTGTCACAGGTGACTTCAATCTTGATACGCTCAGTTACAACACTTGTAGAAAAGTTTCTGGACTCTGTGACCTGTTCTCTCTCTATCAAACAATAACGGAACCAACTCATTATACTGAAAACTCTTCTTCTCTCATTGATATTATTCTTACGAGCGATAAAAACAACGTCATTTACAGCGGTGTAGCAGACCCATTTCTCCAACAGGAAATAAGATACCACTGTCCCATCTATGGCATCTTTAAATATACTAAGTCTACAAGAAAGTCATTTACTCGTCGCGTATGGAGTTATGATAGGGGAAATTATGATTTATTAAGAACCAAAGTTGCTAATACTGACTGGGATTCACTTTCAGATCCTGACGTCAACACTCATGCTAGTAATATAACCAATCATTTGAACGCCTTAACGACTGAATGCATACCAAACAAAACTATAAGAATAAGACCGTCTGATCCACCTTGGATAACCACAACAATTCGCAAACTTATAAGGAAACGTAAACGAGCATACCAGAAAGCAAAACAAGCCGGAACGCAGAGGTTATGGAATAATTTTAAGAAACTTAGGAACAAGGTTATAGCGTCTATCCGTCTATCAAAACAGCAATATTATGATAATCTTTCAAATAAATTAAAATCAAAACCATTAACATCTAAGGATTGGTGGTCTACTCTAAAATCCTTCATAAGCCCTCTTTCTAAGACATCTGTTCCAACGTTAGAGAAGGATGGTCTCGTTTATAGTGACGACACAGATAAAGCTAACCTGCTTAATGATTTTTTCCGTGACCAGACTCTGCTCGATGATAGTAATGCTGAAGTACCTAATATTAACTGCAATGTAAATTCCATACTTTCCAATCTCGTTATTACTCCAGAAGAAGTAGAATCAGTTTTAAAGAGTCTTCCACTTGGGAAGGCTGTAGGAACGGATGATATCAATAATCGCACTCTTAGGGAACTAGCTCATGAACTGTCTTACCCAGTATGCTCTCTCATTAATCACTCTTTACGACTTGGGATATTTCCTGATATTTGGAAAGATGCGTTAGTCTGCCCCATCCCCAAAGGTGGGAATACAGCTTCTGTCTCTAACTATCGTCCTATTTCCCTTCTCAGTTGCCTAGAAAAGGTTCCAGAAAGAGTAGTTTTCAAACATCTTTACAATCATTTTCGAAATAATGACACCCTTTCACCTCTCCAATCTGGCTTTGTACCTGGAGATTCCACTACAAATCAACTTACGTTTCTCTATAATACCTTTTGCAAAGCCTTGGACTCTGAAAAGGAAGTACGTGTTGTCTTTTGTGATGTCAGTAAGGCATTCGACCGTGTCTGGCATAAGGGACTTCTTTGTAAATTGAAAGCAGCAGGAATATCTGGAAGCCTTCTATCTTGGTTCAGCAGCTATCTCTCTGGTAGGAGACAAAGAGTTGTTCTTCCAGGCACCCATTCTGACTGGAACTACATTCAAGCGGGAGTACCTCAGGGATCTATTCTTGGTCCCCTATTATTTCTGTTATACATAAACGATATCGTAAATGACATTGGTTCAAATATAAGACTCTTTGCTGACGATACTAGCCTTTTCCTCGTTGTTGAAAACCCTGACACTGCCGCTGAAACTCTTAATTCTGATCTTGAAAAAATATCGCAAGGGGCGAAAACTTGGCTTGTGAAGTTCAATCCAGCAAAAACAGAATCTCTCCTCATCAGTAGAAAAATCATCCAACCAGCGCACCCGCCTCTCTTTATGCTAAACGAGCAAATCCAAGAAGTAGAAAATCATAAACATCTAGGCATTCACTTTGATAATGATGGAAATTGGCATACACATATAAATTATATCAAAGAAAAAGCATGGAACAGAATAAAAATAATGCGCAAGCTTAAATTTCAACTGGATAGGAAATCTTTAGAAACCATTTACACCTCCTTTATTAGACCTATTTTAGAGTACGCTAACGAAATTTGGGATAATTGTACGGAATATGAACAGGAAGACATCGAAAAGATCCAAAGGGAAGCAGCTAGAATTGCAACAGGAACTACAAAATTAATATCTCTTGAAAATTTAAATAGCGAAATTGGTTGGGAAACATTAGATGTCAGAAGGAAAAAACAGAAACTTGTCCTCTTTTACAAAATGGTAAATAACCTTACGCCTAACTATTTAACTTCCCTTGTACCTCCAACTGTCTCTGAATCTTCTAGTTATAATCTCAGAAACTCAAATGATATAAGGACAGTTAATGCAAGAACAGCTCAGTATTTCTCCTCTTTTTTACCTTCAACTATAAGAGCGTGGAACACTCTCCCAGAACAGATCAGAAACTCGTCTACTATCTCTTCTTTTAAATATCAGCTGAACCAGCCTAATAATTGTATACCAAAATATATTTATGTTGGAGATCGTCATGCACAAATATTGCATACACGCTTAAGAACTAAATGTAGCTCTCTAAACTACGATATATTTCTTAGGAAATTAACAGACTCTCCTCTTTGCCGATGTGGCAATATTGAAAACGCAGAACACTATCTTTTACATTGTCACTTGTATCACCAGCAAAGAAATGTAATGATAAATTCTATTTCTCAACTATGTCGTGTATCAGTTGATGTGTTGCTATTTGGTGATTGTTTTCTATCTTATGACACAAACACTAAAATATTCCTTTCAGTGCAGAAATTCATCAAAGACTCAAAACGATTCTAACTAAATGCTGAATACAGTATTCATTCCATTTTCTTGGAATTTGCCTCGTCTCTGAAAATCTCTCATCTTGTCTTTATTTTGGATAGCACCGGACAACATGTCCTTACTGTCTAAGAAAAGAAACTCATTATTGACCTTACTACAAACAACTCGAAATCTTTACATTACAACTACTTGGTAAGTTCAATCATGAGATTCTTACACATACATAATTGCGTTACATACAATTACAAATTTGCTTAGGATGTTGAACGGGAAGAATGAATAAATTTTTGCACCTTTAATCTCCCTGCTCCCACGATCTGTTCCAAAAGCAGCCCCATGCTTCTTCTTTTTTTTTCCATTTTATTTCACCATACTATTCTTACTTATATGTGTTTTTTCTCTCTTCTTCTTTTTACTATGAATTTAGTTTACTCCTTTTTCAATTTTCAATATAGTTAAATCCACGTTTTGGTAAAACACTAAACACTTATAGTGAATGTGATTTCGATCTCTAATTTTGAACACTACTCTAAATAATCACAGTAATGACCTGCCAATATTGTATATTCCATATCAGAAACCACAATAGGAAAGGAACTCTATAAGCTTAAAGCTTTCGTTCTAATCCTACAATTTGCTATTGTATGTATATATGTTTGCATGTCAATTTGAAATTGAGAATAAATATGTTTAAACCAATATTGAAACTCATTCAGAATTTAAATATTTTTTTTCTTCAATTCATACATTTCATGCAAACGTTTGAACTTCGAAGAATTATTGTTTTGGAATCATATCGATACGAAGCCCGTAAACTTTTCAAGAACCACTATTAGTAATTTTCTACACTTTAAGTTTTCAACAATATAAAATAATGTCGTCAATATTATATCAAACCGATTAGTATGTAAGAACAGGAAGACTTGTCGAAGTTGGTCATGCCCCGTTATCTGAAAATAGTTTGATATCTGTTTTATACATATTTTGATGTGCTTTGTATTCGTGATAATTTCTACATGTATCTAATGTTCTAATTTCTACTAATATTTGTAGTTGTGACACAGCTATTGTTTTTCAAAGTCTAATATTGTAAATATCAGACTTTGAAAAATATTAATAGGATAAATAATACATATTTAAATCGATACTATTGTATCGAAACAGAGAAAAGTACTCTCATCACTATATGTTTAGAGTCACTTGAGGTGTGTGAATGTAATTAATGCAATTATTGCTTTTTGATAATTCAATACTAAGACTATATGAGCACATAACTCTTCCATGTGTATAATGCGAGTAAATGCGTTTGTGCATTTGATTTGCGTTCATGCTGCATCTTGTTCACACACACACACACACACACACACACACACACACACACACACACACACACACACCTTTATACGTCATACACTCTATACTGCATTGATGTACACTTTACAACAATATCACGCATAGAGAAATTCCCCTCTTAATGACCAATTTTGTATGCACATGCCCATGCTCAAAAATCGTGTTAATGGTTGCTATGGAAACTATGCTTTTTTCATAGTGCAAACAAATTTATCTTTATAAACAAAAGCATTTCTGGGGTCCCAATGAACGATTTTGCACCCATTAAAATCATCCTTGGGCGCAAGGTAGGTCAAATTAGCTCCAGCAGGAATACCACGGTGGTTTTCTTTTTTTTTTTTTTTTTTTTTTTTTTTTTTTTTTTTTTTTTTTTTTTTCAGTGATTTTTTTACGTTTTCATTAATATTCATGAATATGCAAATTAGATAATTTGCAAATGTTACCATGAGATGAAAGGGGTTTATCTTTCCTTCGATTTGATATCACATTCAATGATTTAAAGCAAGTTGTTGCTGACATATGATTAATCTTGTATATATATCCCCGTTTCGGCGCCATTTTAAAAGGGGGCCATGGACGGGGTGTTCGTTGTATCATTCGACCATTATCATTTGACCTTGACCTTTAACTGTAAAATTAAAGTTGAGGGGATTGTTTATGCAAGTAATAAATGCGTTAAAACATTTTCATTTATCCCCATGTTGATTCAAAACCACTACAAAACTAATAGATAATTCAATGATTAAGCACTTAAATGAGCTATTAAAATCATTCAAAATTCACGCTAAGGCTATCATAATGTGCTGTTGCTATGGCAACTGTTTGTGACATGGAGGTGCAAATGACTAATATACCAAACCCACAAATATTCAAGATACCATATATGTCAAAGATTCATTCTATATACTGCTGACTTTGTAATGCGCCTATAAATAAGCCGTATGTCTGTAATTTTTCTTACAAATTTGGCATAAATGACCTTGACCTTTAGAATTGGGTTTTCAATGTCACTTGAAAGGGACATCAAAAATTGTCGAAATGTGTTTACTATCAATTACACTAGTTTCGTACTTTTCAAAAACATTATCTTGGTCATAATTAATGATATTGTAATCACACCATTAAGCCTTAGCCATGACCTTTGACCTTTGACCTTGACCTTGAAAGTTAATAGGAAAAATGGCAGGAAACATTTTTGAAACCTACACATGCTAATGAACATTTTGGTATATAAAAACCCTGATTAACAAGAAAAGTCCACGGGAGCATTTTTCGTTACATAAGCAACTCTACTATCTGTAATCTTGATATGATTTTTTTCTTTTATTTGTTCTTGTATATGTTGCTTTCTTTTTTTACGTGGGGATGGGGGTCTTGGTGCAGCAGGTTTACATTCTTCTATGGGACAAATGCATCTTTTTAATTGCTGGTTTGTTGGCTGTCTTGCTTTTTCTGCTACTCTACAATGAAATCACATAACAAAAACTTTGGGAAAACGAAGCCAGCCATTATACCAGTATATCGTCGTGTGTGTCAGTACAACATTTGTCTACATTTGCTTATTCTCTTTTCGTTATGTAGTAACGTTGTGGGTACCTTCATAATTTCACATGTGAGTACCCACTTTGGACCTACTGTTATACGGTGACCTGTCATTATCATATGAGATAAATGTTAACATATTTCACCATGTCCACAAATATATTATAGCGACGCAACGATTTTAAAAAACTAACCCATATGTAAAGTTTTACTAAATAACTATCATGTGTAGTTTTCCTGTAAGTCTGCACCTTCCCCCTTCCCCCATCCTATCATGAGCAACATAAAAAAGACATTTTATTATTACCATGCTGTTTCTCCTTTGCTTATTATGTCTACATTGTACCACTTCAAGTTACATGTATTTCTCTCGTTCCTAGTTATTTTCTGTTATACGTATCCTCAATGTTTGTCTGATTTCATCACTCCGTTGTATATTTATTATTACCATGCTGTTTCTCCTTTGCTTATTATGTCTACATTGTACCACTTCAAGTTACATGTATTTCTCTCGTTCCTAGTTATTTTCTGTTATACGTATCCTCAATGTTTGTCTGATTTCATCACTCCGTTGTATATTTACTTTTTTTCTCTTAAAGCTTGTCGATATATTACCGCCATATATATTACACAGTCAGGTCTATTTGGAAAAGAACTATATAAGCATATATGCTTTCGTTCTAATCCTTTGCATGTTCACAACATTGTATTTGTAATATTTACGTTGTACTGATTGAATAAAATATGTTTAAACTAATCATATCGATAGCTTCAATTACAATGATTCACCAGGGAAATATAATACACCGTCGACCTTTTTATTTTCAGTTAATTGAATATTAGTGCAGTGTTGTGGATATCTGCATCGTTAACATCTTGACTGACTTTAAATGAGCGTCGACGCGAGAAAACCGGGGTTCGGGGTTTCCGACCAGGTCCGACACAAACCGGTCTGTACAGTCACAGAAGATGGCTAGAAGCTTGAACTTTCGGATGTAGGAAGAAGAGGAGTTGTACTATCCGAGTAGCGAAAACAAAGGCGCTGATCAGCTTCGCGGTAGCCGCGAAGCTGATTTGCGCCTTTGTTTGCGCATATGCAAATTGTTGGTTTTCTCATGCGGCGGCTCAAATGTCAATTCATAATTAATCCTTATTATTCATAATTCATAATTAGGGCTTGTGAGTCAGCTTCTATTATCACTGTGGCATAACTCGCTACTAAGGATTTCAACATTTCGTGAATTTCGGTCACAACAATTTCACGAAGGACACAACTTATTCGCGAATTACCTGGATGAAGATGTACCTGCTGTCTATTCTTCACTTCGGCAACAAATCAAAACAACACATTTGATGCAATGTGGCGCACTTTATTGTGAAGTGAACAGTGAACATGAGAAAGTGACAGCACTGACGGATTGTTTGTTACGTAAATTATGCGGTTGAAGGATAAATTTGAAAAGACCAAAATTAGTGTGACTTGATGTGCAGCTTAAGTATCGGACAATCGCTGGGTCACTTTCAGAGGTCTACTGTGGATGATCTCGACCCCGTACAGAATACCCGCCGCCCAGCAAAAACATACCTCAACCAGCCCTTATTTTTTTGCTAGCGTTTCGGTTAAAAAAGCTGTAGATTACGTGCCTTGCAGTATATTCCTAGAGGGAAGGTGGCAATCTAACACCTTAAGATCATCATATCTATACAAATTTTGGTACAAAGCTGTTCACTTCGAGAGAGTGCCCTAGAAACTGAACTTCAAAATCACAGTGAACCGCTTACTCACTGAATCGCCCGTGCATAACCTCCAGTATACTACGACAAATTAGTCGCGCTCTCGTGTCGCATAGACAACTATTTCGATCTATTCGATGAAACGATCGAAATATTTAGTCTATTCTTCACTTCGGCAACAAATCAAAACAACACATTTGATGCAATGTGGCGCACTTTAGAATGATACAAAGCATAGACGGGTGTAAAGTACCAAAATTTGTATAGATTTTAAACAATTTTTAAATTACCAGCATATGAATGGAACAAAACGAAGCTCTATATACAATCCTCTTACCACAAAAGAATGTTTAACCTACTTGTCAATGATTCAAAACTTTACAAACTTGCTCTCTTCAGCTTTATGCTCCAACCATTAACATTGCTCATCGTAACAACACAGCCAATTCAGACACAGAAAGTTTGCAAACACAAGCTTGCGCATTATCCCACGACATTTGACATCGCAAAACGAGCTTCAATATTTACAGGCAATTAGATTAAATTAGACTAGATTTGTGTAAAAATGTGCTTATCAGAAAAATACAACGTGACTCTTTCCGTTCTTTTACCTAGATAGACCGTTTCCTACATGACACTTAATTCTGAGCTCAGATTTCTCTAATCAAAATCTAACTATCAATTGAAACAAATGCCAACGTTTTACTGTATACATTTAGTTCATTTATGAGAACCAATCTTAACAAAGTCTAAACACATCAACGAGCTGCCTTAGCATACCGACAGCTCACAATTTCACTGTATAATTGTCCATCGTTCTCTCAACGTTTATGCTCCCGAATTCTGTTCTTTGGAAAACAAGTTTCACCCGTATCGCTCTTACGCCATTCTGCGAACAGTCTGAAAACATACATAATGAAAGACATAGTATGACGAAACGAAAATAACCGATATGTTACTACTCACACTCTTCTATTTAAAATAATTTACAATGAATGTGACTGATCATTGAAATCCGACATCAACATTCATTTTTTTTTTAATTTTAAAACGCCCTGGTGCTTACTGCGATACGATTATACTCTTTCTACCTTTGAATAGTATGAATTTTGCTCAAATTACCAAAACAATTTTCTGTTATTATTCTAGGTAATTAATGCTCTTTTGTTTTACACATATATTTTGGTTTCCACAGCCTCTATAATTCTAATGCTATAGCGAATACGACTTTTCTCTCATCTTATTTCTCGCCATTTTATATATAGTTTTTTTTACAAAACGTACTTGTATAAACCGAACTTACCCGTCTGTTATCTTCATGTTAAGCTATTTTGCATTGTGTGATTCGTCTTAAATACACATTGACCCGCTTCTTACCTTTACCGAGTCAATAGATTTAATTCTAATGTACTGATTCCATGACAGGCCAAGTTTGCTCAAATTCCGTTTTCTATCATTATAACTCTACTAAATTGTTAT
This sequence comes from Rugalucina vietnamica, assembly GCA_964017185.1. Classification (NCBI taxonomy): domain Eukaryota; kingdom Metazoa; phylum Mollusca; class Bivalvia; order Lucinida; family Lucinidae; genus Rugalucina; species Rugalucina vietnamica. The sequence goes on from OZ024872.1 coordinate 46,165,831, forward strand.
CAATTACGCATATATTGATGCTCATACTGCTGCAACTGCAACCATTTGCATCTTTTCTGACTTTACTACCTCTGTGTTTACTGTCTACATTTTAACATCACTAACCCGAAACTGTTAATAAAATTGGTCTATTTTTAATACCTCCAGTCTATATTACGGGGTCTGATCATTACTTACTGACACATCAAACATTCGCGTTCTGTCACACCCAGGGCTTTTATTTTCAGCCACTCCGGGCTTTGATTCTTAGCCACATCCGAAACTTACATTTCAGCCAATTCCGAGGCTCACGTTTCAGCCACTTCCGGGGCTCACAATTTAGCAGCATCGGAGCTTTGACTTTCAGCCGCATCTGAAGCTTTAGATTTCAGCCATATCCGAGGCTCCCATTTCAGCCATTCCCTATGCTCACGTTACAGCCACTTCCGGGGCTCACACTTCAGCCGCATCCGAGCTTTGAATTTCAGCCACATCTGAAGCTTTACTTTTTAGCCATTTCCTAGGCTCTCATTTCAGCCACATCCGGGGCTCATATTTAAATATTCATAGAAGGCTCATAACTTCATTTCCCATCGGTGTTCATATTTACCTGCATGATGTTCCAGCACATGTATTACTCTGGTTTTCGAGTCTGATCCAGTGCCCAAATCCGGGCTCAAAGTTTGGCCACAGCCTGGTCTCACAATTTAATACTCATAACCGGCTTATATTTCCAGTTTCCGTCAAAACTCATATTTACCTGTGTGATACTCCGGTCACATTTTTTACTCTTATTTTCTAGCCTGATCCCTTGTCTGCATCCTGGCTTAAATTTTATCCACAGCCCGGACTCAAAATGAATTAATACTCATACGTGTCTCATATTTCCAGTTTCCATCGGTACTTGTATTTACCTGCATGATACTCCAGTCATTTAGTACACTGATTTAGTAACCTTATCCGGTACTAATGCTCCAAAGCTGGCTCTAGCCACATCCGTGGCTTATATTTTCAATGGATCTCGATGCTCACATTTCAGCCATGCTTTAGGTCTATCCTCAAACGGTACTGATGTTTAGCTCATAATGCTCGTGTCACTCGGAGCTATGAATTACTTGCCTCACAATGAATGGACATTACGCTATTGACGAATACTCATATCTACCTGCCTAAAACGTTTTTTTGTATATTTAATTTATATGTCTAATTTCAAAATTCATCAATGGCGCTGGTATATATACATGTATGTGTATCATATTCCTTTTATCATATTCCAATTGCATTCGTGCTGCAGAATCCCAGTCTCTTCAGGGAAAAACTAACCACATACGAGACTCGTACTATACCATTATATCACTTACCAGTCTTAACAACGTGTATCGTCCAGAGCTGATATTTAAATAAAGCGCACATATGTCGCATAAGCATATTATACAAGCATGCGCATATAAACATTTCATTTCTCGTAGTCTTACAAGTGCATGTACCTTGTCAGTTTACTATAATACATACGCTATTTCCGTCTTTTGATGTTATTGACAACTTTTGATTATCCGTTTCTTTGCATAAGTAAAAATTGATACGACAATATTATATGTTTGCACTGACAAGACTGCAAAAATATCCAGACCTTTAGACAACCGCCTCTGCAACAAATTTAAAATATTTCGTTGCTGTACCAATATATTTTTTTTTAGCCAATTCAGAAGCGTTGATCGTGCTTCCAGTCTATTACTGACCTACGAAATGTATTAATCGGACCATTACAAACCTGTTTTTCGGTATAATCCGAACCTGAACTGACTGCCACTTTGTTTTCCTTATATTTCGGGATTTTACTTACATAACCGCCGCATAGACTGGCGTTGATTCCAGCCACATCTCTGTTCATTTAACTTTTACTACGTAGATTAATACTGTTTGAAACTTTTGACCGTTTCCGTGCATCTCAGCTTAACGTGTAACGATCACCTCAAGTTAAACAAGCCGTTGCAGTTGTTACCGTAAACATTTTCTTTTTCAAGAACTGTTGTGTTTTATATGTAAAACGGTAAAGGCTACAGTACTATTGACATGCAAATGTACAAAATGTAAAACAATATACATATCGTGTGACATTCTACTTACACGTACAATGCACATACAGTCGCTAAATGACATTCTACTTGTATGTACAATATGTGTACATTCTATGACTTGCTAATCCAGTGTTTGATACTACATTACGTGTCTGTGATAACCATCGCCGCCGTAATCTTTTAAAGAGAAAATTTCCTAAAATACTTATCTTACTGATATCAACGTAAGCATGTTATCACCATGAACCACTCGTTGGACATTGAACATTTTGCTTTCAGAACATAACCCAAGCCGTACAGTACACTGCCTCATGCTGAAACATAAATGCAATTAAGAATCGTGAGTTTCTAACGTTTCACGCTAAACTTTTCCTGCGATTTTAGTGTGCGATTATAATGACGTACACGCTTATGGTAATACAAAAATGCACATTACTATGCTTCCGATGCTAATTAACAAGTCATGTAATGTTTCATAACGTATATCGTTTTACCGTTTACTATTAGTGTTTCCCCCAGTCCCAAAAAAGGGCATGGTAAGGTTGCTAAAAAAGGGCACTTTATAACGCGCGGCAACATGTCAAAAGGGCACTTTTAGCGCGCGGCGACAAGCAAAAGGGCACTTTTTAAGTGGCCCATAGCTTGCTATGAGGGCACATTTAAGCACAGGTCATTAAAGTTAACACTTAATATAGTTTCTCTGTATTAATAAATTTGCTTTTCAGCTTAAATTGTTCTTTCCTCAATTGCAGGATTCACTTTTACCAGAGACATCTTAGAAAATTTCTTTTCCCTCTGTCTCACATTACTTTAATACTGAATTATTTAACCATGCTTGTCAAAATAAAAAGATAACCTCCCTCAAGGTTTGTTTTTAAAAAGTAAACTATTGATAGTTGTAACTAATTTACTGGCACACTTATGTTACCAGGTAGGACATTCATTTTTCACACCTTTTCTGATTAACAGCTCATTTGGTGTCAAATTGGGTAATTGTCATTGAGTTATCATCAACATTTGCCACTGCAATAAAGTGACAATAAACAAGGGATTAAAGAAATCAACAACTGTGAAAGTCATGATCATAAATTTTGCAAAATTTGTTTCTGCAGACTTCAAGCAAAAAATCTTGTAACTTCCTTATTTTTTGTCCGATTTTGACAAACTTTTTACCAAAATGTAGGGCACAGAATGTAGATTCAGAAAAAGGGCATGGCGCTGGGAAAAAGGGCATGGCGCTGGAGAAAAAGGGCATGGCGCGGCGCCATAGTAAAAGTGGCTAGGGGAAACACTAACTATGCCAAATACGAATATTAAAATCATGACCGGAATATTATAATACCGGAAAACAGTTTCGTGAACTACTGAGGTGTACTTACATATTACATCACGTTGTAGCCAGTTTTCGTCAGTTCGTTATTCATACCTGGATATCGATGCTACGTGTACAAATTTAAAAAGACCTGAGCACGCCATGGTTAGGTCTTGTCCCTCACGTGTCAAATATGATGATCTATGCTCGTTACCATTATAAAGCAATACTCATTAAACTTTCTCACTAATTAACAAATTGCACTCTAATAAGAATGCTGCTTATATGCGCAATATAAATAAAACAGCATGTAGATACTCATCTTATTATACAAGAAATCTTTCTCATCGTTACTGCCGAAATTGACATGGCGGTGTCTTTACCAGCATCCCATTACCCAAAACAACTTCACATTGTCGCTACCAGTGACATAAGCGCAAGACATGCTCCTGTTGTCCAGTTGCATCTTCGCTGCAAACAAAATATTGACAGTATATGAGGTTTAAATTGTGTATATACTTGATACGAACTGCTCAATAATATGTCGTAAAATGACTTTTTTTTTTAAATGGTTACATATTTTGGTCAGTATATAATGCTGTTCGTCGGTTATGTCCTTTTTTAAAAATGTATCTGCTGTTACAGTCAACTACAGCCGTATGCTGAATAAAAGCGTTGTGTTCCTTCTTACCTCGTATTGCATGCAAAGCATGTGCGAGTAATAAAAAGCAGATCTTGTGATTTTTCTGTTGATTGCCTGAAAACTACATATTTAAGCAAATACTGCAAATAAGTCATTAAATGGCGCGGTAACCTATGACATCACGAATTAAACAAACCCACGTGCATTTAACGTGTCATCTTACAACAGTAATATCGTTCGTGTCGATAAGGTATCACTTTGTAAATTATTGAGTTGACTCCAAGACAACACTTCTGAATTTATATAGTGAGATCAGTAAAAGCCGGGAACCGGAAATCAGGCGGAATAACCCAGTGTTTTTTCTTAGTCAAATCGTGTCAACTGGAAGTGCGTGGTTTTGACATTAAAATCGACTTTTGATGTTTTTCTTTTTTGTGGATCTTATCCATATCAGCAAGTACCATTTTCGATGATTATCTCTGTTGCGATGACTTGATTGAAAATTTAATTTTTTCGCATTTTCATTCCGAATCAATCCGTATGTGATAGAACGAAGCTGTGCATGGGCTAATTTTAATATACAAACATTAAAATGATTAATTAAGCAATCGATGACATGCGGTTTCTTATTTACGTTAGTTACTGTTTTTAGTAATACCAATTTCCTGCTATTGGTTTCCTGCTTTCATTAATTTAGTATTTGAGCTAGTAAACAGCTTGACCTTTTTACCTGAATATTTTACTAATTTCCGGTATCGCTTGTTATGACAATATCTATGATGACAAGAGTTTCATTGGTTAAAATTTGCATATCATTAGAAGGCTTGAGCCAATTTAATTTTTCCGTCACAGCTTGTGTTACATTCAAAGTGGATGGACGGACAGGAATTCTTGAAAAAGAGAAGTTTCCTTTATTGTTGTTTAAAATATATCTGGTTCAGTACTTGCTGTTACTGACGGTGTTCTTTATACCAGATAAACTTACTTCATTATTTCTCATAAGCTGTTCTCTATTCAGTGAAAATGTTAGATTAATACTCCAGAAGATTTGACTTTCGCCTTTGTGCAGCGAACTTTTGTTTTTTCCCTTGTTTTGTCCCTTTGTATTTTGTGACTGTCACTCTTTTGAGTAGCTAACTTTATCCCGGTCCACTAGTCCATATTTCCACGTGTATATTACACATTTCCTGACAAAATGGCCACAGGCGGTATTGATAAGGCTGGGGATACCATAATGACACGGTCACAGTCCGGTATAGGCAAGCCAGTCGATTACAAGCAGATGGCACAGGGGAACTTCGGTGGTGCGACTTGGGACGGGCGAGAATTCGATACGGACCGGAGCGGAGAATCCGATACCGGGTTGTATAACGCTATGAAAACGGATGCAGACCCGTTTTTGGGAACGGGGAATCCCCTTGCAGTTTCACAACAGGCCGAATTAGATTTTCAGCTAGCGGCTGAAAATGAAGAACTTCTTCGCTTAAAACGACAACTTGAAGGTGCCAAGAAAGAGGAAGAGCTACTAAAGAAACGTGCGCAGACGGATGACCTGAGACGGAAGATTGCAGCTCAGCAGAAAACAAATGGACGCTTACGAGGTATGCCAAACTCGATTCAAACTGAAAGTAAACATGCCAAAGGCATTTTCCTGAGTTCAGACTCAGAGATTGACATTGGGACTTTAAGAAAAAGCAAAAAGTTACGTAAAGCCGTTAGAAAAGATATGAAAAAGCTTGGTTTAGCTGAGCAGTCGTCTTCTGATGATTCTGTGGATTCAGAAATTAAGGTTAAGGATAGTTCCACTTCTGCGGGGATTTTGAGAAAGGGTAAAAAGAAAAAAGCTGGTAGTGGTCACAAAAGCTCCGCAGAGTCAGAATTATCTCTTTCTTATGATAGCTCTGATTCCTCGTCTGATTCTAGCTCACGTAGCAAAAAGAAAAAGAAGAATAAAAAGATTAAATCTGGAATCAGAGCTAAAGCATCTGATAAGGTACATTTTCCTCAAAAGTATCCTCAAGCTTATTTGAAATATGAATTTGCCTGTTCTAATATCTCCTTCGAGAAATTAGATTTTAATCTCTTTGTCGCGGGGGAATTAGAAATCATTGGTTTGTGTAGCTCTAAGGCTAAGGAAGTAGAAAGGGCAGGCCGATTAAATCTTTTGAAGAAGATCATGTACTTGAGTACTTCTTATGATTTTAAAACATTGAAATCATACTATGCCGCCTGTTTGAATGAAATTGAAATTGGTTTGAAGACATGGAAAGATGATTTCCAACAAATTGAATCAGCCATATTATCCAAACACATTCCAAAACAAAGTAGTCAATCTTCAAAGAAATTTCCAAATAAAGGTAAAGATGATTCAGATAAAAAGGCAGCGGGTGAGAAAGTTTGGTTTTGTGCCTTGTACAATCGAAACAAATGCCCACATAAGACAAGTCATACAGAAAGAAGACAAGGCAGATTTCTGTTTGCTCATCATATTTGTGCCACATGTTGGCAAAAGGATGAGAAAAAACTTGATCATCCTGAATGCTCTACTGCATGTCCTCATTCAAAAATGTGACATGTCAATAAAGACAAATCTTTTCTTTCTGAAGAGTACAAAAGTTTTCTGGTTAACTTGTTCTATCCATCTTTTTGTGAACAGAAGCAAACTAAGATTACAACAAATAGTAATTCATTATTAAGAGATAACAAATTTTTAGAGCCTTCAGTAAAAAGTTCACAGCTTATTATTGAAAATGCCTTGCCTTCTAATTTTTCAAATCATCATTTATGTATTCATAAAAATTGTTCAGTCTGCGATGCTTCAAAAAATTTACCATCGGCTGACATTCAAAAATTGTTGGAAATACATAAAACTGTACATGATTCAGGGAGATATAATTTTCAACAGTGTCGTATAAGAGTTAACGATAAAATTAATGTCGACTATATGAGACTTATGTTGAGAGATTATCATGATTTACAAGTTTGTGATCTTTTAGAATTTGGTTTTCCATTAGGTTTTAAGGGTGATACCAAAAATTTACATACTAAAGACCAAATTTGGAAATACAAAAATCATAAAGGTGCCTTAGAATTTCCACGTCATATTAATGAATATATAACTAAGGAATGTTCTCATAAAGCCATTCTGGGTCCTTTCAAGGATAATCCTTTTCAAGATACTGTAATTATATCTCCCTTGAATATTGTTCCAAAGAAAGAACCTGACAAAAGAAGAATTATTATGGATCTCAGCTATCCTAAAGGTAATGCAGTTAATGATTACATAGATAAAAATGAATACTTAGGTGAATCATCTCAAGTTATTTTTCCTAAAGTTGATGATTTTGTAGAATTGATTAAATCTAAGGGGAAAGGTTGCATGTTGTTTAAAAAAGATTTGGCAAGGGCTTACCGACAAATAAGTGTGGATCCTAGAGATTACAACTTAATTTCATTTGTTTGGAGAAAACACATCTTCTGTGACACTGTTCTGAGCATGGGTTTAAGATCTGCGGCTTATATATGTCAAAGAACAACAAATGCCATCTCTTTTATCTTACTGCAGCTAGGGATAGCAATATTGAATTATCTTGATGATTTAGCAGGTGCAGAGCGAAAGGAAAATGCTATTTTTGCATATAATTGCTTAGGGACAGTCTTGCAGAAGTGTGGTTTTGAAGAATCTGTCGAAAAAGCTTCTCCTCCATCAGAAATTATGTCCTTTCTTGGTGTTTTGTTTAACACACTGACCATGACTATGGAAATAACTCCTGAACGGTTGATTGAAATAAGTTCTTTATTAGAATTATGGTTACATAAAGAAAATGCTACATTAAAACAAGTTCAATCCTTATTGGGAAAATTAAATTTCATTGCTGCATGTGTTAAACCAAGCAGAATTTTTGTTTCTAGATTATTAGTTTGGCTGAGATCTATTTATAGTTCTTCAGATTCCTTACACATAATTCCCACATATGTCAAGAAAGATCTTATCTGGTGGAATAGATTTCTTCCACATTATAATGGCATTTCCTTAATGGAATATGAAAATTGGAGTAAACCTGATGCAATATTTTCATCAGATAGTTCTTTGACAGGTTGTGGTGGATTTTGGAAAGGTTGTTACTTTCATGCTCAATTTCCAGAATTTATTCTAGCACAAGAGTTTCATATTGGAGTGCTTGAAATTTTGTCCATAATTGTGTGTCTGAAATTATGGGGGAAGAACTTTAAAGGGCAAAGAATTGTGGTTTATTGTGATAACCAAAGTGTATGCCAGATAATCAATTCAGGGAAATCTAAGTCTGAAATTTTACAAGACTCTCTTAGAGAAATTTGTTTCTTAGCTTCATGCTATGAGTTTGAATTGAGAGCCATACATTTATCATCAGCTGAAAATAGGTTATCTGATGTTCTGTCAAGGTGGCACTTAGATGATTTAAATGAGACAAGATTTAAAAACTTGACTGAGGGTTATACTTTACAGGAATATAAAGTTTCCGATACCATGTTTCAGTTCGTAAACGATTGGTAGATTATTTCGACTGAATGGCGAATTTTTATATTTTCAGATAATCATTTACATAAATTGAAGAGAGATTTGGATCACTCGAATAAAGCAGCCTATGCGGATGGCACAAGAAAAAATTTACAAGTTCAGTGGGAATCTTATTTGCTGTTCTGCACTTACTTTCAATTTGTAAGTTTGCCTACAAGTACAGAAACTCTTCAGTTGTTTGCACAGTTTCTAAGCAGAACTTTTAAATCTACTGACTCTATTAGAAATTATATTAATGGTGTTAAAACAATGCATCTTTTGCTGGGTTACACAGTTGATCATATCAATAAGTTTTTATTAAACTTATCTATTAAGGGAATTGCCAAACTTAATCCTTACTGTGTAAGACAGGCACTTCCAATTACTCCAGAAATTTTACTCGGTATTGCAGACAGCTTTGATTTTTTAAATCATACTGATTTGGTTTTTTGGTGTTTATTTGTATTTGCCTTTTTTCTGCTGGCACGTAAATCAAATCTAGTTCCTACAACCAAAGCTGATTTAGTTAATAAAAAGTTCTTACTTAGGCAGGATGTGGAAGATAAGGGATCTCATTTACTAGTCACCATGCGGTGGACTAAGACCATTCAAAAGGGGGAACGAATTTTACAAATTCCTTTAGTTCCGATTTCTGGTAGCATTTTATGTCCTGTTCTTGCTTACAGAAGAATGTGTAGGGCTATTCCTGCAAATTTAGATTCTCCACTTTTTATGTTACCGAATAATAAAGTGGTTACTTACAATATGTATCAGTCTAAGTTAAAGAATTCTATTCAAAAAATAGGCAAGGATCCAAAGAATTTTAGTTCCCATTCTTTTAGGCGTGGTTTTGCAACTTTATTATTTAAAGCTAAAGTGCCAGCTGATAAAATACAGTTAATGGGAGACTGGCGTTCTGATGCATACAAAAAATATCTATCTTTTTCATTGGACGATAAAATTTTAGTTGCTGAAAATATTAAAAGATTCATTCAAAAATCTTCAGTCAAGTTTTGAAATTTTGATTTTCTTCCTTAGTCTTAGACTGTTCTTTTGAATCCACAGAATTGAAGGAAGAAATTATTCTCATGGATACAGTGACATTTGGATAGTGCTATTAGTGTTTTATACATGTGTATGGTAAATAGATTCCTTCTTTTCAGGCTTCTAGACTAGACACGTGAGAAGAGCAGCTGCAATGCAATGTAGATTATGCATTGAGTATGCTTTGTCATCTAATTTGAAAAGTAGTGTAATTTCTTTTTCGTATATATGTATAAATTTTTGTATATATTTATTGCAGAATGAGCTCTTTATAACAGCGATTCTTGGATTTCATTATCTCTTTTTCTACAGGTTTCCTTGACCAGACGGGTAGTGAGGATTTAGAGACTGCAATGAAATGTAGATCATTCATTGAGTTTCGTTTCTTGTAGATCAATTGATATTAAAATTTAGAATTTTAAAGTGTGCTTCTTTCGGTGATTTTCGACTATTGAATACACATCGAAACAGAATAATTTTTTAGTATAAGTATGTACTTAAATTTTATGTGTATCCTATTTATTCTGATCTCACATACTTCTTTAGTTTATTGAATTTCTGGAAGAGGCATACTTTCATTTTTACAAGAATCAGTTGTTTCGTTTTTTCCTTGTTAGATATGACCCATGATAAATTTGGTTTTTTGTTACAGAAAATAGACGGGTTGTTATTGTGGGAGATTCCATTATCAAGAACATGCCTGAAATTGATGGAGTAGTGGTTAAGTCTTTTCCGGGGGACACAATAGGAAAATTAACTAACCGTATTGATAGCGGACAAGTAAATTTGTCTCCATTTGATTACATTATAGTGCATGTGGGAACGAATAACATTAATAATGGTGAACCTTACGGTAGCATAGTTTCAGATTACGGTAATCTGATACCCATAATTAAAAGAAAGAAAAAATCTATTAAAATTATAATGTCTGCCATTTTGCCTCGTCCATGTGACCATAGTGAAACTGATGGTTTGATTAAAGATGTAAACAAGTGTCTTAGGACTCAAATGAGTCCAGACCTTGGATTTCATTTCATTGAATCATGGAAGGCTGTTTCGAAATTTGGAACATATCGTAGATATTTGTTTGCAAAGAAAGACAAAGGTCTTCATTTGAATACAGAAGGTTCGAGACGTCTTAGATACTTCTTTTTGAGGGTCATATCAACAATAGATTAAGTTGTTTCTTTCAATTTGTGTTGCTTTCAGATTTATGTATACCATGACTTTATTTGAATCTATGGTAAGCTGAAAGATAATGTGAGTAGATGTGAGTAGATTTGTTTTGTTCTTTTCGTTTTGAAATTATTTGAATTTGACCAGTCTTTAATGTATAATTTAATTTTCACTCTTAAACTCTGTTTCATTGTGAAATTTCTGATTTCATGTGGATGAGAAGGATGCTATACATTTTTGCATAGACAGACAGTACACTTCAGACTTTGTAGGTCTGATTAACTTTTGAATTGTTTCTTAGTTGAAACAGTGCTGTTTAGCAGCATATATGGTTCTCATTGACATGGAACTAGTTATATTGACAAGTAATTAAATTACTTGTACATGACTTGAAGACTGGTTAATTTTGTTTCATTTTGTGTGTGTTTTGTTTATACTGATTTATTAATGCTTATATTATTTTATTTATTCACTAAATTTTCTTAATTAGTAGACAGAATATAGCAGGAAATCCAGCTGACTCATGCAGCTGACTTATATTTTGGCCTTCGGTTTGGCCGTTTATGTCTTAATGTATATTGAATTAGATGCATTAGACGTTTTCATTCAATAATTTGCGTTTGAATTCTATTACATGAATTGTTGAACCGTTGATTTATTTGCTGAACTAATGGCCTAATTAAATGTTGTTATAATAAGTTCGGCTAATTCTTATTTCTTTCCGAGTTACATTAAGAGATCAGCTTAATTGGCTAATTTTAATATACAAACATTAAAATGATTAATTAAGCAATCGATGACATGCGGTTTCTTATTTACGTTAGTTACTGTTTTTAGTAATACCAATTTCCTGCTATTGGTTTCCTGCTTTCATTAATTTAGTATTTGAGCTAGTAAACAGCTTGACCTTTTTACCTGAATATTTTACTAATTTCCGGTATCGCTTGTTATGACAATATCTATGATGACAAGAGTTTCATTGGTTAAAATTTGCATATCATTAGAAGGCTTGAGCCAATTTAATTTTTCCGTCACAGCTTGTGTTACATTCAAAGTGGATGGACGGACAGGAATTCTTGAAAAGTATCCTCAAGCTTATTTGAAATATGAATTTGCCTGTTCTAATATCTCCTTCGAGAAATTAGATTTTAATCTCTTTGTCGCGGGGGAATTAGAAATCATTGGTTTGTGTAGCTCTAAGGCTAAGGAAGTAGAAAGGGCAGGCCGATTAAATCTTTTGAAGAAGATCATGTACTTGAGTACTTCTTATGATTTTAAAACATTGAAATCATACTATGCCGCCTGTTTGAATGAAATTGAAATTGGTTTGAAGACATGGAAAGATGATTTCCAACAAATTGAATCAGCCATATTATCCAAACACATTCCAAAACAAAGTAGTCAATCTTCAAAGAAATTTCCAAATAAAGGTAAAGATGATTCAGATAAAAAGGCAGCGGGTGAGAAAGTTTGGTTTTGTGCCTTGTACAATCGAAACAAATGCCCACATAAGACAAGTCATACAGAAAGAAGACAAGGCAGATTTCTGTTTGCTCATCATATTTGTGCCACATGTTGGCAAAAGGATGAGAAAAAACTTGATCATCCTGAATGCTCTACTGCATGTCCTCATTCAAAAATGTGACATGTCAATAAAGACAAATCTTTTCTTTCTGAAGAGTACAAAAGTTTTCTGGTTAACTTGTTCTATCCATCTTTTTGTGAACAGAAGCAAACTAAGATTACAACAAATAGTAATTCATTATTAAGAGATAACAAATTTTTAGAGCCTTCAGTAAAAAGTTCACAGCTTATTATTGAAAATGCCTTGCCTTCTAATTTTTCAAATCATCATTTATGTATTCATAAAAATTGTTCAGTCTGCGATGCTTCAAAAAATTTACCATCGGCTGACATTCAAAAATTGTTGGAAATACATAAAACTGTACATGATTCAGGGAGATATAATTTTCAACAGTGTCGTATAAGAGTTAACGATAAAATTAATGTCGACTATATGAGACTTATGTTGAGAGATTATCATGATTTACAAGTTTGTGATCTTTTAGAATTTGGTTTTCCATTAGGTTTTAAGGGTGATACCAAAAATTTACATACTAAAGACCAAATTTGGAAATACAAAAATCATAAAGGTGCCTTAGAATTTCCACGTCATATTAATGAATATATAACTAAGGAATGTTCTCATAAAGCCATTCTGGGTCCTTTCAAGGATAATCCTTTTCAAGATACTGTAATTATATCTCCCTTGAATACTGTTCCAAAGAAAGAACCTGACAAAAGAAGAATTATTATGGATCTCAGCTATCCTAAAGGTAATGCAGTTAATGATTACATAGATAAAAATGAATACTTAGGTGAATCATCTCAAGTTATTTTTCCTAAAGTTGATGATTTTGTAGAATTGATTAAATCTAAGGGGAAAGGTTGCATGTTGTTTAAAAAAGATTTGGCAAGGGCTTACCGACAAATAAGTGTGGATCCTAGAGATTACAACTTAATTTCATTTGTTTGGAGAAAACACATCTTCTGTGACACTGTTCTGAGCATGGGTTTAAGATCTGCGGCTTATATATGTCAAAGAACAACAAATGCCATCTCTTTTATCTTACTGCAGCTAGGGATAGCAATATTGAATTATCTTGATGATTTAGCAGGTGCAGAGCGAAAGGAAAATGCTATTTTCAGTAACTAACGTAAATAAGAAACCGCATGTCATCGATTGCTTAATTAATCATTTTAATGTTTGTATATTAAAATTAGCCAATTAAGCTGATCTCTTAATGTAACTCGGAAAGAAATAAGAATTAGCCGAACTTATTATAACAACATTTAATTAGGCCATTAGTTCAGTGGATGGACGGACAGGAATTCTTGAAAAACCCTCCCACCCTCCGCTTCTTTACTTAGTTATTAGTATCTTGTCTTTTATTTAGATGTTTGTGATGTCTTTTTTGTATAAATTTATTAGTTAAGTGTTGAATTTGAAGTTATGTAGTTCAGTTTGAAGACTGTATCTTATGTGGTTCAATAGAATTTGACTGATGTATACTTGAATGGCCGTTTATGTCTTAATGTATATTGAATTAGATGCATTAGACGTTTTCATTCAATAATTTGCGTTTGAATTCTATTACATGAATTGTTGAACCGTTGATTTATTTGCTGAACTAATGGCCTAATTAAATGTTGTTATAATAAGTTCGGCTAATTCTTATTTCTTTCCGAGTTACATTAAGAGATCATACGAGACTCGTACTATACCATTATATCACTTACCAGTCTTAACAACGTGTATCGTCCAGAGCTGATATTTAAATAAAGCGCACATATGTCGCATAAGCATATTATACAAGCATGCGCATATAAACATTTCATTTCTCGTAGTCTTACAAGTGCATGTACCTTGTCAGTTTACTATAATACATACGCTATTTCCGTCTTTTGATGTTATTGACAACTTTTGATTATCCGTTTCTTTGCATAAGTAAACATTGATACGACAATATTATATGTTTGCACTGACAAGACTGCAAAAATATCCAGACCTTTAGACAACCGCCTCTGCAACAAATTTAAAATATTTCGTTGCTGTACCAATATATTTTTTTTTAGCCAATTCAGAAGCGTTGATCGTGCTTCCAGTCTATTACTGACCTACGAAATGTATTAATCGGACCATTACAAACCTGTTTTTCGGTATAATCCGAACCTGAACTGACTGCCACTTTGTTTTCCTTATATTTCGGGATTTTACTTACATAACCGCCGCATAGACTGGCGTTGATTCCAGCCACATCTCTGTTCATTTAACTTTTACTACGTAGATTAATACTGTTTGAAACTTTTGACCGTTTCCGTGCATCTCAGCTTAACGTGTAACGATCACCTCAAGTTAAACAAGCCGTTGCAGTTGTTACCGTAAACATTTTCTTTTTCAAGAACTGTTGTGTTTTATATGTAAAACGGTAAAGGCTACAGTACTATTGACATGCAAATGTACAAAATGTAAAACAATATACATATCGTGTGACATTCTACTTACACGTACAATGCACATACAGTCGCTAAATGACATTCTACTTGTATGTACAATATGTGTACATTCTATGACTTGCTAATCCAGTGTTTGATACTACATTACGTGTCTGTGATAACCATCGCCGCCGTAATCTTTTAAAGAGAAAATTTCCTAAAATACTTATCTTACTGATATCAACGTAAGCATGTTATCACCATGAACCACTCGTTGGACATTGAACATTTTGCTTTCAGAACATAACCCAAGCCGTACAGTACACTGCCTCATGCTGAAACATAAATGCAATTAAGAATCGTGAGTTTCTAACGTTTCACGCTAAACTTTTCCTGCGATTTTAGTGTGCGATTATAATGACGTACACGCTTATGGTAATACAAAAATGCACATTACTATGCTTCCGATGCTAATTGCCAAGTCATGTAATGTTTCATAACGTATATCGTTTTACCGTTTACTATTAGTGTTTCCCCCAGTCCCAAAAAAGGGCATGGTAAGGTTGCTAAAAAGGGCACTTTATAACGCGCGGCAACATGTCAAAAGGGCACTTTTAGCGCGCGGCGACAAGCAAAAGGGCACTTTTTAAGTGGCCCATAGCTTGCTATGAGGGCACATTTAAGCACAGGTCATTAAAGTTAACACTTAATATAGTTTCTCTGTATTAATGAATTTGCTTTTCAGCTTAAATTGTTCTTTCCTCAATTTCAGGATTCACTTTTACCAGAGACATCTTAGAAAATTTCTTTTCCCTCTGTCTCACATTACTTTAATACTGAATTATTTAACCATGCTTGTCAAAATAAAAAGATAACCTCCCTCAAGGTTTGTTTTTAAAAAGTAAACTATTGATAGTTGTAACTAATTTACTGGCACACTTATGTTACCAGGTAGGACATTCATTTTTCACACCTTTTCTGATTAACAGCTCATTTGGTGTCAAATTGGGTAATTGTCATTGAGTTATCATCAACATTTGCCACTGCAATAAAGTGACAATAAACAAGGGATTAAAGAAATCAACAACTGTGAAAGTCATGATCATAAATTTTGCAAAATTTGTTTCTGCAGACTTCAAGCAAAAAATCTTGTAACTTCCTTATTTTTTGTCCGATTTTGACAAACTTTTTACCAAAATGTAGGGCACAGAATGTAGATTCAGAAAAAGGGCATGGCGCTGGGAAAAAGGGCATGGCGCTGGAGAAAAAGGGCATGGCGCGGCGCCATAGTAAAAGTGGCTAGGGGAAACACTAACTATGCCAAATACGAATATTAAAATCATGACCGGAATATTATAATACCGGAAAACAGTTTCGTGAACTACTGAGGTGTACTTACATATTACATCACGTTGTAGCCAGTTTTCGTCAGTTCGTTATTCATACCTGGATATCGATGCTACGTGTACAAATTTAAAAAGACCTGAGCACGCCATGGTTAGGTCTTGTCCCTCACGTGTCAAATATGATGATCTATGCTCGTTACCATTATAAAGCAATACTCATTAAACTTTCTCACTAATTAACAAATTGCACTCTAATAAGAATGCTGCTTATATGCGCAATATAAATAAAACAGCATGTAGATACTCATCTTATTATACAAGAAATCTGTCTCATCGTTACTGCCGAAATTGACATGGCGGTGTCTTTACCAGCATCCCATTACCCAAAACAACTTCACATTGTCGCTACCAGTGACATAAGCGCAAGACATGCTCCTGTTGTCCAGTTGCATCTTCGCTGCAAACAAAATATTGACAGTATATGAGGTTTAAATTGTGTATATACTTGATACGAACTGCTCAATAATATGTCGTAAAATGACTTTTTTTTTTTAAATGGTTACATATTTTGGTCAGTATATAATGCTGTTCGTCGGTTATGTCCTTTTTTAAAAATGTATCTGCTGTTACAGTCAACTACAGCCGTATGCTGAATAAAAGCGTTGTGTTCCTTCTTACCTCGTATTGCATGCAAAGCATGTGCGAGTAATAAAAAGCAGATCTTGTGATTTTTCTGTTGATTGCCTGAAAACTACATATTTAAGCAAATACTGCAAATAAGTCATTAAATGGCGCGGTAACCTATGACATCACGAATTAAACAAACCCACGTGCATTTAACGTGTCATCTTACAACAGTAATATCGTTCGTGTCGATAAGGTATCACTTTGTAAATTATTGAGTTGACTCCAAGACAACACTTCTGAATTTATATAGTGAGATCAGTAAAAGCCGGGAACCGGAAATCAGGCGGAATAACCCAGTGTTTTTTCTTAGTCAAATCGTGTCAACTGGAAGTGCGTGGTTTTGACATTAAAATCGACTTTTGATGTTTTTCTTTTTTGTGGATCTTATCCATATCAGCAAGTACCATTTTCGATGATTATCTCTGTTGCGATGACTTGATTGAAAATTTATTTTTTTCGCATTTTCATTCCGAATCAATCCGTATGTGATAGAACGAAGCTGTGCATGTTAGAAACAATATGTGACCAGTTTGAAATGAATACATAGCAGCACATTGAAGCGCAAGCCAAAATAAATTTTGTTTACTTCATTTTCATACCTTGCTCAGTGGCCATATTGGATTTGGTACCTTGCTCCATGGCCATGGCCATTGCATAGCTGGGAACCTGTGAGGTCACTTACAGGTCACTGCTTGACCCATGCTCTGAGACTATTTGACCTTTTGATTTTTTTTATTATTTTTCAAATTGAACAATTTTCTAGCATTTAATTTGGTTGTCTGACTACTTAAAAAACTATTTCATGCAATGTTTTGCAATAGAACAATAAAAGTAAAAATGAATTGCAAGGTATTATTTTGGGTTTGAGGCTATCAGTCATTGTCAACCATTGTCAACAATGGTGAAGGATTTAGTGCATGTGGCTGTTGTCAAGGCAATAATTTCTCATTTAAATGAACTTCTTTGTGGAATTGTGATGTAATTCTATATTTCTAGAGGACTGGAGACACCATTTTTGTAAAAGCTGAGCAGAAAAGTTGAGTTTGAAAAAACAGTTGGAGTCACTAATTTATACATTTATAAAAATGAAGCGACACAGATTTGAATTATGAAAATAAACTACCGTCCAGTAAAAACTTATCTTTTCTCCGTGAAATTTCTCATCGCCGCCCCATTCGAGCTTCATCATGTCTCGAGCTCCATATGTTCCTCGAACGAAACCGTCAGTGTACATGTAAAAATCTCGCCGCGGTACAAAGCTGTTCACTTCGAGAGAGTGCCCTAGAAACTGAACTTCAAAATCACAGTGAACCGCTTACTCACTGAATCGCCCGTGCATAACCTCCAGTATACTACGACAAATTAGTCGCGCTCTCGTGTCGCATAGACAACTATTTCGATCTATTCGATGAAACGATCGAAATATTTAATATTTAAAGCCACACTTTGAAATGATTATGGTGAAATCTAAAATGATTTAGTTTCATATGCCTTGGCGAGACATATGGGTGAATGAATATGTACTTTTTATGTTTGGGAAAGCTAATTAAAGACATTCATTCTCATTTTTCTAGCAAAATTAGGTGTTTTCCTAGTTTAATTGCCAATCCAGTGAAAATGTCCTTTTGCACCAGAATTTGGGCATGCTATATGTATAAAAGGATACCTAAAGAACTTCTTGGTATAAATAGATTGAAACTTCTGTAACAATAGAGTCTCTAATACATCGAGAACCCCATGTACCACGTCAGCTAGTGGACACAACTATTTCAGGAGTGAGCCATGAGAAAGCTACAAACATTTCTTGAGTCAGTCATAACTGTTTCTTGAGTCAGTCACAACTGTTTCTTGAGCAATACACGGTATTTAACATACAAGTTTCAACGTTTGTACACATAAAGCACTGGAAATAGACAGTTTGAACCAAAACAGAAAAATATACAGGCATAGTACAAGCCATGATAGTGATGAGCACAGAAGATTTATAATTAAAAACGTCACATAGAACACGATATAACCTTGTTTTGACTTACAAATCACCGCAATATCGTTTTTTTAGCTCACCTGAGCCGTCAGGCTCACAAGGTGAGCTTATAGTATACCCATGCTCCGTCGTCCGTCCGTCCGTCCGTCCGTCGTCCGTCCGTCGTCCGTCCGTCCGTCGTCTACCATTTTCAAAGATCTTCTTCTCTGAAACAGCTTGGCCAATCAAAGCCAAATTTTGCATGAAGCATCTATGGGAAGGGGGAACCAATGTGTATATAAATAATCCAGGTCACATGACCAAGATGGCCGCCATGCCCATATATGGTAAAAACCCTTCAAAAATCTTCTTCTACGGAACCACTGGACCGATTTCAACCAAACTTGGCATGAAGCATCGATAACTCAAGTACTACAATGTATATATAAATCATGACCTTGCGGTGACCTTGACCTATTTTACGGCAAGGTCAACATAGGTCGCCTTTGCATTTGAATGGGAAAAATTGTTCAATTGTCATTTAAAGGAAAAATCTTGCAGAAAATGAGCAGTAGGACTGAATATTAATTATTCTGAAAAAAATTGGGCACCAGGGGCTCATCCGCCCCCACCCCGGGGCAATATACATGTATATTATCATAATATTCAAACATCTTCTTCTCTGAAACCGCTTGGCCAATCAAAGCCAAATTTTATATGAAGCATCTATAGGAAGGGAGAACCAATGTGTTTATAAATAATCCAGGTCACATGACCAAGATGGCCGCCATGCCCATATATGGTAAAAACCCTTCAAAATTCTTCTTCTCCGGAACCACTGGACCGATTTCAACGAAACTTGGCATGAAGCATCGGGGACTAGAGTACTACAATGTGTTTATAAATTATGACCTTTGGATGACCTTGACCTATTTTACGGCAAGGTCAACATAGGTCGCCCATGCATTTGAATGGGAAAAATTGTTAAAATGTCATTTTTGAAAGGCAAATCTTGCTGGAAATGGGCAAATGGACTGAAGGTAGGTAATTCTGAAAAACATTTGGACCCCAGGGGTTGGTCTGCCCCCACCCCGGGGCAATATACATGTATATTACAAAAATATTCAAAGATCTTCTTCTCTGAAACCACTTGGCCAATCAAAGCAAAATTTTATAGGAAGCTTCTATGGGAAGGGGGAATTAATGTGTTTATAAACATTCCAGGTCACATGACCAAGATGGCCGCCATGCCCATATATGGTAAAAACCGTTCAAAATTCTTCTTCTCCGGAACCACTGGACCGAATTCAACGAAACTTGGCATGAAGCATCGGGGACTAGAGTACTACAATGTGTTTATAAATTATGACCTTTGGATGACCTTGACCTATTTTACGGCAAGGTCAACATAGATCGCCCATGCATTTGAATGGGGAAAATTGTTAAAATGTCATTTGAAAGGCAAATCTTGCAGGAAATGGGCAAATGGACTGAAGGTTGGTAATTCTGAAAAAAATTTAGACCCCAGAGGTTGGTCTGCCCCCACCCTGGGGCAATATACATGTATGTTACAAGAATATTCAAAGATCTTCTTCTCTGAAACCACTTGGCCAATCAAAGCCAAATTTTATAGAAAGCATCAATGGGAAGAGGGAAATAATGTGTTTATAAATAATCCAGGTCACATGACCAAGATGGCCGCCATGCCCATATATGGTAAAAACCCTTCAAAATTCTTGTTCTCCTGAACCAATGGACCAATTTCAACAAAACTTGCCATGAACCATCGGGGACTGAAGTACTACAATGTTTATATAAATTATGACCTTTGGATGACCTTGACCTATTCTACAGCATGGTCAACATAGGTCGACAATGCACTTGAATGGAGAAAACTTTTAAAATGTCATTTAAAGTGAAAGTCTTGCAGGAAGTGGGCATTAGGACTGAATATTAATGATTCTGAAAAAAAAACTGGGCCCCAGGGGCT
The DNA here is from genome assembly GCA_964017185.1 of Rugalucina vietnamica. NCBI lineage: Eukaryota > Metazoa > Mollusca > Bivalvia > Lucinida > Lucinidae > Rugalucina > Rugalucina vietnamica. Next base: position 46,186,582 of record OZ024872.1, read on the forward strand.
CATTTGCCCCAGCCCCAGGGCATTATACATGTATTATACCATAATATTCAAACATATTCTCCTCTGAAACCGCTTGGCCAATCAAAGCCAAATTTCATGTGAAGCATCTATAGAATGGGGGAATCAACGTGTATATAACTAATCAATGTCACATGACCAAGATGGCTGCCATGCCCATATATGGTATAAACCCTTCAAAAATCTTCTCCGGAACAGTTGGACTGATTTCGAAGAAACTTGGCATGAAGCATCGATGACTCAAGTACTACAATTTATGTATAAATCATGACCCTGTGATGAACTTGACCTATTTTAAGGCAAGGTCAACATGGCTTGCCTATGTATCGAAATGGGTAAACTGTTAAAATGTCATTTGTATGGACAGTATATTGATTATTCTGAAAAATTAATGGCCCAAGGGCTTCACCTGCCCCTAAACTGGGACTATTTTCTATAACATTCGTATATACAGCAGATCTCATGTGAGCGTTTACAGGACCATTGGTCCTCTGGTTTTCTATTGTTAATAAGATCCAAACTCTTTAAGAGGAGTTAATTTTCAAAGGAGGAAATAAAAGAATCAATCAACCTAACTGTTTGGTGCTCACGGTGCGCGTAGTGCAGATCACTGTTCTTGTGGGGCCTTAACATTGCACTGTACAATCTCCATACAACCGCACAGCTGACCACAGTGTTTGCAGAGCAACTTTCGTTTATGTCCGCCGAACCATTTTTTTTCTCATTTTAAGGGGCCGTACAACGCGCAGTACAAAGAGCTGAACAGCCTGTAATAAATATTATATTGATCACAGGGCGCTGCTACCGTGATCTCACGGCTAGGTCTAATCAACCCACCGTGTTCTTGTCAGCGCACCAACAAAGATGTTTCCACGGCGTTCCATTTTTAAGTATGGCTTTCTATGCGACTTTATGGTGCTTCTCGGCGATGTTACTGTGTTGCTTTTCAAGTATTGTAACAGGCTTACTTGCGATCATACTGCGCGCACCTTGGCGTTCCAATTTTCCTTGAACGCTACGTATGTGCTCGCCGTAACAATGCCGTCCTTATGCGAAACGGGTTTATATCATTTATAAGCAAACAAACAAACAAACAAACAAAAAAGAAAGAAAAACCAGAGGACCAATGGTCCTGATATCGCTCACCTGAGATTTTGTCTTTGATGAATGACCTTTGGCTAAGGCCATGTTGGCCAACATAAAATATAAACTGACCTCAAATACTCACATAATTATTAACACTATAAACTGCTTGTATCTACCAACTTTCAGATCTTTCTGGCAATATTTGACCTTTCTGTTTAAATTAACTGTTTACAGGTCAATGTCAACCCTAGGTCATGATTTATATAAACTATAAAGGGCCAGAGCTCTCAATGCTACATACCAAGTTTCATTGAAATCGGTCCAACTATTCCAGAGAAATTTATTTTTGAAGGATTTTACCACATATATGGGCATGGCGGCCATCTTGGTCATGTGACCTAGACCATTTATACAAACTTTGGTTCGCCTTTCTAAGGATAGCACATATAAAATTTGGCTTTGATTGGTGCAGTGGTTTCTGAGAAAATTGAGTTTTAAATATATATGTAAATGACCTTTGGCCAATGTCAAGAGATGACACTGACCTTGAATACTCATAGGACTTCATTAACTCAATAAGTTGTATGTATGTACCAACTTTCAGGTCACAGGCCACAAAACGTTCTGAAAAATCCAATGTTTTCCATTGAGAAGCCTATGTGACCAATGTTGACTTTGCCATAAAATAGGTCAAGGTCAACCCAAAGTCATGATTTATACAAACTATGAGTCCCCGATGATACATACCAAGTTTTATTGAAATCGGTCCAGCAGTTCCAGAGAAGAAGATTTGTTTTTAAGTTTTTACCATATATGGGCATGGCAGCCATCTTGACCACGTGACCTAGACCATTTATACAAACTTTGACCCCCCCCCCTTCTTAAGGATACCACATATAAAATTTGGCTTTGATTGGTCGAGTGGTTCCTGAGAAAATTAAGTTTTAAATTTATTATGTAAATGACCTTTAGCCAAGGTCAAAAGATGACCTTGACATTGAATACTCCTATGAATTCATTCAATCAATAAGTTATATGTATCTACCAACTTTCAGGTCACAGGCCAAAAAACTTCCTGAAAAATCCAATATTTTCACTTTTATCCATTGAAAAGCCTATGTGACCAAAGTTGATCTTGCCGTTAAATAAGTCAAGGTCAACCCAAGGTCATGGTTCATACAAATTATGGTAGGCCAGAGTCCTCGATGCTACATACCAAGTTTCATTGAAATCGGTCCACGGGTTCCAAAGAAGAAAATTTTTAAGCTTTTTACCATATATGGGCATGGCGGCCATCTTGGTCATGTGACCTGGACCATTTTTATAAACTTTAGTTCCCCCTTCCTAAGGATGCTTTACATGAAGTTTGGCATTGATTGGACTAGGGGTTTCAGAGGAGATGATCTTTGAAAAGTGTGAACGACGACAACGACGACAACTACAGGCGACGGAGCATGGCCATCTTTGAGCCTTCGGCTCAGGTGAGCTAAAAACCCAGAAGACTAATCGTCCTGTAAACTCTCACCTGAGATCTGAGATATATACCAATAAACTATAAAGGTCTATAGCCCCAGGACAGAGTCAGAATACCCCTTAGGGTTAATTTCTTTTTCAAATTCATAAATATTCCGTCCACTTGCCCATTTCCTGGAAGTTTTTTTTCCTTCAGTGTCATTTTAACAGTTTTCTGCATATGTGAACTACATGTATGATGACCTTGCCATAGAATCTGTCAAGGTCATCGCAGGATCATGATTTATACACACATTGTAGTATTCTAGTCTTAATTTTTACATACCAATTTCCGTTGCAATAGGTTCAGCAGTTCCTGTGAAGAAGATTTTTGAAGGTTTTTTTTTTACCATATATGGGCATGGTGGCCATCTTGGTCATGTGACCTGGTATATTTATAATCACATTGGTTTCCCCTTCACACAGATGCTTTCTATAAAATTTGACTGATTGGCCAAGTGGTTTTAGAGAAGATGGTCTTTGATGTTGGCCTTGCCGTTAAATAGGTCAAGGTCACCCCAGGGTCATAATTTATACAAACTTTGTAAAGCTCCATTGCCTGATGCTTCATGCCAAGTTTCAAAGCCATAGGCCTTCTGGTTCTGCAGAAGAAGATTTTAAAGTTTTTTTCTGTTTATAGCCATGGCGGCTATCTTGGTCATGTGGCCTGGACCATTTATACAAACTTTGGTTCCCCCTTCCTTAGGATGCTCCATATAAAGTTTGGCTTTCAGAGATGTTTAACATTGTGAACGACGACGACGGACGACGGAGCATGGGTATACTATAAGCTGAACCTTGTGAGCCTAACGGCTAAGGTGAGCCAAAAAGAAAAGAAAAACGAAAAAAAAAAAAAAAAAAAAAAATAGAACTAGAGCATTATTTCTGTATATTTTGCAAACCTTTTTTGTGAAAACCGATACTTAATTGTTATTGGCGGTAGTGGCATCTAAAATCCTCCATTTTCAGAAAACCAGGAATATCACAATGACTGTCATTCGATACACATAGGAAACAAAACCTTTGCGAGATTTCTAAATTTTGGTTGCTTAGACAGCATAACATCTTAGATATGACATTGACATTTACTGAAATATAAGGAGTTAAGAAACCTGAGCAGCAATGTCAGTCTTACCTGGTCTGCAACCCCAAAGACAATTTTATAGGCCAAATGATGGTTTGAAATAGTATAGTAAATCGGTTTTAAGATAATTTCTTGCATTTAAGTATTTGATCATGGCAATACTATTGAAACTAAATGCGAAAGGCACATCGTGCTTCTGAGGTGACTTAAAGCAGAGTTTTTGCAAATCATTGATCACGAAACGTTTGTGTCCAACAGTCATTAAGATCAAGAAACAGTTGTAACAGACTCATGAAACAGTTATAGCCCTCTCAAGAAATAGTTGTAGCCTCATCAACAAAGGGTAGTCATCTTTTCTTCTTTATTTCTTGACTTATGCGTATTATTTTAAGACAGTTTTTGACAGGTGTCTTTGCAATTGATTTTTGTTCATTTTCAGTGCAAAATCATAATTATAGAAATGTCAAAGATATTCATGTTTAACCCCAACAGAGCATGAATTACACAATTTTTCGCATAAAAAGGTAAAAAGAAAACAGCAAATGCGACTGCAGAATGTTATTGCTTTAATACCATAACCCAGTGAGTGTGTGCCATAGAAAAATAGTTGATTTAAACAATAATATACCTTTAAAGCACAGAAAAAACACGTAAAAAGAGAGTCACCTCCATGTTTCCACCTGCAATTCGCGAATAAGTTGTGTCCTTCGTGAAATTGTTGTGACCGAAATTCACGAAATGTTGAAATCCTTATTAGCGAGTTATGCCACAGTGATTATCAATAATCCGTCTAAAACATGAAAAGGACTGCTACATGGAAAGGCCGGTAAAATGCCGAGTGTGTTTATCGACCGGATTCAGATCAGAATGAACATCCACATTCCATATCAAGACTATCAAACGACGGAACGTAACAGAGTATCCGAATTAACTTGAAGCGAAAGAAAGTAACCTGTGTCACCGTCTTGATTTTCCAATGCGGCGACTGATAAATGTATGAATAAAATATCACAGAAAACGCACCAGTTGCCTTACAACCGTTAGAATTAACTTCATTCATTCAGTTTTTGCGTTTTTGATGTCAGCGTGACCATTATTTGTGAAACGGGTTCGATGCGAAACAGTCCAAACTCGTCCAAAGACACATTTTCTGTGACGTTCTGTGTGATACATATCGATGTATATTTCAGTGGAAATAAATAAAATTTTGTTCCTTTACAATGCGTGTTTGTCCGCGTTTGCAATTTAATATAATCTAGAGTCTTTAATACCACTTAATACATTTTTTTTTCTTTTCAAATAATTATAAGAACGTCAAAGAACTATCTTTAGTACAATTTACCGCGGATGTGTTTTGCATGGACGCTGGGCGATACTATTTCGATGACAAGCAATCCAGACTGATCTGGTATCTTCGCATCAGTTAATTACACGCTGCAATGATGGCGATCAGAATATAGCAAAATGGATGATAAAAACAATAAAAACCAAGACAGCCAAGAAGTAACAGAAGAAGATCTCAGGAAATTATTTCAGCAGTTTTCATGCAACACAACTTTTCACGGACTGAAATATATCGCCGATTCCAGACATTTTGGGAGACGGTAAGACAATCTCTATATCTATATTTCCATGTGTTTCGTTCGACGCGATTGTATTTATTTTGATTGTCTCTTCGGCTTCTGTAATTACTCGTTAGAATCACACACATTTAGTATAGATCTGATCTAACCCTTTTCGATGTTCCATTTCTACATACATGTATGTAGTTCCTTCATGTATTAACGTTTCTTCTTTGCTAGATGGATGTGGATCGTGACTGTGTTTGTGTGTGTATGTGCTGTGGGCTACCAGATAGTTGACCGAGTCATGTTCTATTACACCTGGCCTATCAATGTTAATGTGCAGATCAACTATGTAAAGAGTCTCGACTTTCCAGCGGTCACCATATGTAACCAAAATGCATTCAGGTTAGTTATCATGCATCAGGTATCAAAGTTTACTACTAGAAGTCTAGTTCAGTAACAACTATAGTTGTTTAATCTTTATAAAACATTACAACATATCCTTGATGGCATACCATGCTCGTTTCTGATGAACATCCGTCTGTCCTTTGTACGCGATGTTTCAACTTAATTCTAAGATATTCATTCACAAGGATAGCTTTAAAAAAAAAGCTAGTATCGCCCGTTTATCTGATATTTAGATCTACACCACCATCCATTTAGTCCTGGATTGCTTAACCCACAAACTAAACAAAATTGTAAAAGCATTTGTAATTTTACTGGTGACGCTTTACATATTAGAAAGTGTCCACAAAATAAGTAGATGGTATGGCTATTGTTATTTTCTTATAATAGCCGCTACATAGAAACATCTGTTTTTCTGATAGATTTTGTTACAATGAAGTAGTAACTACTAATATATATGTTTAAATATATACATATAGTCATGTCGTAGGGAACTGTAACATTTTCAATTTTTCAAGTCAGTTTATGTCAATATCACTATAGCTTAGTTCATATTATGTGTAACTTTTGAAACACACTGATATACTACTTTGGAGATGCCACCTACGTCAGGTCATAATCTTGTCATATTACCATCCATATGCTTATCATCCTACATGTATCTATTTTTCATGCGTATTGGATGTCCGATCTGAACGCAATTTTATGGTTGCTGGCAGACACAGCCTAGATCAGGGATGCCATATTAGTATAACTGCTCTGGGCACTGCATCAGCATTCCTCAACATTTTATACCACCATGTGGTAATTTGCTTTGCGGTCATCCAGTACTCACGATAAAATATGTCAAGTTAGTGTATTTGTGTATTTGTATTGAATGTTTTGTAGATGCGCTAAAATGTATTTGGCAATCTGAATAAAGAATTGATTGTTATTGATTGATTGCGTAAGAATGGTTATCTGTCAGGATATACATGTATGTAGATAAACTGTCTAACCTACATCGCGTTACACTTTTATACCTCGGTCTATCCATTTGTGTGCTGGGGTGTAATGTTCTGTTGAACATCCTGCCTAATCAAATTTTGTGTCCAGGAGACGAAACGACTTGCGAAACGACTATGTACAATCATAATCGCTAAATCAAGTCCATCCACAGCAAAGAATACCGAACCAGTTTCAAGACCAAATGTATGATTGGTCGGAATAGATCTAACCAATCACTTTCTGCCTTTCAATAGTCAGTTCCTGTTGGTAAAACGTTGCTGGTTTCCTGCTTTGTCGAATGGCATGTAAAATATCTCGAGAACCATACATATTTTCTTATTTGGATTCTGTCGGTTTTCTTCGCCGTTTCTTTGGGAAAATCCTATCGTATATGTCACCCGTTGTGACGGGCGACAAAGAGGTGTTAACCGTTTGATGGTCAGCATTAGATTCCTATGGCAACAATTTCTACACTGTCTTATCTTGGGGAATCGGCATTGATGTACTCTTGGCCTATCAGGCGTTGTTATGGTGCCACATCAGGGACAAAGTTATTTGACACTCTGTTTTCCCTGCGAGGAAAATGACCAGACGATGAAAACGCATGCAAACATACCAAAAATTAGAAATGTAAATCAATTTAACTCATTTAAGCCTGGTGTCCCTTTTATGGGACATAGGCAAACAGCATAGCCCCAGATGTGACGCCACAGAACACGGCGTCCCATCTGGGGCTATTCTGTTTGCTTGGAGGAATTTCATCGAAGAATGAGATAAAAATTAAAAGTCACTCCTAAGACCCCAAAAATGAAAGTGGACTCACTCAATGGATAATGATTGGAAAATACATTCGTCAAATATGGGTTAGACCATTTATCTGTACCTTTTCAGGGCATCTGAGGCAGCAAAGTATGGATACTATGAGCTGATAGAAGACATGTACTCCAATAGTGAAAACTTCACTTTGGATAAGCTTCAGACCTATGGCGCCTCAAATATTTCATTAGAAGATTTGTATGTAAAACTCAGGCATAACAAAGAAGATTTCATAGTCAAGTGAGTTCGTGTAACCATCTTTTATATTAAACAAAACAAATTCATAGTGAATACTTACAAAACAAAAGGGTAATATGAAATAGATTCATAATGGAAACTATATATATGTACATATATCGTACATATATCGTTATAATGTAAAATATGCTGATGGAAGATCATGTAACTTTCTAAACACTTCATTTATGTAATGGCGACTGTCTAAAATTTCTAAGGTTTCGATGCAGGTGCTCCTGGAATAACCATCCATGTGGACCGGAAGATTTTGTTACCGTTCTGACAGACCATGGACTGTGTTACCAATTAGGAGGGGCATCGTCTTCGATGAAAGTATCAGCATCAGGTCAGTAAACTTTGGCTTGAAGTTCCGACTGAGTCTTCAAATATTCAGATAACGCACATTCTAAGCATAAGTTTGAGCTCTTGAAATCACAAAGCATGTAAAACTTACAAGTTGTTATTCACTAGTATTGCCATTATTTGAGCCGCATCATGAGAAAACCTGATTTTTGCATATGCGAAACCAAAGGCGCTGATCAGCTGTGCAGCTGATCAGCGCCTTTGTTTTCGCTACTCGGATAGTACAATTCCACAAAAAAAATCCACTTCTACTGAAAGCCAAAATTTCAAGCCTCTAGCCTGCTTTTGTTACTGTACAGGGCGATTTGTGTCGCACCTGGTCGGAAACTCCGAAGGTTTTCTCGTGTCGCGGCTCATTTTATATTTTCAAACGTCCCAACGTCATTCTATTCCCCATTACTTTAGGTATCGAGTCAGGCTTGCGACTGATACTAAACGTTGAGCAATACGAATACATGCCAGGACCACACAGTGCAGCTGGGATCAAGATGCTGCTACACGACAGCCGGGAAACGCCGTCTGTTCACAGTCTTGGACAAGCAGTCGCCACAGGAACTCACGGATTAGTTGGCATCAAGTACTTGCTGGTAAATTAGGCTAATGGATTTAACATCATAATTGAGCAATGTGGTTTCCGAACAGGTCTGACACAAACCGGGTTGTACAAGCACAGAAGCAGGCTAGAAGCTTGAACGTTTGTAGTTAAGTAGAGAAGGGATGGTACAATCCGTGTAGCGAAAACAAAGGCGCTGATCAGCTTCGCGGTCACCGCGAAGCTGATCTGCGCCTTTGTTTTCGCCTATGCAGATTGTTGGTTTTCCCATGGGGCGGCTCATATGATTTTTTGTGTAAAACATGATGGCCATTATCTTACCGTCAGTTGGTCGTGAAGTGAATACTTTCTTATTGATGCATGCATCTATTTCAAATATTATTATGATTAAAGAAAAAAAAAATAAGAGAGAGAGAGAGAGAGAGAGAGAGAGAGAGAGAGAGAGAGAGTTAAAATGATTTTAACAAGGCCAAGATTTGGTCAGCTATTAGTCTAGCTAAGTTTCTGGTTTCTGCATCAGAATTATAATATGCGTATCCAATAATTTGTACCGACATTATAAACATTATTTGAAACTTGGACAAAAATTGGGACACACGTGTATTTACATTTCAGGTTAATAATCTGGCACAACCACATGGAGTCTGTAGTAGCAAACAACTGAAACACACCGACTTTTATACCACAGAAGAATGCTACTTAGAATGTTTGACAACAATGGCTCAAAAGAAATGCGGATGTAGCGATATGCATATGCCACAAATGTCTGGTGAACGTATAGTATAATTTTATGATTATGTGAACGTATGGTATAATTTTATGATTATTTGCGCAAATGATAGTCCAGCTTGATATGACATCATGTTTCTATGACCGGACAGATAAATTTTTGTCATACCTGTGTTTGAAGCTTGACACCATGTTTGATAAAAACATAATTATGATGATAAAGCTGATGCGTTATGGGTCAATCTGCTTCCTAAAATAATGTTGTTCTCTTAAACTTTTCACTGCTTTTAAAGGAAAAAGGTACAAGTACGTAGGCAATGACTAAGAAAAGGCGCAATCAGAAAGAAATTCCCACCCCAAAAACCGAGGTGGGAAAGCAATTAGATTTTTATACTGAGAAAACATATCGTAAGCCGAAAGAGCGGCTATTTCCCAATAGGCGGTCACTCAGTTACCCGAACTTAAGCAAAAACACCAAAACGTACATAAGGTTCAAACAGCACAAAAATTCGACTTCAAAATACGACTTCAAAATGGAACCAGAACATAAGTATCGCCTCGGAACGATCAGTAATATAAAATTACTAAAGGGGGGGGGGGGCTTAAATCGATTTTACAGGCGCCTAACCTCACCCTCATCTTCTGCAGTGGTTCGTAATATTTATTTAGTTGATTGGTCCTCGTGGTGAATCTCTAACTAGTCAATGAATCATCAAGGACACACAAATAAATCATAATGACCACCATGATGAATAAGAAACGAGGACTGACAGATGCAGTTAGCTGCCCGACGATAGAGATCCCTGGGCGCTGAATAACTTACTGAAACCTGGAGCAAAAGAAAAACACCAGTTGAACCCCGGTAGGCCAAACAACAGACAAGAAGCTCCGGCCCCAACCAACTAAAATGAATAGCTTTATGTCGGGGCCATCATAGAGTCTGACGCCTGACCCATCGGCGTGCAATTAAAAAAGGCAGCAGTTATCAACCATGATTGGGTTAAAACTAAGCATGCTGACTGTCGCATAACATTCAAGTTATAACCTATACCTCTGTAACGTGTTATGATTTTTCTGAACTGAAAAGAAAAATCATTCCTTCCTATAAGTATCTTAAATTTGTAAACCAAGTCACCATAAAGTTCTGGCTCCGAAAGGTCCTCACCCCTTTCACTCCAGCTCCCCCAAACCTCTTCTAGATCCTCTCAATTATATGTTCCATCAGCATGGATTAGAACATTGACTCGAAATGAACGATTCTAATGTCGAGCATCACCTACTTTCTTTATTCAAGAAAATGAAATTAAATTGTTTTGATTTGCAGCTCGCTATCCAATTTGTACAATTGAGAAGTATACATCGTGCTTGAAAGAATTTGAAGGTAGGACCAAACACTGATTTCCAGGGGAAATGGCATCAGACTGTCAGCACATATTGTGTGCACATAATACATGTACATAAAATATTATTTTGTCAAAAAGAAAAGAAGTGAAGAGAAAGAAGTAAAACTAGAAAAAGATATTTAACATTTAGAAGAAAAGGTCCAAACAAATATAAATGAAATCTTCAATGAGGAAATATTATTATTACCAGAAAAACACGAAGCATTAAGAGAAATTAGACAAAAGAAAATAGAAGGTGTAATGCTTAGGTCAAGATGTAGATACGAAGAGCTTGGAGAGAAACCCACAAAATATTTCTTAAATCTAGAAAATAGAAACTACTAAGAAAAAGTAATACAATATTTAATAGATGAAAATGGGGAAGAGGTTTATGGAGCGAAAGATATATTAGAAGTACAAAAAAACTATTACAAAAACTTATATAAAGAAGCTATTGAAATTGATGATACCCCATTGAAGCAAAAAATGGAACTAACCCAAAACAATTAAGTCAAAAGGAAGCGGAAGATTTAGAAGGTGAATTTTACATATAAAGAATTGGCTGAAGCATTGAAATCAATGAAAAATTCAAAAAGTCCTGGCAATGATGGTTTTACGGTTGAATTTTTTAAAATTTTCCTGGTGAGATTAAGGGGTCTATATTTTATGATCTATTAATTACGCATATGACAATGGACTACTATCAGTAACACAAAAACAAGGAATTATAACTTGTCTACCTAAGCCAAATAAACCGAGACACCTTTTAAAAATTAGAGACCAATGTCTCTTTAAAATGTTATATACAAAATAATGTCATCAGCTATTGCAAACCGATTGAAAAAAATCCTTAATAATATAATCTATCAAGACCGAAAAGGCTTTATTTTCGGTAGATATATTGGTGAAAACATAAGGTTAATATATGGTATTTTATTTGAAACAAAACAACGCAATATGCCAGGTTTATTGTTATCTATAGACTTTAAACAGCCGTTCGATTCTACTTTCTGGAAATTTATACATAAAGTATCGGACTATTACAATTTTGGACGGTCTTTTAAAAATGGATTAATTTTTTTTCCAAACAGATGTAGAATCATGTATCATACAAAATGGTTTCATATCTGAATGTTTTTATTTAGAAAGATGGTGCAGGCAGGGTGATCCAATTTCGCCATATATTTTTATCCTGTGTGTAGACATATTGGGTTTAATGATTAGGAACGATGAAAATGTGAAAGGTATTAGAATAAATGGTAAAGAATACAAATTAAGTCAATACGCTGATGACACTCAGTTGTTTTTAGACGGGTCAGAACTTTCACTACATAGTGCTTTATCTATATTGAATAAATTGTATAATATGTCGGGCATAAATATTAACTTCATACAAGAGCTGTGTGGATATGATCTATGTGTAAATCAACAAAAATAGTGTGTAAGAATTTTAATTTAGATTGGGAACACAAATCTATAAAGATTTTAGGGGTGGTTTCTACTGCAGAAGTATTTGATATATGAACCTCGTCGCGACAAAATTTACCTTTCGACATTCTAACATTACTTGTAGAAAGCAGAAAAAAAACAAGAAAATGATGTAATATACGTTTTATAAATCTTTGAACACTTAGCTACCAATGAATGAGTTTTAAAACATTTATTTTCAATATTTGGAGTTATTTGCCCATACTACACATAATTTTCCCATATCTATCGTTAAACGGTAACCATAACAACCGCATCATCATAAAAATAGACAAAATAATTACGACAGATTGCCTGTAAGGATGGTATACTTCTATCTATTTGAAAATTTCATCTAATTGAGCCTGTGCGTGAGAAAACCAACAATTTATTTGCATAGGCGAAAACAAAGCCGCAGATCAGCCGTGCAGTAACCGCTCGGCTGATCAGCGCCTTTGTTTTCGCTCCATATATAGTGTAATACCTCTTCCTCTTAAATCCGAAATTTTAAGCATCTAGCCTGCTTCTGTGACTGTACAGGCTAGTTTGTGTTGGAGCGGGTCGAAAACCCAAATTGTTGGTTTTCTCACGCACAGGCTCAATTATGCCCCTTCCGCTCCTGCTCATTCCTTATCATTTACTTGACATTTCTGTTTTCAGATACATTTCATGAGCATCATTCACAAGTGTGTGACTGTCCGGTACCGTGTGAATTATCTATATATGATTCGTCATTGTCGTATGCAACTATCTCGAACTTCGTTGTACGAAAGATGCTGACATCAGCAGAAAGCCAATCACTAAAAGGAAATCTATTAACTGCCCTGGAAACAGCGTCGAAGAAGAATAAATACGCGTTTGAAGAGTTTAAATCTTTAATTGAAGATGTTGTCAGTACTTTCGAGAAATTAAATGCGTCTCTTGAGCGCGTGGCTGAATACTTAAATCAGCAGGCTACTGCGGTTCAGGGTGTTTTTAACGATACGTTATCTGCCTATGCGGAAAAAGAGCGACTTTATAGATACCAAATCTACGTCATTGAGAGAAATTTTCTCCGTGGTCGAGAAGCAATGGAAGAAAGATATGTCCGAAATATCGTCCTTGCCTTTGTCGAATTTGCATTGATTAACGTAAAACGTATACGACGTTTAGCACTAATACCTCAAGCTAAGATGAATGAAAGGAAATCACTGTACAACCATATCGGAGACAGTTTGATAATTCGACAAGAGATTGGTGATTTGGCTAAAAAGAATCTAACACGTCTACGCCATGCATTCATTAAGGGAAAGAAAATTTTCAACTACAAGTTCGAAAATATTTCTAGGTCCCACAATAACGCCATTGTTCCTAGGCCACTTATGAATTATTCAATGTACCATAATTCTTATATGGTAAAGTTTGGTCCCAAAACATCTAGAGATCTTAATCGCATTCATAAAGCACTTGATCTGTTTCTGGATGCAGCAAAAGACGCTTATATAAATTCGACTGTCAATGAAACCAGTCTTAATAATACATTTGAACAATATCTGTTTTCTTGTCGTACATTTATGTACAGCAAAAGTGTGTTTTATAGTCAAGGCATCGACTACCCTGTTCCTGTACTGGAGCAGAGGAGAATACAATTTGATAAGATTTGGGATGATATAAACACAATTATATCCAGAATGAAGCAAAACATTGAACCGTTGTATACAGGATTGGATGAAGCTGAACACATTCTAAAAGGAGATATAAAGTCGCTTGTAGAAAACTTAGTAGACTATATTCAATCTGACACTGGCTCTAAACTAAGTCTGACTGAAATGATGATGTCTCCGTCATTTCAAAGTAACATTAGCTACTTTGGCGCATTCTTTAATGAGCTGAATACAAGAGGGCAAGACATCTTTGATCTCTGGACTATGATAAAGGAACCTTTAGGAGAGTTTTGGACCGCTATTCTGGCTGACGAAGATATGGTGGAATATTATAAATTTACAAATAACTCCAGATTCCTACAAAACTTTACTGAAGTTCTTCATGGGAATAATATGCAGAGTGATAAAATAAGAGATGATTTCGATGTTCGAGAAGCTATTGCAAACGCTGATTCACAATTTGTTTATGCCGTCGACGGAATAACAAAGCATGTTCAAGAATTCAATAAAACAATTAAAGTTGACAGCACATTTGTTAGGTGAGTGCCAGGTTAGTCTTGTCCAAGACAGTTTTTAATAGCAGAATTTAGTAACTATGAGTAGTTCAAATTGAAACGGTTAGTCACTTCATTTCTAAGTTATTCATCATTTGCATAATGTGGATGATTTAAGTTCCTAAACGTAGCACCGGACACAAACCTGTTGTTAAATTAGTCAAATGATCTTTGAAGTTAGATACCTACTTGTACTTTGACACGAAATGACTTGTGCACATTCTTAAACTAACATATTCAATTCTTAAATAATCATTGGAACTACCTTAATCGTAACTGTAATCCTGAATTATATTTGAAACTTGCGAAAACATAATTTATCTATTCCTTTAACAACAAGCTCAACTTCTAATTCGTGTAGTTCTCTTTCAGGGAAAACTTTCTTCTTTTGGATATTTTCTTCAGTCAAATGAGATACGAGCACATATACCAACAGGTTGCCTATGATGGTTTCGCCTTGATGTGTAAGTATTTTACATTAGATGGCGAAACCAACAAGTTTTCATGAGAAACGAATAGTCCACGCTCAAATTATTATTAAAATGCTAAACCTAGCAGGTTTACAAGACCGATATAAATTCACTAAACACTCTTTTGAAGCTACATATTTCTTACTATGGTAATGTTTCTTGTGCCAAGGCATTACGAATACGGCCAGGGTATATTTATCAAGCACATTTTATTCATAACATCCTGGATCTATAAGTAACCCATTTTCAATAAATATTCACACAAAATTAATTACAGTATTTATGGCTATTAGTTATTATCAGTCTTTTGTCTGTTGCTTGGCCCATCGGGGTCCAACTGGTGTTTTTCTTTTGCTCCGGAGTTAGTAAGTTATTCGGCGCCCAGGGATCTCCATCGTAGGGCAGCTTACTCAATCTGTGAGTCCTGGATTTTGATTCATCAGGATGTTTATCATGATTTATTTGTTTGTTCTTGATGATTCATTGACTAGTTAGAGATTCACCACGAGGACCGGAGAACTAACTGAATGTTATGAACGGGTGAGGCTATGGCCATGTAAAACCGGTTTAAGCCCGCCAGTAATTTTGGGTGACTGATCGTTCCAAGGCGATTCTTCTGTGATAGTTCTTTTTGTTTTATGTCTTGGTGTTTAAATTTTTTGTGTTGTTGGCGCCTTATGTATATGTTTTTTTAGTTAAGTTTAGGTAACTGAGTGGCCACCTATTGGGGAAATAGCTGCCAATTCGGCTTACGATGTATTTTCATGGTATAAGTATCTGATTGTTAATTTAGTTTTTTCCCACCTCGGTGTTTGGAGTGGGAATCTTTTTCTGATTGCGCCTTTTCCTGATCTTTGCCTACTTGTACCTTTTTATTAGTTTGATCTTTTATGCACATTTTATGATTATGATGCATTATCATGCAAGGGAAACCAGTAATTGTTAAGGACTTTTTCTAGAATGATTTTGACAATTAGAGCTTTTGTACAGGTGATATAGGTGGGTCTCTAGGCCTGTTCATTGGAGCTAGTATGCTGACGATAATGGAGGTAATAGATCTGATGATTATCCTGGCACCTCGACTATGTGACAACAGAAGGAAGAAGGTGGTTAATATCAAAACACTTAAAGAATCCAGAGTGTAAATAGTTTTATTCAGAGAAAATAGTTCCATGTACTACCAAGAAAACACTTACATCAACTTTTTGTTGACTGAAGCCGGACAAAATAAGCTTGTGTATCAGGGTAGACTGTCTGCTCATATCTGACATTTGTATGAATTGTCTTTGTTTTTTTTTCAGTTTAGTTCATGTCAATATAGCAAATAATAACGTGTTCGCGTGGATCTATGAAACAGTAAAACACAAGAGGCGTCAATAAGCATATTCGTTAACCATTTAAAAACTCGTCATTTTCTGATCATTGTATAGTTATCAGACACAATATTGTAGGCTCTCGATTCATTGTACTCATGCACGTTACTTCATGTAACGACAATTGCAAATAAACATAACTTCCCATTAAATTTGTTTCATGTTCATATAAACTTTATAAACATAAGAAAAACATAATGTTTGTAGCAAAATCAGTTAAAATAAAAAACAAAATAAAGAACAACGTCAGGAACAACTAAAACAAATGAGCCACCGCATGGGAAAACCAACAGTCTGCATAGGCGAAGACAAAGGCGAAGATCAGCTACGCAGTAACTGCGAAGCTGATCAGCGCCTAAATTGTTTTGCTACACGAATAGTACAATTCCTCTACTTTCTAAATCCAAAATTTCCAGCCTCTAACCATCTTGTGTGATTGTACAGCCCGGTTTGTGTCGGACCTGGTCGGAACCCAAATTGTTGGATTCCTCATGCACAGGCTCAAATTAAACAATATGAATTCAACAAAAAAAGATCAGTAGTCGTTGTCGTGTGTCTGTGGTAAAATCGGAGCTGAAACGTCTCCTTACGGTGTTGAAAATGGTGTTCTTGTGGTTGTTGTTGTTCCTGTGGTTGTTGAAGTGGCATCGGTACCAGACGTCGATGGTGTTGCAGTAGCGGTGGTGTTACTTGAAGGCATTGGATAACCTTCAAAAATGAGTTCAAATGGTGATTTTATTGTTATGAATTTGAGAAGGATTCATGCTAAAATCGCATATGGCTAAACCACGGGATCAATAACAAAATTAATGTCTATTCGTCCTGAAACCTGGTTTGTTTAGATATGTAAAAATCAAATTTTCAAGAACAGTGTTCTTTTTAGATTCAAACGGAAAGGACGTCATGTTTTGTAAGAATATGGAATAGCTGGATGCGTTAATGCTTAACGTTAACGTCAAGAGCGGAGGCAATTAGTCGCGACGTTAAATATTATTCTAACAACACTGCTTCTGCCCCTCTAAGCCAGCTACTAGTACAGTAACTAATAAACATTTCTTTCAACACTTACTAACAATCGCTCTTTTTGAATTAGCGAAAAATGTAGAAATGTTATTTGGCCACATGTTCATGAGAGAAGCAGACTTATGGTCGAGATAATTCGCCCAGTTTGTGACACTAAAACTGTTGAACTCATATAATAAGACAATTTTTAAGCGGACGGTTCCACCCAAAAAGGCTGACTCCAGGCAACTTCATACAGTATTACCATTACATGTAATAGATCAATTTCCCACAATTTGGACGCCTTTTGAACGTAATATCTTCAAAGTACGACCCCAAAGAAAGGATTTTGATGAAATATGTTCATGTAGTAAACTGTTAAGTCCGACTATGATGCCGAAATTGAACACTTGAAGCATGTAAGCCTTATACGGATATACTACATAAAACTATATCTGAAAAGTATATATAATAACATAAAAGACCCTCGTTTGTATAGCCGATACAATTTATTGAGCAATGTTCGACGTAATGTTAGAAAAATCGGCCTACTGGTGGGATGACGTCACTGAGACTTTTCGGCTCCCTATGAGATCGACCGAGTCGTGGAAATCAACCTAGTTGTGAGTCTTAACTAACAACAGTTTCTAACTAAATGTAGTGAACCACTGCAAAAGCTGAGGGTGATGTTAGGCCTGTAAAACTAGTTTAAGCCCGCAAGTAATTTTTATATTAATGATCGTTCCAAGGCGATACTTCTGTGGTGGTTCTTATTGCTTTATGTTTTGGTTTTGAAGTTTCGTACTGTTTGTACCATATATACGTTTTCATATTTTAGTTAAGTTTGGGTAACTGGGTGGCCGCCTATTGGGAAAGGCTTACGATATGTTTTCTTAGTATAAGTACCTGATTGTTAATTTGTTTTTCCCACCTCGAATTTTGGAGGGTGAATTTCTTTCTGATTGCACCAGTTTTTACCTTTACGTTAGTTTACGAACATATGATACAGATCGTTGTTGAATAAACAAACCATCAGGAAAACATGTTCGTGAAATAAATACCACCTTATACCCCAATTTTATATACTAAAACTGGGCTGGGGTATACAGGGGTATATCTAATTTTCTTATTTTGATCTAGAACTTTTTTTTTTTTGGTCGACACCTCCGCCCCTACCCGACCCCATATACACACCATATTTTTTTTGATTGTGGGTACTCGTTAGATCCGCCTCGGCTAGGCGGTTCTAACGTGTATCCACGGTCTATGTTTTTCGGAGCAAAAATAAGAAAAAATATAAAAAAAAATCTGTTTTTTTTTTTTTTTTTTTTTTTTTAGAATTTCAAAAATCTCTGTATATTGCATGGGCAAGTTTGCATAACGATTATAATCACCTTGCTGACAAAGTCCTTATCTTCTATTGAGAATGTAATGCCCACAGTAAACGCATTAAAAAGTGTACGTTTCGAAACATATTCTGAACAAGACGTTGATCATTCGATCCCGTTAGGACTGTGTCTTTGATGTAGACTTCCCTTGATGTGCAAATTTTCGAAATCGCAGTATATTTGTCTGTCGTTGCTGGTAAATGAGGGTCACTGATGACGGTCTTTTACCAGAAATTGCACACTGTGACACATTTTAAATCCCTTAAAACGTTATAACTGCTTCCAACGGATTTACTTTTTATATTTTAGTAAACTTTTATTAGTTATAATCAAGTTATGTTTATATTTTATGTGAAATTATGCAACAACTTTACCATAATTTTCTCTCCTGCGTATAACGTGTATTTAGGATTTCTTCTAATGATTATCTACTTTGTGGAAATATATGAAATACAACGTGAATGGATGGCAAATAGTTTAAAATAGCGAAATGTTAATGAGTTTCTTGAAACAAAAAACAATTTTACAAAATAATGATTTTTTTTTTTTTTTTGAAAAACAATTTAATACCGAAGCATCCTCGTATGTAGTCGATGTAGAATAGCTCAACGTCAGCGGAGTTCGCAAAGTGTGCCAGCAAACGCTGCTTGAACTCGTTAAAAATTACGTCATTCGTCGTGATTTGGTCTTCCTGTGCTATGTGTACATCCCGGGGATGGAGGTCGCAATTTGCATGCAAGCTCCTCAAACAGCGCGTATAAGCCATCATGTGCTGACTGAAAATGGAAGTACATATGCAAGTTCATGTGATATAGGCCTACTGTAGAATGCTTTTTTGGCATGTTATATCAGAATTATAAAATATCATTATCATGAATATTTGTAGGGATTAATGTTGGGATTTCATCAATTTATAACAAAATGTTTGGATGAATGGCTTTCAACAGGAACGAAGAATAATATTCTCTGGTCTTATAGAACTACGTAAATGATGATAAAAGCAGTAAGATACATGGCGTGCACTTACTCGCACATATCTAAGGCTGCTGCAGTGGGCATAACACAGGATTCTGTTTCACATTCCATGGCTGAAAGATATAAAAGGATAAAAAATGTGTGCATTCTTTTTACAAAAGGTGACCTTTATTCCCTTTTCGTCTAACTCATCAGGTAAACAGGACATTGTTTGACAAGTGGAGACGTAAGTATTATATGTGTGGCAGATGCTGATACTGCAATCTTAGTTCTACACCTTACAAGCAAATATTTGACAGTTTTGCACTCAACATAATACATGCAATAGATTTGACAATGTTCGGAAAACTCAGTATTTCTTCATTAACCGCCTTTGCAGCAGACTCCAAAGATAAAACTATCGGTTTCTTGACAACGTATGTGGTCCATTTTCAGCAATTTTATGCCGGTAATTTATTATCTGCTTTAAGTAGGAGAAGCTACACAAACAATAAATCTGTCATAACAAATGAAACGTAAATACAAAGCATGATAGGACACATTGACCAAACTGGAACATACCATAAATAAGGAATTTCAAAAGTACTCCAGCTTACAGTATACGCCACTATAGACCGTCTAGACAGTTGCAAACCCAACGAGAGATGTCGTAGAGAAAAACAAGCCGGAGCCGCGACATAAACATTTGAAATGAAAACTGTCGTCTTCTCCTGTTTTATAGCATAAACAAGGATTTGATATCTGAAGTGACCGAAGCATCTAAACCTCAGTTTATAGATGTAAAACAATATGAATGCTCACGTGCTATGCAAACGAAAAGCATCTTATATATGAGCCGCCCCATGGGAAAACCAACAATCTGCATAGGCGAAAACAAAGGCGCAGATCAGCTTCGCGGTAACCGCGAAGCTGATCAGCGCCTTTGTTTTCGCTACTCGGATAGTACAATTCATCTTCTCCTTAAATCCGAAATTTCAAGCTTCTAGCTCTTTTCTGTGCTTGTACAGGCCGTTTTGTGTCGGACCTGTTCAGAAACCACATTGTTGGTTTTTCCACGAGGCGGCTCATATATTAACTATGGCAGATCAAGAACAAAGTTAACATCTAATCGAACTTACTGCGGTAACATGTTTCATTTCCGACAGTGTCCGCATGGTTACACGTTGGGGGAAACGCCTCGTCAAATAGAGTGCCCGGTGGACACTCCATGATTAGCCATTTCTTGTTGGGGCCGTTGCACTGACAATAGAATCCGCATCCTGGTATAGCTGCATATGCCATACCAGAACAGCTCATTGTCAAACACCCACAATATCCCGCATAACACTTTCCTCCTGGTCCACAGTCTATGTTGTGGCTACACGTGACTGTATAAAACATATACTTTATTGAAAATATTATCATATTTATTATTATGCACATCGAAAATGTTTCGAAAAATGATGAGGTTGTGATATTGTTTTATGAATTAAAACGTAAAACTTTTCATTAGATAAAAGATATTGTCACTACTGCCGGCAAAGATATCCTGCTGCCATAAGTGATTATTTTATTTTGTCAGGTCTGGTAAACATCTGTCCATATCCTTTCAAAGAGATCTTACTCTAAAACGCGGTCTAGTTAAACGGCTCGACATAATGTAGAACTTTATGCTCTGTCGTTCTTGACGAAAGAATCATCTTACCTTCTTAGAGGGTCTTAGCACAACCTCCATGTGGATGTTTAAATCTTGAAAAACATTAACCCAGTAAGCCGTTGACTTGTCATCATTATAATTTGGGTCAGTCCACTTTCGGTTTTAGGCGGTTAAGGGGTGATTTTGTATTTCTATTCCATTTTTTCTATGAAATTCATCCAAGCAAACCAAATAGTCCCAGATGAAACCCGCCTCATTTTTGGCTATACTATTTGCCTATGTCCCATAAAAAGGACTACTATGAATTAATAAGGCTCTGTAATGGTAGAATCAGAACAACGAAATCTAACCTGGGGACATCTGGTCCGGTGTAGGCGTTGATTCGGAGGTTGTGGAGAATTGCTCTTCTAACGTTGTGTCACCAGCCGTGGATGTCTCTTCTGTGAATAAAAATTAAAACTGAGATCCTTTAAGAGCAGTGAACAAATTAATGAGAATGGGGATGGGCCATACCATGGTTTTGGCTACTTAAGCCTCTTCAGTGACCCTTCTTTAGATATGACTACATGGAGCCAAATCGAATAACTGTAACTTTCCAATTTTCAACAGTGTAGTCATTCCAAAGACTAGTATATCAATATTGGACCAGATATATTAAATCTTGGTTAGAAAATGTATCTAAACCGATAATAGTTTTCTGATTTCTCAGAATACCCTCACTGATCTTAAAGGACCAAAAGGAAAATATAATCTGCACTATGAATGCTTTACGGGGAGACCTTAAGGGCCGCCACACGGCACAAAACCAGCTGCAGTAATAGCCAAAAAAAATAAAACTGTGATCCTTTAAGAGCAGTGAACAAATTAATGAAAATGGGGATGGACCATACCATGGTTTCTGCTACTTACGCCTCTCCAGTGATCCTTATTTAGATATGGCAACATGGAGCCAAAGAGAATAACTGTAATTTTGCAGCTTTCAACAATGTAGTCATTCCAAAGACTGGTATCAACCAGACATGGTCGCAACCAGACATGGTGTCAGAAAAAGGAATAAATTTTACCACTTTAATTGGTAAGAAAAGCCATCCGAGATGACTTTTCTTGGCTTTTCTTACCAATTAAAGTGGTAAAATTCATACATATTGTGTGCTGTTGACTGCAGGAAACGTACAAGACCTCCTGTCGAAATTTCTTTTGTTCAGTAGATATTTTTGTTAGGGACCTGCTCAAAACGAAGGAGCCGGTATATAATTCTGTTTTAATGTCAATAGACAATTGTAATAATTGCGTTGTTTTTGCCGTCTCTATTTAGCCTGCATTAACTCGTTTACCTGTCTTGTTCAAGGAACATGGAACCTAAATGTACATTTGACACGACAGTTAACATAGCAAGAAGTATAGAAATGATGTCATAAATGATGTCATAACAATTATCCAGGTTACTTGTAAATACTTTGTAAACAGTTACCTGGGCATTCATCGTGAAACCAGATATATATAATAACATAAAAGACCCTCGTTTGTATAGCCGATACAATTTATTGAGCAATGTTCGACGTAATGTTAGAAAAATCGGCCTACTGGTGGGATGACGTCACTGAGACTTTTCGGCTCCCTATGAGATCGACCGAGTCGTGGAAATCAACCTAGTTGTGAGTCTTAACTAACAACAGTTTCTAACTAAATGTAGTGAACCACTGCAAAAGCTGAGGGTGATGTTAGGCCTGTAAAACTAGTTTAAGCCCGCAAGTAATTTTTATATTAATGATCGTTCCAAGGCGATACTTCTGTGGTGGTTCTTATTGCTTTATGTTTTGGTTTTGAAGTTTCGTACTGTTTGTACCATATATACGTTTTCATATTTTAGTTAAGTTTGGGTAACTGGGTGGCCGCCTATTGGGAAAGGCTTACGATATGTTTTCTTAGTATAAGTACCTGATTGTTAATTTGTTTTTCCCACCTCGAATTTTGGAGGGTGAATTTCTTTCTGATTGCACCAGTTTTTACCTTTACGTTAGTTTACGAACATATGATACAGATCGTTGTTGAATAAACAAACCATCAGGAAAACATGTTCGTGAAATAAATACCACCTTATACCCCAATTTTATATACTAAAACTGGGCTGGGGTATACAGGGGTATATCTAATTTTCTTATTTTGATCTAGAACTTTTTTTTTTTGGTCGACACCTCCGCCCCTACCCGACCCCATATACACACCATATTTTTTTGATTGTGGGTACTCGTTAGATCCGCCTCGGCTAGGCGGTTATAACGTGTATCCACGGTCTATGTTTTTCGGAGCAAAAATAAGAAAAAATATAAAAAAATCTTTTTTTTTTTTTTTTTTTTTTTTTTAGAATTTCAAAAATCTCTGTATATTGCATGGGCAAGTTTGCATAACGATTATAATCACCTTGCTGACAAAGTCCTTATCTTCTATTGAGAATGTAATGCCCACAGTAAACGCATTAAAAAGTGTACGTTTCGAAACATATTCTGAACAAGACGTTGATCATTCGATCCCGTTAGGACTGTGTCTTTGATGTAGACTTCCCTTGATGTGCAAATTTTCGAAATCGCAGTATATTTGTCTGTCGTTGCTGGTAAATGAGGGTCACTGATGACGGTCTTTTACCAGAAATTGCACACTGTGACACATTTTAAATCCCTTAAAACGTTATAACTGCTTCCAACGGATTTACTTTTTATATTTTAGTAAACTTTTATTAGTTATAATCAAGTTATGTTTATATTTTATGTGAAATTATGCAACAACTTTACCATAATTTTCTCTCCTGCGTATAACGTGTATTTAGGATTTCTTCTAATGATTATCTACTTTGTGGAAATATATGAAATACAACGTGAATGGATGGCAAATAGTTTAAAATAGCGAAATGTTAATGAGTTTCTTGAAACAAAAAACAATTTTACAAAGTAATGATTTTTTTTTTTGAAAAACAATTTAATACCGAAGCATCCTCGTATGTAGTCGATGTAGAATAGCTCAACGTCAGCGGAGTTCGCAAAGTGTGCCAGCAAACGCTGCTTGAACTCGTTAAAAATTACGTCATTCGTCGTGATTTGGTCTTCCTGTGCTATGTGTACATCCCGGGGATGGAGGTCGCAATTTGCATGCAAGCTCCTCAAACAGCGCGTATAAGCCATCATGTGCTGACTGAAAATGGAAGTACATATGCAAGTTCATGTGATATAGGCCTACTGTAGAATGCTTTTTTGGCATGTTATATCAGAATTATAAAATATCATTATCATGAATATTTGTAGGGATTAATGTTGGGATTTCATCAATTTATAACAAAATGTTTGGATGAATGGCTTTCAACAGGAACGAAGAATAATATTCTCTGGTCTTATAGAACTACGTAAATGATGATAAAAGCAGTAAGATACATGGCGTGCACTTACTCGCACATATCTAAGGCTGCTGCAGTGGGCATAACACAGGATTCTGTTTCACATTCCATGGCTGAAAGATATAAAAGGATAAAAAATGTGTGCATTCTTTTTACAAAAGGTGACCTTTATTCCCTTTTCGTCTAACTCATCAGGTAAACAGGACATTGTTTGACAAGTGGAGACGTAAGTATTATATGTGTGGCAGATGCTGATACTGCAATCTTAGTTCTACACCTTACAAGCAAATATTTGACAGTTTTGCACTCAACATAATACATGCAATAGATATTGTTTGACAATGTTCGGAAAACTCAGTATTTCTTCATTAACCGCCTTTGCAGCAGACTCCAAAGATAAAACTATCGGTTTCTTGACAACGTATGTGGTCCATTTTCAGCAATTTTATGCCGGTAATTTATTATCTGCTTTAAGTAGGAGAAGCTACACAAACAATAAATCTGTCATAACAAATGAAACGTAAATACAAAGCATGATAGGACACATTGACCAAACTGGAACATACCATAAATAAGGAATTTCAAAAGTACTCCAGCTTACAGTATACGCCACTATAGACCGTCTAGACAGTTGCAAACCCAACGAGAGATGTCGTAGAGAAAAACAAGCCGGAGCCGCGACATAAACATTTGAAATGAAAACTGTCGTCTTCTCCTGTTTTATAGCATAAACAAGGATTTGATATCTGAAGTGACCGAAGCATCTAAACCTCAGTTTATAGATGTAAAACAATATGGATGCTCACGTGCTATGCAAACGAAAAGCATCTTATATATGAGCCGCCCCATGGGAAAACCAACAATCTGCATAGGCGAAAACAAAGGCGCAGATCAGCTTCGCGGTAACCGCGAAGCTGATCAGCGCCTTTGTTTTCGCTACTCGGATAGTACAATTCATCTTCTCCTTAAATCCGAAATTTCAAGCTTCTAGCTCTTTTCTGTGCTTGTACAGGCCGTTTTGTGTCGGACCTGTTCAGAAACCACATTGTTGGTTTTTCCACGAGGCGGCTCATATATTAACTATGGCAGATCAAGAACAAAGTTAACATCTAATCGAACTTACTGCGGTAACATGTTTCATTTCCGACAGTGTCCGCATGGTTACACGTTGGGGGAAACGCCTCGTCAAATAGAGTGCCCGGTGGACACTCCATGATTAGCCATTTCTTGTTGGGGCCGTTGCACTGACAATAGAATCCGCATCCTGGTATAGCTGCATATGCCATACCAGAACAGCTCATTGTCAAACACCCACAATATCCCGCATAACACTTTCCTCCTGGTCCACAGTCTATGTTGTGGCTACACGTGACTGTATAAAACATATACTTTATTGAAAATATTATCATATTTATTATTATGCACATCGAAAATGTTTCGAAAAATGATGAGGTTGTGATATTGTTTTATGAATTAAAACGTAAAACTTTTCATTAGATAAAAGATATTGTCACTACTGCCGGCAAAGATATCCTGCTGCCATAAGTGATTATTTTATTTTGTCAGGTCTGGTAAACATCTGTCCATATCCTTTCAAAGAGATCTTACTCTAAAACGCGGTCTAGTTAAACGGCTCGACATAATGTAGAACTTGTCGTTCTTGACGAAAGAATCATCTTACCTTCTTAGAGGGTCTTAGCACAACCTCCATGTGGATGTTTTAAATCTTGAAAAACATTAACCCAGTAAGCCGTTGACTTGTCATCATTATAATTTGGGTCAGTCCACTTTCGGTTTTAGGCGGTAAAGGGGTGATTTTGTATTTCTATTCCATTTTTTCTATGAAATTCATCCAAGCAAACCAAATAGTCCCAGATGAAACGCCGCCTCATTTTTGGCTATACTATTTGCCTATGTCCCATAAAAAGGACTACTATGAATTAATAAGGCTCTGTAATGGTAGAATCAGAACAACGAAATCTAACCTGGGGACATCTGGTCCGGTGTAGGCGTTGATTCGGAGGTTGTGGAGAATTGCTCTTCTAACGTTGTGTCACCAGCCGTGGATGTCTCTTCTGTGAATAAAAATTAAAACTGAGATCCTTTAAGAGCAGTGAACAAATTAATGAGAATGGGGATGGGCCATACCATGGTTTTGGCTACTTAAGCCTCTTCAGTGACCCTTCTTTAGATATGACTACATGGAGCCAAATCGAATAACTGTAACTTTCCAATTTTCAACAGTGTAGTCATTCCAAAGACTAGTATATCAATATTGGACCAGATATATTAAATCTTGGTTAGAAAATGTATCTAAACCGATAATAGTTTTCTGATTTCTCAGAATACCCTCACTGATCTTAAAGGACCAAAAGGAAAATATAATCTGCACTATGAATGCTTTACGGGGAGACCTTAAGGGCCGCCACACGGCACAAAACCAGCTGCAGTAATAGCCAAAAAAAATAAAACTGTGATCCTTTAAGAGCAGTGAACAAATTAATGAAAATGGGGATGGACCATACCATGGTTTCTGCTACTTACGCCTCTCCAGTGATCCTTATTTAGATATGGCAACATGGAGCCAAAGAGAATAACTGTAATTTTGCAGCTTTCAACAGTGTAGTCATTCCAAAGACTGGTATCAACCAGACATGGTCGCAACCAGACATGGTGTCAGAAAAAGGAATAAATTTTACCACTTTAATTGGTAAGAAAAGCCATCCGAGATGACTTTTCTTGGCTTTTCTTACCAATTAAAGTGGTAAAATTCATACATATTGTGATGTTGACTGCAGGAAACGTACAAGACCTCCTGTCGAAATTTCTTTTGTTCAGTAGATATTTTTGTTAGGGACCTGCTCAAAACGAAGGAGCCGGTATATAATTCTGTTTTAATGTCAATAGACAATTGTAATAATTGCGTTGTTTTTGCCGTCTCTATTTAGCCTGCATTAACTCGTTTACCTGTCTTGTTCAAGGAACATGGAACCTAAATGTACATTTGACACGACAGTTTACATAGCAAGAAGTATAGAAATGATGTCATAAATGATGTCATAACAATTAGCCAGGTTACTTGTAAATACTTTGTAAACAGTTACCTGGGCATTCATCGTGAAACCAGATAAAGATCGCTTCCCAGCCGACCCCTTCATTCAATTTAGATACAATCTTGTTATTCACAGCCAAATGCATAAATTGGCGAGCTGCATTTAGTTCTGCAACCACGTCGTCCTTGAAATATCTACAGCGGTGCAGGCAGCCAAATAGCTGGTTTACTGGGACACTGTGATGGTAAAGTGATTGAAGTTATAATACGAGATGACGACCCGTTGAATAACTGAAAAGTCTTCATCAAAGACACACTTAGAGCATAAATAATGGTAACAGTAATGGCAATTGACAACTATTACATTCCAACTGTGAAGCAAAAGTTCATCTTAGTTTATAATAGGGATCTATGGTTTTATTAAAGGGGCTAGCCGCTAGTAAATCAATATCAGAGTAAATTTGGAGTGCAAGTATTTAAAACAAAATTCAGTAGTTATGGCGATGTCCATTCGCACTATGTCTGCTTATAAATATTTCTATTCTGTGATAACATCTTTTATATCAAAATTATTGTTAATTGTTTGAGATATTACAGTGTATTACAACCTTAACGGCGTCCTTGTTATGGGACATAGGCAAACAGCATAGCCCCAGATGTGACGCCGCAGAACGCGGCGTCCCATCTGGGGCTATTCTGTTTGCTTAGAGAATGTTCATCGAAAAATTGAATAGAATTTAAATTAAAAAATCACTCCTGACGCCCCTAAAAATAAAAATGGACTCACCCAATAAATAATGATGGGAGAATCCATTCGTCAAATATGGGTTAATAGTTAATTTATCTGAAAGTATTTGCTATACAACCTGCATAATTGCGATTCACTCGGTGGAGGCAGAGGACAGAGTCCATGACACTTATCTGAAAATGTATGAAAATAAACTACATGTACATGTCTAATGAATGCGAGCGAATTTAGCGTATTTTAAAACCTTCTTTGCAAAACATTAAAAGATTATGTATTTTTTTCCAAATTCGTCAAATGAACGAACACGGCTGTCTTTAAACTTTTCTGTTTAGCCAAGGGAAAGGGTTTTTTTGCCATGAGTCAGTCGCCATTATAAATGCACAGACAACAAGTTAATGATAAAATGTATGAGTCTGTGCATAAGAAAACCAACAATGTGGGGTTCCGACACAAACCGGACTGTGCAACCACAGAAGCAGGCTAGAAGCTTGAAATTTCGGATTTAAGAAGAAGAGGGATTATACTATCTGTGTAACGAAAAAAAGGTACTGATCAGAGCTGCGCCATTGTTTTCACCTATGCAGATTGTGGGTTTTCCCATGCAGCGGCTAATATATTATTGGTTTGTTAGCCAACTTTAAGTTTTGTGATTTTGTGTGAAATCGTCGATTTCGAAGAAGGCTCTTTCTCATTCGGCTCATCTGAAGACAAAATAAAATTAATAGAAATTTGGTGTCGATATGAGTGACAAAGAAGTCGTACCTTCTGTTGTCATCGTCCACGACTGTGTAAACCAGTCACTATGAGTATTAGTCTTTGTCACTGAAGTCGTTTCAGTCGACGTTGAGCCTGACACTGTAGTCCAGTCTTCTGTCGATATTCCAGAGTGTGTAATTGTTTCAGTCGGTGTTGACGATGACATTGTCTGATCTGTGGAGGAAATCCTCGGATCTTCTCCATCTTTGGAAGTGAAGGGAAAGTCAGTGTCATGATAATGTTCGCGAAAATCAATTATCGATTTGATTCCATAATGCCAGTAATGAGAGACCAGACAGAGCAATGTTGACGTTGGCCGCAGATCTCTTTTAATATGACAAAAATGGGCTCCTCCGATTCATACATAGGCCCAATTAGAGCTGAGTTTCCGTTTAAAAGAAAATAAAACGACTTGTTAGATCTACGTACTAGCAAGTTGTGTTATTTGCTGTATTGTTTCTTGCACAGGCTCATAAATGAGTGTTTATTACCCAATGGATGTTCAAGCATGCATGTAGCAAATAAAACATAGATTATAAAAAAACATAATGTAATAACAGTACGTCGCTGTTCTTAGATTTAAGACTACCATAAAACATACCGTCGTAACACTGTTCAACATCAGTGAGCCCAATGGTATCTTCAGACGGGTTAGAGCCTTCAGGACACTTGGTGCAAAGTTCGGTTCCGTTCCACGAGGGTTTGAAAGTTCCAGGGCGGCACTTCGTACAGGTCTGACCACACTGAGATCTTTCGTATCCAGCGGGACAGAAGGCTGAAATTAAAAGATCAGGTACTTGGAAGAAAGACCAAATGTACAATCGTCATGTGTATAGATCATTAAAAGGTTTTATTGGCAAAATTGACAATGTTCTTTCAAAATGCAAATTACTTTGAAAAATATGAAATATGCTTCAGACGGGAGACACACATCAAAAGTAAGTGTCTCTCAAATAGCACAAGTGCAAGATCACCTATCATGATGACTGACGAAATTGTCCAAGGACCTCAAAGGCTTTCATCTCGGTGTATTTGCAAATCGTATCAGTGAATTAGACACTCATCTCTGCACAATATGTTTGTATTGAGCCCTTAGAGGGTTATTATTACTTCTTAAGGGTCACAGTTGAGGGTTCGTTCATCACCCGAAATTATGCAATATGACTCATACTATCTCCCTTTGAATGATTTCACTGCTTCCAAAGAACAAAAATTATGTATTTTATTTGTATTGAACCATTACTCTAACCACTACTTGAATTCACTAAATGAAAGCGGCA
Source organism: Rugalucina vietnamica (assembly GCA_964017185.1). NCBI lineage: Eukaryota > Metazoa > Mollusca > Bivalvia > Lucinida > Lucinidae > Rugalucina > Rugalucina vietnamica. The sequence goes on from OZ024872.1 coordinate 46,217,048, forward strand.
AAGCCTGATTCCCAAATTATGTTCTACGTACGGACACATTCCTCCCTGGACTGCGCCCCCTTCCTCAGTGTTGTACAATCTGGAGGACATTTCTCACATAGTCCGGAGCCATCGTTATCCTTCCATGTGCCGTAATCACAGGGAAAACAGTCAATGACTGGCAAACATCGGTACCCCTTAGGACATGAAACTGCAAACGACATACAATGTATGCAGCATTATAAGAAAGCATGCCTGTATACTCACATACTGAAAGGCTTGAAATTTCGGATGTTACTATTGGAAACATTTTTCGCATAGGTAAAATTGATAAAATATGTAATGTTCGCCCTCATCTTCTTGCCAGTTAGAAGTTTTCAATTATTCAATCGCCACATCAGATAACATTCAAATAATATTAATAAACGCGCATTTGAACTTCAATTTGTTAAAAAAAATCGGTGGAAACCACACTCATGTAATAAATGCCATAAATACTACTATCAAAATATATATGTATACTTCTTTCAAATCAGTCGGAAATATAAACTTCTTTCAAATTAGTCAGCCTTCTCGTTTAGTAAAATAATAATATTTACATCCTAAGTATTTAGATACTGCGTCTGTTGCAGAGTCTGTATCGTCATCTAATGGCGTCTGAAATAAAGAAAAACTTCAGCGATAGGTCTCTACCTGTTCAAATGCCTGCAGTGCTGAAAGGACTGATAATACACATATTGCAAGCAAACTTGAGACCTGAAGCATGATCAATCATGATGTGCCTCATAATTCTAATATCCTGAAACAAATTCTTGCTGGAGCTATATAACCACTCTGTGTGTGTGTGTGTGTGTGTGTGTGTGTGTGTGTGTGTGTGTGCGTCAGTGACAAGTAAACAACCCTAGTTGTTCGTAAACTTCTAAAATGTTCAGAAAAAGTTCTTGATTTTATAACTGACTAGTATTTTGTTTCGATGCCAAAGTGTAATCCACACTGACAAGTCCAAAGGGCAAGACGTCATAATACCAAAATCAGGAAGTGACTGACACTATATTACTGACCCATTAAGCGCTTCAATAATTAGTTCTTTGAAATTGAAGACACACACAGTCTTTATATAGATTATGAAACAGAAGAATAAATCATGCGTCTTCTACACAAAGCATTGAAACAAAAGCACATACCCGGCCATGTGAAAATAGGTTTTTCGACATAAAAAGAATATAAAATGACATTTTGAGAAATCAATGCCAAAGAAAAATAAGAGCTGTCGCAGGACAGCGTAGCTCGCCTGACTTGTGCTTTGCCACTACATCTGTTAAAATCTATGACCCATGACCTTGACCTCAAGGTTACTCAGGTGGGTCATGATGGTACTGCGTAAAACTTAAGACCAATATCTAGCAACATGCAAAGTATCAACTCAATCCATCAATATGGTCAAGAGATATAGACTTACAAAAACATTAACCAAAAACTTAAACACAAAATTTCTAAGTCTGTGACCTTGACCTCAAGGTCATCCAGGGTGGGTCATGATGGTACTGCGTAAAACTTCAGACCAACATCTAGCAACATGCAAAGTATCAACTCAATCCATCAATATGGTCAAGAGATATAGACGTACAAAAACATTAACCAAAAACTTAAACACAAAATTTCTAAGTCCGTGACCTTGACCTCAAGGTCACCCAGGGTGGGTCATGATGGTACTGCGTAAAACTTCAGACCAATATCTAGCAACATGCAAAGTATCAACTCAATCCATCAATACGGTCAAGAGATATAGACTTACAAAAACATTAACCAAAAACTTAAACACAAAATTTCTAAGTCCGTGACCTTGACCTCAAGGTCACCCAGGGTGGGTCATGATGGTACTGCGTAAAACTTCAGACCAATATCTAGCAACATGCAAAGTATCAACTTGATCCATCAACATGGTCAAGAGATATAGACTTTTAAAAAACTTTAACCAAAAACTTAAACACAAAATGTCTATGTCTGTGACCTTGACCTCAAGGTCACCCAGGGTGGGTCATGATGGTACAGCATAAAACGTCAGACCAATATCTAGAAAACATGCAAAGTATCAACTTGATCCATCAACATGGTCAAGAGATATAGACTTTTAAAAAACTTTAACCGAAAGTGTGACGCGGACGCACACGTAAACGTAAACGTAAACGTAAACGCGCACGACCGAGGTGACTACAATAGCTCTATGCACTTCGTGCAGGCGAGCTAATAACACTGCCAATTTAACACCGACCAATCAATGCACATAGGCTTAAAGCAGAATGAGTCGAGACGAGACTAGTCATATTTATCCTGGATTGAGTTTTATCAGAAATATTGTTTATAAGTCAATTTAACGCTGAACCAGGAAGAAACCTTTGTATTTTTTCCACAGTTGCTCTATCTGGTGTCAGTTAAAACCTCAACAAAACAACTCTCACGTATTAGACTAACGTTTTCGAAAATGCAGCCCAAGATCTCTGTGCATTCCTAAGTGAATATCAATTTGGGAGAGTGATAGGGAGCACATTATAAATTGGCCAGGATCTGACTTTGCCAGTTTAGTCATTGGCCTGAAAAACTTGAACAGTACACGAGTCAAATAAAAATCAAATCTAAGATCCTTTAGAAATACTGTAATGTTGTACATTTCAAAAGGGTAGATACAAAGGCTAGTATTATCCAAGGGGGGCAAATATATTAAATGTTGGTTACAAAACGCATCTAAACAAATGATAATTTTCTGATTTCTGGAAATATCCTCGCTTATCTCAAATGACCAAAGGGAAATATAATCTGCACTATGGATGATGTACGGGGGGACATTTAGGGCCGCCACACGACACAACACCAGCTACAGTAATAGCAAATAAAAGTTAAAACTGAGATAATTCACCTGAGAGCAGTGAACGGGGATGGGCCATATCATGGTTTCGGCTTCATAAGCCTCTTCAGTGACCCTGTAGATTTGACAACATGGAGTCAAAGAGAATTTTACTGTAATTTGCGCGTTTCAACAGGGTAGTCGAAACCGGCGTTTTACGAATGCGCGAATCGATATATCAAATGCGCAGATTTTTTTTACGAATGCGCGAAAAAAAGACTATCAAATGCGCGTTTAAAATGCGCGGAAATTAATTGCTTTTACAGGTATTTTAAGGTATACCGATTGTATCTCACTATCAAGACCGAAGTTATGATAGCGAGTCGAAACAAAGACTCTTGAGTATTATCCAAAATGGGTCCAACTATACACATGGAAATAAGTTAGGGAACACTGTAATAATGTGACTACCAACTTTGGACTGTATATATCCTTCTCGTAAAAAAGTATGAAGAATGTTTTGACAACTTGTCAGAATCTGTAGTATCCAAAGTTGTTGTTATGTGAAAATGGTTAGCATCAAACATAAACTGCGGCGGAGAGCGGCCCGGCCATCTTTGATTCAGAAAATGTTTGCTAAATTCAAGAAACGCACTGCTAGTCTTTGCGATAACTTCGTTATTTGAACTCAAATTGTCGTAATTTTTCGTAAGCACAAAGCTGAGACATTGCTTGTCGAACTTTGATCATAAACTTTTTATTTTCTGACCGACTGTCGGCGGTAGGTCCATACTTTTACGGGGGTAGGTTTCATGATCACGTTTTGTTTTTTGGGTATGCATTTTGCAGGTTGTAAATGTTGGGCCAGATATTCGATATGATCCTTTAGGAATCTAAACATGCACGTTCTGGTTAGTGTCCAAGGGGAAATATTCTTTTACGGCTTTATTTGCAAAATATACAAGATTTTTGCTTTCCACAGAAATCAATGCAAACTGTAGATTTTGTATGATTAGTTGGTTTGGAGATGAAGCATGATACTTTATGTCTGAAGTCGTTTATTCATTCAGAACGATCAGATTCAACATTTTATTCCTGTTTTGCTTTCAAAAATTGAGTTTTGCGGAGTGCAGAAGCAAAAAGGCAAACTTGTATTCAGTAAAAGTGGAGTTGTTCATATATGGCATATTGTATCCTCCGTAGCACTAAGACAAAATGTTGTAAATTTCCATACATTGGTCTGTAGCTAGGCCAAGATATGACATATATGTGATAAAAATTTCAGTATCGCCAGAAAAACGGAAAATGGATTTTTTTCAAACTTTCCCCAAGGGCTAAAAGTGCTCCCTAACTTATTCCCATGTGTATATATTAAATGTTGACGGTTAGAAAACGCCTTAGTTTTTAGTAAAACAAAGATAATCTGAAAATTTAATATGTAACAAAACAACTTTAAATTGAAACTAGAGGACCATTGGTCCTGTAGCTCACCTGAGAGATTATCACATTGTAAGCTCATGAGATTTAAATTAATTGAGAATCGTCAATGAAAGTCTATGCATGGACACTATTGACCCCCGGGGCATGGCCAAATTTGACCCAGGGGCATGACTGGCACAATTTATAATGGGGACTACCAAACATTGCTACATACAAAATATAGAAGCTCTGGGCCTTTTAGTTTCAGAGAAGAAGATTTTTGTTAGTTTTTCCCATTGTAGGTCTATGGAGACTATCTACCCCCGGGGCGTGGCCAAATTTGACCCCAGGGGCATGGCTGGCACAATTTATGTAGAGGACCATTAGCCATTGCCACATACAAAATATCAAAGCTGTGTGCACTGTGGTTTCAGAGAAGAAGATTTTTGAATTTTTTTCCCATAGCAAGTCTATCGAGACTATCAACCTCCGCGGCCTGGCCAAATTTGACCCCAGGGGCATGAATGGCACAATTTATGTAGAGGACCATTAGCCATTGCTACATACCAAATATCAAAGCTGTGGGCCTAGTGGTTTCAGAGAAGAAGATTTTTTTTATTTTTTTCCCCATAGTAAGTCTATGGAGACTATCAACCCCCGGGGCGTGGCCAAATTTGACCCCAGGGGCATGAATGGCACAATTTATGTAGGGGACCATTAGCCATTGCTACATACCAAATATCAAAGCTGTGGGCCTAGTGGTTTCAGAGAAGAAGATTTTTTTTAGTTTTTCCTATTGTAGGTCTATGGAGACTATCGACCCCCGGGGCGTAGCCAAATTTGACCCCGGGGACATGATTGGCACAATTTATGTAGAAGACCATTAGCCATTGCCACATACAAAATATCAAAGCTGTGGGCCCTGTGGTTTCAGAGAAGAAGATTTTTTAATTTTTTTCCCATAGTATGTCTATGGAGACTATCAACCCCCGGGGCGTGGCCAAATTTGACCCCAGGGGCATGGCTGGCACAATTTATGTAGAGGACCATTAGCCATTTCCACATACCAAATATCAAAGCTGTTGGCCTAGTGGTTTCAGAGTAGAAGATTTTTTTAGTTTTTTTTTTCCTATTGTAGGTCTATGGAGACTATCGACCCCCGGGGCGTGGCCAAATTTGACCCCAGGGGCATGATTGGCACAATTTATGTAGAGGACCATTAGCCTTTGCCACCTACAAAATATCAAAGCTGTGGGCCCTGTGGTTTCAGAGAAGAAGATTTTTTTTATTTTTTCCCATAGTAAGTCTATGGAGACTATCAACCCCCGGGGCGTGGCCAAATTTGACCCCAGGGGCATGAATGGCATAATTTATGTAGAGGACCATTAGCCATTGCTACATACCAAATATCAAAGCTGTGGGCCTAGTGGTTTCAGAGAAGAAGATTTTTTTTAGTTTTTCCAATTGTAAGTCTATGGAGACTATCGACCCCCGGGGCGTGGCCAAATTTGACCCCAGGGGCATGGCTGGCACAATTTATGTAGAGGACTATTAGCCATTGCCACATACCAAATATCAAAGCTGTGGGCCCTGTGGTTTCAGAGAAGAAGATTTTTTAATTTTTTTCCCCATAGTAAGTCTATGGAGACTATCGACCCCCCGGGGCGTGGCCAAATTTGACCCCAGGGGCACGAATGGCACAATTTATGTAGAGGACCATTAGACATTGCTACATACCAACTATCAAAGCTGTGGGCCTAGTGGTTTCAGAGAAGAAGATTTTTTTAGTTTTTCCCATTGTAAGTCTATGGGACCTATCTGTTGCCATGGAAACCACAATTTTGATACAATCTGCTCCAAAACCTAATGCCATCAATCCCCCAACCCAATTATGGTTCACATTAAATTTGATCAAGATTGGCCTACTAGCTTCAGAAATATTCTTCTTTGAAATTGTGGACGGACGACGGACGGACGACGACGGACGACGGATGCCTGCCTATCCTATAAGCTCACCTGTGAGCCTTCGGCTCAGGTGAGCTAAAAATAACATAACTCAGTCTTAGGATTTAATAAAACACATTCGTATCTTCAGACCATGTCCATAACACATGTAAAGTTTCAAAATAATCAAAATTAAACTGAAGGAGGAATTATATACACAAGGTACCCACTGTTCATTCAGTTGCATTGTCAAAATGTCCAAAAAATTGCCAAGTTCAAATTGCAAAAAGGGTGGCAAACGTTAATCTGAGGATTATATCCATACCGGATGCACATCTCAAATGCATTGTCAGGACATCTGTTAAGTTTCAAAAGAATCGGAGGAGTTGCGCACGCAAGGTACATACTTATACTATGAGACTTAAGTTTAGCAATTTTCAATTAATTTCCAAATTGTGAATTGATATGAAGATGAACTGAAAAAAAAACTCTTTAACCCATCAATATTTAAACCTAAAGGAACCACAATTTCCACTTTTCGCTGGAAAGCCATCTTTTCCTGATGCAATTACGTTGCGTCAAAATTTACAGGGGGTCACCTTAAAATTCACATTGTTTCTCGGCCTCTGAAAAGTTAAAGGTTTATTCCTAAAACAGTCATTTAACACCTTCTTGTGGTCAAAAAGAGTACTGTACGATGATCGTAGAGATTTGGTTACATTCTGAAATCAGGTAAGGCCCCGATGTATGACGTAACTGACGTTGTATTGTTCCGTTGCTTTTCTACCGAAATGATCCCATACGTGTTTATTTGGTGAAATGATGTGCGACTTTGCTTTTTGTACGAGAAAACGATCGCTAAATAGGCCTAGACGGTTTGATGTGTTCATGTCTATGCTTGCACGTTTACGTTTAACGTTGACAGGACCGGAAACCTATCGGCGATATTCACGGTGCTCGCACCACGCAGGTTGTTTCCAGTCAGCTGTTTCGATCGTAGGATTTAATAAAACAGTCAGCTGTTTCGATACAAATCCCTCTTTCCATGCCGTTAATTATCAAGCCTGAAATTCGTAGATTGCATAGGAATCGATTACGTTACTATGACGTCAAATTGTCATTGCCCTATATCATGGTAGCCTTACGTTGTCTGGCGTCATGATGTCGGTTTTTGACGTTGTTAGCTGACGGAATGCTCTAGGAGATTTTTCGTGCTCGCGCAAGCTTAAAAGCTTCAACTGTCTTTCTTATTCTTCATGTCTGCACCGAGCGTATTGATCTTCGTGTTACGTTGGTTTAACGTCAGGCCATAACGGCGTCCCCTGATGGAATTTTTCAAATGTCATTCCGGTTTATTCTTAATGACACTTTAACCAATAAACAAGGCAAAAATTGATAACATGTGATGCATGTGGAATGCTGAGCACGTGATTTGCAAGATATTTTAAACGTAACGTAGCAACTGGTGGACGTAAGAAAAACACACAAACTCGTCTCGATACATGAATTTGACCATCACTTGACATTTTAAAAGCGTATCGACAGTTTTCAAATTTTTGATTTTGAAAATAATGATGGATAAAAATTGCTAAACTTAAGTCCTGTAGTATATATATGGGGATGGAAGGACGGACATGTATACGGAAGGACGGAAACCCTCCGCTTTTCTCTGAAAAGGCGGTGGACAAAAATTGACAATCTATCAAGTTAAGCTATTAAATTACGACGGTTTCGAAATCTAGCTAAAACACAGACCTCAAAGTTCGAGCATCCTAAAAGGGGTTCAGAAATTCATATGATTGAGATACTACTAGTATTTGAAAAAAAGTCTCATCAAAATACTGATAAAAGGGGAATTTACATCAATTGTACTCCATGACTGTGGCTTGTTCGTTGCTTCTTCCTGTTGTGCTGTGGCAATTCCAGTTATGACAAACAACCAGATGAGTTCAGTATACATCTCTCTATTTGAAATGGCCAGTTAGTTTCAGTCGTGGTAACGTAGACTGTATATCTGTAAAATGATATGGAAGATACAAATATGAACTTCAATAAGATGTATATTTTATTTCTATTTTTATTTCTTTTTTATTGTTTTCATATGTTTTATTCTGTTACGGGCAGATAATATAAATAACGACTAATCTTAAAGTAAAAGAAACCTCAATCACAGTCTTGATTATGGTGTGTTATTAGACAATTCAGAAATGAAATAAAGATAAAACTGAGATCCTTTAAGAGCAGTGAACATATTAATGAGAAAGGGGATGGGCCATACCGCGGTTTCGGCTACTTAAACCTCTTCAGTGACCCTACAGGTTAGGCAACATGGAGCCAAAGTGAATTACTGTAATTTTGCATCTTTCAACAGGGTAGTCGATACAAAGACTAGTAGCAAATCGAAATGGGACCAAATATCTAAAAACGTTGGTTAGAAAATGAATCTAAACCGATAATAATTTTGATAATTAATGCATATTTATAGCTACTTTGTAGAAAATGTTCATAAAAATTACCAATTTTTCAATTTATTCCAAAACACAAATCTGCATTTACTGATACAATACTATAGAAGATGAGAGAGAAAGTTACCAAATGAATTCAGGTGTAGCAAGCAAATCATTAAATGTCTTTGTTGGCACAATGGACTAAAACAAAAAGAATGGTGTTGCATTTATAAGTCCTTTGTTTTTGTGAAATGAAATATCGTCTTTGATTTCTCTATTATTTGTATGTTTTGTAATTGATCATTAAAAGTGTGACCATGCAAATATATTCGAGTTACGTCAGAAGTAGGTTATCGAGTTTAATTGACACATACATGATTATGCAGAGTTAGCGGCATTTGATAGCGAGTAGGAAGAAGGCGATAAACGTTCTTCTGATCAACTATAAGACTTTATTTGGTAAAATAGTTCTTCATCACATACTGTTTTATCAACGACATTTATTTCAATCCCATAAGCAATAATGATAGAGGGAATGGGGAATACGATTTATAAGTTCCATGAACTTACCCCAAAATAGCTGTCCAACAAAATGGCCGACAAATATGTAATGATATAGTCTTCAAAAATATATTGTCGCGGATGCGACATGCGTCATATTCGGATTTTTTTTTTCGTCGACGTTTGTCTCATGTGCAAACGAAATATAGCTTTGTGGTGTTCCTTCTAAGCATATACGAGCTTTTTTTTTAAAATGAGCGCTGTTTTTATACGATGTCCATCACACGCGTGTCTATGTACTTTGTTCTAGGACTAGTTCTCCGCTTTAAAACTGTATGTTGGTCCTTTGCCTGTATGCTCTTAACGTTTATATAGCGATGAAACTTTTACACTCGTAAAGAAAAAAAAAACAACAAAACATGTATCAAATCAGGGTATCTCATTTATCATCCGGATACATATGAATACAACATAATTGCATGTTGCTTTATTCTACAACTAATACTTGTTTCACTATGATCTTTTTGAACAGCATTTCGTCTCATAGTAAAAATGTTATCACGGTGTAAAAAGAAATGCTATCTTTTCTGTTCTGCAATATTTCTCCAGAATTCGCAAATCCAGCTTGGAACCCAATTGTCCAAAACTGCTCATCGAACAGAGTCATACAGCAGAGAGAATAACTGTCAACAGTATTAAAACACTAGATGCTGAGAAAAGGATGCCTGTAAATAGACACAAAAAATAATAAATAAATTTGTTGAACAATATTTGGTAAATAAAGGAACAAATTATAAAGAGATAAAATGTATATCGCCTAGGAAAAATAGGCTCCGAGTAAACATAAAAATAATGGACATAATACTAATATAATAGGAAGGACGTAGACAAAAAGATAGAAAATATGCTTACCTTTGCTGGTTGGACATTCTGAAAATTTGAGTGAAATATAAGTCAATACGATCGATGCATAACAGACGTTTTACAACGTCTGTCGTTCCTCAAACCCGACTACTAGTAGACCCCTCCTGAGACTTAATACATGTATAAATAAAATGATCTACACTGAAAAAAAGTTATAAGAGGCCACCTTATATTTTTCTTCTAGTTCAGAAAGTAAAATACGATCAATTAAAATTCATGATCATATGAATAAACCAATGTCTAACAATGGCTCTGTGAGTTTCTGCATTCCAAAATGCGTGATACTTCTCACACAGACGAAGCATGTGTAAAGGTACCCTATTTCAAAAAGTCACACTTTATTAACATCAAATTAAATGTCCTATTATGACGTTGTGTTTTTACATTTTAATTTATTTGAAAGTGCTACTGGACTGCCATGATGCAAGATAAAATTAAGTCAAAAGTGTTGCTGCAATAAGAATCTTCGTTTCTGTTTTGTACATGCAAGAAGACAACAACCTGAATAACAGGAATTCAGCTTTTGTATGCAATTTGCATACCAACTTTGTTCTTCTCCAGTTGCGTTATTATCAGCAGCACGGCATTGAAATTTTCAGCGATTATTTAGATTAAATACTAGACTCTGATAAATTTTGAAAATTAAAAAAATCGTCCACAAATTTTGTTATTTTGTTCGTTAAAAATTGGCAATGAAACCGGAAGTGTGCGGCAGCCTTGACCTGTTGGTCCTCGAAAATGGTCTCAAACAGTTCAGTCGAGCTATATCTCTCATTTCCAGGCCTCATCAAGTGAATTTAACAGGGGTCAACATGTTTAAGAGGCACATTTATGAATTTTCCAAAAAATCTCAAAATTTGCGATTTTTAAAAATGCATAAAAATTCTACCAGTAGAGAAAATTTGAATGTTGAATGTTTTTCCGAGCCGTAACGACCCCTTTGATGACACCCATTCCTAATTTCAATAAATGGTGTGCTGTATCCAATTTTTTATTTAAAAACATTGATTTTTGCATTATTACTCCAAAAACGCCTTTAGTAAAAGAAAATTATTTCTTAACACTTTGGAACTTTACTTACTTGAAAAACACGTCTTTTGGCAAAAAATCGTGCAATTTTGAACATGGCTTAGAAACAAAAAATAAGTTTGAAAAGTGGCCTCTTATAACTTTTTTTCAGTATATATAGGAATTGACATTTTGATTATTGCTTTTCAACAAGAGGTTCAATGTAGCTTAAAACAGATGAACGTACATGTGTATTTCTATCAACACACTTTTTCTTCAATACGGTAACATCTATGTTCTTTCTTTTTATCATGGACATTCGATTAAGATACTAACTATCCCGAAAAAAATGACCTCTAACATTTCCAGTGTTAGTTGCCACGAATACGTTACTTATACAAAAAGCGCAAACTATATGCGAGTGATCCATTAGAGTTTTTTGGACATACCATGTCAAAACAAAATTATGTCAAAGTGTATCACCTACACTCTCTACGAGGTCCAACAAAAGGATTACCATGAGTATGATCTACGTTGACGAGATCGTCAAGATTCAGACACAGCCCAATGACAGTCTTTCTAGCATCAACATAAGCTTCTGATTCAAGAGACAGCGTCCGGGTCCAAAGAGTGACACTAGGTTTGCTGCATTTTGAACTCGAGTCTTGGCTAAGACAACTGTATTCGACATAATAGGATGAGTAGTCGGTACCCATGACGTAGGATTCTTGCTGGACAATTCCTACAATGGAATTTCACCTGGTGAGTTTGACAGCTTATCAATGTTTTTTACACATTGAAATTTATTTCTTATCATTCTACTATGATATATAAACAGATTTGACGAATCGTCAATTTTATAAGATCTTACAAACAAATTATAATCAAAGGTTTGAGGAAGGCTTAAACATCTCAAAGATAATTCAGTTCTTAATAATAAGTTTCTGGCGTTCTTTTACCAGCTGATGCTGTTCGTGTGGTCAGTAGTTTCCCAGTAGTCTCAGGTTGATGGATCACAATCTTTTCAGTCTTGCACTGACCATTCTCGTTTTTATATCTAGAAATGTATAATTAAAGATTCAACACGAATGTTGCAACAATAGAGTTGCAAATATGTGTCATAACATAGGGCGGTACGTAAATACATCGTGGGCAGATGAAACTTGAGTGCAAGGTAAACGCTATCAGGAGAGAGTAAATATCCAAGGCGTATGACTTAACCGAATGCAAACGATGAATGCACGTAGCAGTTTGTGATTTTGGGGGTTCATCACTGACTTTTTTCTATAAATGATGCATTCTTACCTGACAGTCGTATCTGCAGATTGTGTCTTATTGTCTGGTTGGCCAATGTCAATGACGTAGTTGGTGGTCTTCTCTGATTGGTTGGTTGTAAAAACACTCTTTTTATACCAACGTCCTTGCAGCTAGAATAAAGCGACTTGCATTTTAATAGCATTTTCATTACACTTTCCTTTAATAAAATTCTAAAGGGTGGATCAAGATTTCTTACTTGCCATTTGTGTTGCAATTGCATGTCAAGGGTAGTGATGAATTGACTGTTTACATTGGCAAAGATTTTTTTACACCAATTAGCTATTGTGCCTACATTTTGATTTGTGCCCCGGACAGTGACGGTAGTACAGAAGAAAACAATATCTGCGAAGGATCCACGTTTCTGGACGAAATGGTTCTAGGTGGCAGTTTTGATAATATATTTTGCCTGTACATGTACACATTAAACATCAATGTCATGAGACGCGTACTTTTTTCCTTTTACCTTTTTACTCCATACGATCTATTTCAGCAAACATTTCTTTATCAAACGTTGAAAATCAACATAAATTGTCAGGGATCCAGTTCATCAAGTTACAATCAGCAAAATAGACTGATCAACACGCAAGAATTAACTGATAATATAATATGGATTAGGACTTACCCTCGATAAATCCAAGTTTTCTACAGCCATCTGTTTTATCGAAGGGACCGTACAATCTATATCATATTAGAGACATGAAACCACACCGACCATTCGGAGTAAATGTTGTGAAAAATGTTTTAAACTGCAACTTGAAAAGGAATGTACAAGTACGATGTGCTTGAAACGGATGCACTGTTTACAGAGTAGTAATCCAAACACGTTCGTTGCGATATATCCAAAGAAAAGTTTCAGGGAACTTTTTCATATGTTCTCTCATTGAAATTGCTTCATGCAGTGGTTTAAAATATAGTAAATGGGCATTGTATTGTTTGGATTTCGGGCCAGCTACTATAGATGATTATTAACTTATTTTCAGAAATCAAAATACAAGGTATTGTAAGTAACTTATACATTGAAATATGTGTAACAAGGACATACCTCTGTCTTTTGGACATTCTGAAAAAAAAAATGGTTTTGTTTAGGCACGCACAAAGTCGCATAATATCTAAGGATGCTTGTAGATGCATTATCATCATGATCACGATGTCACTGAAAACGCCCTTTCAGCACGGCGTGATTATGTATTTAAAACTGCTCTCCCATATACCGAATTTCCCTTGCGAATGCCCTTCCGAATGCAATTTTGAGCAAATTCGCATTAATCGCTAGAAATTCGGAAGCATTCGGTAGCATTTGTAAGCATTCGGAAGCATTCGGTGAAAATTTCAAGTCGTTGCGAAAATTAGGAACATGCTCCTAAAAATCGCAAGGAAATCATATTCTTAACATATTCGTAAAGAATTCGTAAACAATTCGGATTGGTTGCAAGACATTTGTAACACTCGCAAGCCATTTGCAAGGATTCGGTAGCATTAAATTCTATTGAGTTTTGATGTCCGTAAAGAATCACTAGTGAATCGCAACATTTTCACATTCAAGACTCAGTCTTTAGCATAATTTATTTATTCTGGCCCATCCTTCAAGTAAAGGCCATAATTTAAGGTATTTAGCCTTAAGCTATCCGTCAATGTATGACAGACAAACTAAAGCCCCGTGAAATATTTGTTTGCCCAGTAAAATTGTCTTTTTATTGTCACGGTGTACATCGCAATTTGAGAGAAACAACAAAGTGGTGTGCGTTTCAAGAGAAGACTTGGATCAATAATTAAATATTTTTTCCATGCCCCTTCGCATTGTGGGTGGTTTCATTTTACATTGATATTATTGGCTACAATGTTTGCGAATGAGTAAAAAATGAAAAGAATTCGGCAAGCATTCGCTACACATTCGCTTCATTTGTAAGGTGTTTGCAAGACTTTCGTATTATTTGTAACGGCATTTGTAAGCGTTCGGAACATTCGTAAGGCATTTTCAAGAATTCGGTAGTGTGGATGGCAATCAATCGCATTATTCTTAAGACATTTGTAAGGATCCGTAAGCATTCTTAACGCTTTCGCAAAGACATCGTTTTGTACAAGCCCCGCCCCGTCCATTCGCATCATATTCGATAATTTCAGCGCGAATTTCAAATTTTAGCATTCGCAAGGGATATTCGGTATATGGGAGAGCAGCATAAACATCCCTGATCTTTTCACATTTGATTCATTGCATCTATGAAATTTCTGTTACTCCCTGAACCAAGTTCAAGAAACTTTGGCTCGTAATTTGTACTCCCACCGACGGATTATAGTCTACATTGTATATGATACACTTATTTCTCTCAATTTGTGACTTTTTAGCATTATTTATTTACCAGTTGTTTGTTGTGTAGGCAAATACATTGTCGTATTAACACACAAAATTGTCTTCACATTTTCAACTTCAGCAGCTGCAGACGCAGATAATGTTGGAAATCTACTCCAGATCCACGAGTCTGCGTAGTTGCATCTTCCGGTCTTGTCTAATTCACGACAACCGTAAATCACAGCATAGTTGTCGTAATCTGTCTTCATCACCCAGTAATCCGATGTGTAGATATCTGGAATATATAAGCTTTCTTCCGCCAATCATAGTTATTTTGGCAATGTGGTGGCTTTGAACATTAAATGTATTCATTTACATATCGTGTCATCGTGAAGTTTCATACATCATGTCGGTGTAGAGCGGGTTAGGGTATTTCCGAACAGCTAAGGCATAATTTCCGTAAAAACTGAAAACAAGACGAGTCTAGCCTTACTTTGTGCCAAATGACAGAAAATCCAATGCCGAACATTAGCGGCATATCGCGGATGGTTAAATCATTTACCCCTTCCGATCACGTGACATTAAGTTACATGACCATCGCCGGGTATTTCCGAACGGGCCGGGTCAACCGGACGAATGCGTCGTCTAATTCCGAACAACTGTATATTTTTAAACGATAAACATGAAGATGGAATTATAATTGAGTTGAAACGATATTTTATGTTGTATCTTAACGATTTTAATGTAAAAGACAATATAATACCCAGAGATGCGTAACGCGGGTTTGTGACAGCAGTCTTTAGTGTAATGCTTTAGTATTTAGGAACCCATGATAACCCGGAAAATGTCGTAATTTTTATCAGCATTCTAACCGTTTACTTAGTCTCTCCAAGAGATTGATATTAATTCATTTGGCAATGAAACGCGAAAGATCAAGTCCCTTTCCAGGTTCCGACTCGAATTCGTCAAAACATACACACACTTAGTGACAACGGCAAGAGTCGTCCGGAATTAGACGGCTGATCAATTTTGGACAGTGTATTTCCGAACGGTTGACGATAACAATAACTATAGGTCATAAGTGATGGTTGTAAATTGGAATCAAGAATTCATTTATTTCGTGAGCCGATAATGCATAGTATACTTGGATTTTTTTCAATGTGCAGGGCAGGGCTTTAGCTAAGCCCAGCCTTGGATGATTTCATTGTTGAGAAAGGGTCCCATAGCTGACAATGTATAATTGAGGTAAATGTGACAATGCTTGTTGTCTTTGTGCTATACCTGTGTCTCACCTGAATGATTTCAAAATATGTGAAGTGTATGGTAGACACACAAAAACATAAATATAACCATACAGCCCATACGCTACACTCAAATATTTCTATCAAGTTAGCCAATGCACCTATCTTTGTCAACAACTCTTTGCTTTACTGATGGTACATGACCGCAGTAGAAGGTCAATAAAGTACCATTCGAAAAAAAAAAATAAAGCGATTCAGAGAACCAGCTGATTTTACTTATTTTTCCTACAAGGTAAGGTCAAATTAGCAGCAAATTTGCTGCATCAAAAACAGTCAAGTTAGCAGCAATTTTACTGCAGCAAAGTCATGTTACATGTAGCAGCAATTTTGCTGCAGCAAAAGCAGTCAAGTTAACGGCGATTTTGCTTGCAGCGTTGGAATTAAATTTGCTGCAGCAAAATAGAAAATACAGTCAAGTTAGCGGATTTTGCTGCAGCGAAATTGGTCGTTAGCAGCTATTTTGCCACAGCAAAAAACAGTCAAGTAAACCTAGTATCTTTCTGGCATGCGAATTTCTCGCGACTGTTTTGCGAATTTTGTCGCAGACTTTCGCACGACATTCGTGCGAGTGTCGTGAGAATTTTCTTGTGTCGCGAACTGGTCGCGAAGTTTTTCAACATGTTGAAAAATTTTATGCGAATTTTTTCTCCAAAATATTTCGCAAGACTGTCGCGCGACTGTCGTGCGACGGTCGCGCGACGTTCGTGCGAGTGTCGCGAACTTGTCGCCGCGAAATTTTGGCGAATTTACAATGCGAAATTTTCGCGACACTCGAACGAATGTCGCACGACGGTCGCGCGACAGTCTTGCGAAAACCTCGCGACTATCTGGCGAGAAAATAAAATTAAGCGACATTCGTACGAATGTCGCGCGACACTCGCACGAATGTAGCGCGACTGTCGTACGAATTTGAATTAAAATAAGTTACATTCGCGGGAAAGTCGTGAGACACTCTCACGAATGTCGCGCGACTGTCGTGCGACAGTCGCGCGACTATCGCGGGACAGTCGCGCGATATATTTTCAAAATTAGACCGAAAGTCGCGATTTTGTCGCATAAATGTCTATTCAATGAGACTGCAACGTGAAAGTTGTGTTTATATCGTTTATCTTTGTCGCGAAATAGTCGCGAACTATTTGCGAACTAGTCTCTAGTTGTCGCATTCCAGTGAGATAGGGGCTTTAGCAGCAATTTTGCTTGCAGCGAACAGTTTTGTAGCAGATTGTTTTTGGCTTTAATCTAGGTGATAGCGCATAAGAAAATGACAATTAATGACACAATCACATCCATTCAACGTCACCTACAACCAACGTTCAACAAAAAGTTCCATGTAAGTGGAAATATTTGTCGCCTTTTTTATTATTACATTTTTTTCCGTCTGGCTGTCATCGCTATGTAGAAAATGATAATGAATGCTGCAACAGAACTTTTTACCAACGTTATGGAACATACAGTTTCGTCTGGCTGTGAGCGCTATAGGAAACGAATACTTATGCCGTTCTATCCCACCCAGCAGCAGTAAAAGTGTCCATAGACTGGGAAATAGGTGGGTTATAAAATGTCTGTTTGTGATGACATTCATCGTTTCTTATATATGTATGCGCTCATAGACAGACTTAAACGAAAACGAGAGACCAAATTGTGCTGTAGCTCACCTTAGTGATTTGCTTATCAGTGTAAGCTTCAAGATAGACGATAATACTCTGGAGCCTTGTCTGTATGGACCCCATGGGCACAATATTGACAGTATTTATAAAGAGGAGTACTATACACTAATTTGCACTAAATATGAAAGTTATGGGCCTTGCAGTTTAGAAAACTTTATTTTTTTCAATCTAATGCAATCATTCCCCCATTTCAATGATGCTTCAGATAAAATTTGATCGAGTTGTCGACGATAATTTTCCTCTTTTAATGATGACAGGGAACTTTTGTCTGTAACTCGGGTAATACGATAATACTCTGGAGCCTTGTCTGTATGGACCCCATGGGCACAATTGACAGTATTTATAAAGAGGAGTACTATACACTAATTTGCACTAAATATGAAAGTTATGGGCCTTGCAGTTTAGAAAACTTTTTTTTTCAATCTAATGCAATCATTCCCCCATTTCAATGATGCTTCAGATAAAATTTGATCGAGTTGTCGACGATAATTTTCCTCTTTTAATGATGACAGGGAACTTTTGTCTGTAACTCGGGTAATAGGAGGGATAGAAAAGGTTGTTTGTGGATATTTAAACAAAATCAATAGGTGACAAAAAGTTCTAACTTGACCGTTTATTCCTATCTTTTTTTCTGTTGCTGCTGCTGCAGCAACAGATTCGCTGATAACTTGACTGAGCTGTCAGTCAAATTTAACAAATCTGTAGTATGACAGCACAACACTTTACAGATCCATACTGTGACTTCCAGTAAGAAGTTAGTGCACTTTTTTGCCGCCTTCATTAGTTTAATGTAAGCCTGCATCTTTGATATTTATTTGTATCAGAATTTAAGTTTTAAACAGAGAGTCATACAACAAGAATGTTTACCAGGCATTTACTAAGGGAATTTTCAATATGGTCATACATAAATACAGTCCTGTAGTACAGAATATTTTTCTGTGACAGTATGTGTTTACCCATCATTTTCGGTGCATGAGGTTAACTTTTGACACTGATTGGTTCAACAATAACAAGTGGTCAAAGTATTAGTCCAAGTGAGAACTACCTATTTTTAAATGTAATGGTCAACTTTGTCATTGTCAATCAAAAATTGACAGGCTCCGCCCTGCACATTGAAAAAAATCAGACTATACATTGGATAACAACTCTGGGCATCAGAACGAGAGCTTAAGCCCAATGACAAGTGGCCTTGTGCACTCGCACAAGGCGGATGCGCGGTCGTTACTAACACATTTTAAATTAAATTTAAAATATAACCACTGCATGTAGCAGCAGCCAATGCAATGCAGGGGGAACATGAAGGAACTAAACAAATATCATATGCAAAGAAAAGTCGGTTGAAGCAAACGTTGAACTAAGACAAGGGCTTTATAAAATCGTTCGGAAATTACCGGCGTTCGGAAATAGACGGACCCGCTCTAGGTCTGCCGTTTTTCAAAGTTTAACGTGTTTCAATATAACGTACTTCTTTGTGTACATGGCAGTCAAAACAATAATAAAGATTAAAAAAAACGAAGTACTATCAATCTTAAAAACGATCACCTGAATATCAAGAATTACTTTTCCAGCGACTACTTTCGATCAAATTACTATTTTATTATATTAACAGATTGGCCAAGCAGTTTAGAGAAGGTTTATGAACAAAGGCCCGAGACTGGGCATATTTAGCTATTTTTTCTTGTAAGACTTGCGGCTCAGGTGAGCTAAAACGCTAGAGGCACATTAAGCAATAAAACAAAATTTAAATTTAAACAGAGATCCTTTAAGAGTAGTGAACACATTAATGAGAAAGGGTATGGGCCATACCGCGGTTTCGACTATTAAAGTCTCGTCAGTGACCCTTTAGATTTGGCAACATGAAGCCAAAGAGAATTACTGAAATTTTGCAACTTGCAACAGGGTAGTCGATTAAAAGACTAGTATTATCTAAATGGGACCAAATATATTAAACCTTGGTAAGAAAATTAATCTTAACCGATAATAAATTTCTGATTTCTCAGAATATCCTCCCTGATCTCAAAGGACCAAAAAGAAAATATAACCTGCACTATGGATGATAAAAGTTACTTACACGTTGTATTTATGTTCCTCCGGTAGAGAAATTTCCCCGGTGTCGTCGTGGTTATTAATTGTCCTTGGTTGTAGAAACATTTCGTTAAATCTGCGGGGTCCCTGCATAACAACAACGAAAACACAGTTTTATAGATTTTGTAAAATAATTTCAAGCTAAAACTACTTTTAAAACATGTACCGTCTGTGACACAGGCATTGTATACCGGTATATTATCAATATTTTCATATACATTGTATATCAACATGTGATTTATAATTTCTGTACGCTTTTGCTTAAGGTTCACAAATTGGTCTATTCGTTCGTTTAACGCACTGGCATATTTACAGTGGCGACTTGTCGCTTAGTTTCATTCCTGACTGAACTATATCGATTCCATTCTTATTACTTTGTAATATTTGGATTTTCACAAGTCCTTTTTTTTTCAATCCTCCGGGATTGCCATTGCAATATTATATTTCTCAGAGATTTTAAATTTAGTTACATCAATTCCTGACCTTTTAATTTTTACTTTTCAAATAAAGAAAAGCTAAATACCTTCCACGAATGAAGCCCGTGAGAATGGTTTCATCACTGTTTATGTCATAGACGTGTTGATAATCCTGGAACAGGTATTCTGCTGGGATAAAACTCTGTGGGAGCCAAGCTATTTCATACCATTTACCGGCATACTGAAAAATAATGCTGGGATAAAACTCTGTGGGAGCCAAGCTATTTCATACCACTTACCGGCATACTGAAAAATACTGCTGGGATAAAACTCTGTGGGAGCCAAGCTATTTCATACCACTTACCGGCATACTGAAAAATACTGCTGGGATAAAACTCTGAGGAAGCCAAGCTATTTCATACCATTTACCGGCATACTGAAAAATACTGCTGGGATAAAACTCTGTGGGAGCCAAGCTATTTCATACCACTTACCGGCATACTGAAAAATACTGCTGGGATAAAACTCTGTGGAAGCCAAGGTATTTCATACCACTTACCGGCATACTGAAAAATAATGCTGGGATAAAACTCTGTGGAAGCCAAGCTATTTCATACCACTTACCGGCATACTGAAAAATAATGCTGGGATAAAACTCTGTGGAAGCCAAGCTATTTCATACCACTTACCGGCATACTGAAAAATACTGCTGTGATAAAACTCTGTGGGAGCCAAGCTATTTCATACCACTTACCGGCATACTGAAAAATAATGCTGGGATAAAACTCTGTGGAAGCCAAGCTATTTCATACCACTTACCGGCATACTGAAAAATACTGCTGGGATAAAACTCTGTGGGAGCCAAGCTATTTCATACCACTTACCGGCATACTGAAAAATAATGCTGGGATAAAACTCTGTGGAAGCCAAGCTATTTCATACCACTTACCGGCATACTGAAAAATAATGCTGGGATAAAACTCTGTGGAAGCCAAGCTATTTCATACCATTTACCGGCATACTGAAAAATAATGCTGGGATAAAACTCTGTGGGAGCCAAGCTATTTCATACCACTTACCGGCATACTGAAAAATAATGCTGGGATAAAACTCTGTGGGAGCCAAGCTATTTCATACCACTTACCGGCATACTGAAAAATAATGCTGGGATAAAACTCTGTGGGAGCCAAGCTATTTCATACCACTTACCCGCATACTGAAAAATACTATGCTGGACAAACTATCCGAGTGATGTGGTAAATGGAGATTAATAACAATGAACAGTGACAAAACAAAAATCATACATTTTCGTCCATTATCGCAACCTCGGTGCAATTTTAACTTTACATGTGGTAACATCGAGTTGGACTTGACTGATAGATTTTTGGATTCAAGAAAACCTTGACATGATATGGCTTATGATGTATATACAAAACTATATCAATCACTTGTAGAACCTGTACTTTTCTACTGCGCCGGTATCTGGGGATTAACGGGCTTTTCTAAAGTAAAAACGGTGCAAAATAAAGCTTGTAAATACTTTCTGGGAATGGCTCAAAATGCATCTAGAGAGCTGTCGCTTATATTGTAAGCTTACAAATACTGCGGACAATATAAAATCAATATTTAAATGGTCGAAATCCCACGGCAAGTGCTGGGAGAAACGTTTTATGGACTTTGTGGGTGATGCTGGTTTAGCGAATTTGTTTGAGACTGAATCTGTTAATACCGAATATGTTATTAAACAGTGTAAGTCTAAATTAATTGAAATGGACAGAATTAAATGGCATTCTGACATGTTTAATGATACTGGACTTGTTAACGGCAATAAACTACGAACTTACAGGATATATAAGACTACTCTAGAACCAGAAGTGTATGTTAAAAACTTTCTTATCAGGGATCATCGCCGCGTTTTGGCTATGTTCCGATGTGGTAATTTGCCCTTGTACATAGAAACTGGGCGTTATGCTAGACCAAAAATACCTCTAAATGAACGTACAGGCTTTCATTGCAAAGATGTTGTTGAAAATGAGATACATTTTCTCCTTGAAAGTCCCTTTTATGATGATCTGCGTAGAAAGTTGTTTAAAAATGCAAATTTATGTAATTCGGACTTTGACGCTCTTAATTTTACATATAAATTTATATTCTTAATGAACAATATAAATATACAGCCTCTTGTTGCAAACACTTTATTTGACATGTAGCAAAGAAGAAAACGAGTATTATAAACATTTTAAGAATATGTTTTTTTTTTAAGGTTTTAAGTATTGTGAGATTTTACATATGCATAAAATTTACATGTATTAAGCAATATTTGAAATGTTGTGTTGTTTTATATCATGTTTTATATGCTTTGTACAGACATGTGACACGTTAATAAACTGTTTACTTACTTACTTACAGTTACTTACTTACTTACTGAAAAATACTGCTGGGATAAAACTCTGAGGAGGCCAAGCTATTTCATACCACTTACCGGCATACTGAAAAATACTGAAAGCGTTAGATGTGATCCTAAACGAGGAACCACCGCGCTTGGTACATGTATATATACTCCTCAAAAGAAGTTTTCCACCACTTAGATTTTTTTAAAAAAATATTTTTAAGTGATATTTTGACTAACAAATTTTAAACCTACTTTTTTGAATTTGCACAGTCTGAATGAGTTTGATAAAGTGTGTGATAAGACCAAAAATGACACATCTACACAGGTAAATGGTGTAGCTAGAGCAGAACAATCGGAACTGCCTCGTCCAATGAAAGATCAGATCTTTGATTGAGCAAGGAGTTGCGATTGGAAGCTAGTCTAAGGCAGACAAATACCAATAAGGCCACGAAGGTAAATAAACCCCCTTGGCACATCATTACGAAAACTTGCCCATGCAATATATAGAAATTTTTTGGTTGTAAAAATGAAAATTTTCACTGTAAAATTTTTGATATTTTTCTTTATTTTTGCTCAAAACATAGATTGTGGGTACACGTTAGAACCGCCTCTGCGAGGCGGTTCTAACGAGTGCACCCAATCTATGTTTTGGAGCAAAAATAAGAAAAATAGGTATACCCCTGCATACCCCAGTTTTTCTATATGAAAGGGTATACATTACATGGACATGTTTTCCTGATGTTATAGTAGAATGTATTAGATTCTTCGGTATGTGAACACAAATTTTCAAGCGGCGGGGTATAAAAGGAGCCTTAATAAAGACTTACTCGTCGAATGTCGAAATTCTTTTGTCTTCGACTGTCAATTGAGTAGATCGTACATTCTGGAATTTAAGTAAATTAATTAATGAAAACAGATTTTGACAACGCCCCTTTCTCTGGGAAAAGTTCAGGCTTGAAGTGTAAATACATATGTATTTAGCACTTAAAGTAAATATCCACTTCTAGTCAGAACTTTGAACAAATCACGTAAAAAACAGGGGTACTGTCCAAATAACACATTTGAGAAAAGGCTACATGATGCTCCAAGGAAATATAATGAATTTTCAATATGTAGTCGGGTCATTCATAAATGAGCCTGTGCATGAGAAAACCAACAATTAGGGTTCCGACCACGTCCGACACAAACCGGCCTGTGCAGCTATAGAAGATGGCTAGAAGCTTGAAATTTCGGATTTAGGAAGAAGAGAGATTGTACTACTGTATCTGTATCTGTGTCAGTTACTGCACAGCTGATCTGCGCCTTTGTTTTGCCTATGCTTTGTTTTCGCCTATGCAGATTGTTGGTTTTCCCATGCGTCGGCTCAAATTGCAACGAATACATGCATTACTATGTGCACATGCACACTATACGAGAAGCTTATGCACTAGGAAAGACAAATATGTCTAAGCTAACCGCGAAGCTGATCAGCGCCTGTGTTTTCGCTACACGGATAGTACAATTCCTCTGCTTTCTCAATCCAAAATTTCCAGCCTCCAACCATCTTCTATGACTGTACAGCTCGGTTTGTGTCGGACCTGTCAGAAATCCAAAATGTTGGTTTTCTCACGCACATGCTCATTATTAAAAAGAATCTGACTTACCCTCATGCTCCGTGCATTCTGAAAGACACAGAAAATAAAAACTAAAGATAACAAGCAGCCTAATCATTTCGAGCATTTCATAAATTAAGGCAAACTTTAAGATGCACATTCAGTTGTTGTCAAGTTGTTGTACAGTTGTACAGTGCGCCTCGTCTCAAGTCAACGAATCTTTGGTATTTCGGTATTTATACGTAACTTGGATAATGCACATACTAACATGTAATGACAAAATTTAAGCTTGTGAATTAAATATTTTTGTCAAAACATCACCCTTTACAAACTGAGTTAGACAATGAACATATTCAAATGTACGCATCTAGGTTCATGCTTGACAAGAGCTAGGAATCATTGAGATAATGGCGAAATTTTACGAAATTACGAAAACATGCCCACCATGCCCATGCAATATACAGTGATTTTTAAAGTTGTAAAAAATGAAAAAATTCAGAAGAAAATTTATGATATTTTTTCTTATTTTTGCTCAAAACATAGATTGTGGGTACACGTTAGAACCGCCTCGTCGAGGCGGTTCTAACGAGTACCAACAATCTATGGAGCAAAAATAAGAAAAATAGGTATACCCCTGCATACCCAGTTTTGCTATATAAAAGTGGGGTTTAAGAGGTAATACATTACACGGACATGAATCATTGAGATAATGGCCGAGCTCACCATCTGTCTGATCCGTCTCCAAGAACGCCGACTTGTTGACGCACAGTGTACGAAGAACGTCATCAACGATCATTGCCTGTCCGGCATGTAATAATCCGGCCGGTGTCCGAGTCCAGACCCACACCATAGGTTCGGCACAACCGCCGGTCGGTCCCTGTTTCTGACAGCCGTACACTACAGAATAGCTTGTATAGTCCGTGCTGATTATCCAATAGTCTGTAGTTCTGCCGCCTGCAAAAGACTGGTAATGATTAACCCATATTTGACGAATGGATTCTCCCATCATTACCATTAGGGCGAGTCCACTTTCATTTTAGGGGTCTTAGGAATGATTTTACTTTTTATCTCATTTTTCGATGAAATTCCTCCAAGCAAACAGAATAGCCCCAGATGGGACGCCGCGTTCTGCGGCGTCACATCTGGGGCTATGCTGTTTGACTATGTCTCATAAAAGGGACGCCAGGCTTAAATGAGTTAATATGCCCATAGAACATAATTTTGATTTTACGACTGTAAAGACGAAATTTTGTGCAAACGTGTCTAACGTAACATTTTTTTTTTTTTTTTTTTTTTTTTCAAATGAAAATTACACGTTCATACACGTACATGTATTTCTTTATTTAGGAGTTCTTTTTTCGAGTAGTGAGTTTCGAGTAAAAAAAAGTGAGTTTGGAGTAACAAAAGTGAGTTTCGAGTTTAAAAGAAAGTGAGTTTCGAGTAACAAAGTGAGTTACTAGTTTCTGGAAAAAAGTGAGTTTCGAGTTAAAAAAAAGATTTTTTCAACTCGAAACTCACTTTTCTTACCAGAAACTCGAAACTCAATTTTTTAATTAGAAACTCGCTTTTCTTACTCGCTACTCGGAGTACAATTCCTCTTCTTCCTAAATCCGAATTTTCAAGTTTCTAGCTATCTTCTGTGACGGTATAAGACGGTTTGTGTCAGACCTGGTCGGATCCCAAATTGTTGGTTTTCCCACGTACATGCTCATTTTAGGTACACATGTAGACAATGTTTAAAGAAAAGGCAAGAAAAAACGTCGATAAGCATTTGTCATAGAAGTCATAATCATTGGCCCATGGTTACAAATCATATTCATGAGTGCAATAATAAGAATGACCCCTACCTCGAATGTGTTGCCATTTTCCTGGAACTTCGGTCGTTTTGATGTGCTCCGTATAATGAAAGCACTTGCTCAGGTCCGGTGGATCCCTGAAACAAATGGGAAGAAAATGTTGCGCTCGTCAAACTTAACTGTCGAGTTTCTAGGAATTAAAAATTAATGTAACTGTTTTTGTTGAATTGCGTTTTCGCTTTTAAGTATATAAGCATATGTTTGAGAGATGTTTGAACAGATCTACTGCTTCTGCAGTGGCAGGACGTGTTCATGGTGACACAATACAGCGAGTCTAACCCTCTACTACAGAGCTACCGTAATCTATGCTTTTTGTTTGTTTGTTTGTTTGTTTGAATTGATGCTTTACGTCCAAGTCAACAGCAATGGTCATGTCGGGACGTTGTCTTCATTTTATGGGACTTTTACCCAACACCATGATGTCATGACACTCAAGATGTGCTTCATAAATATAACCACCCAACTAAGCCAAATAATGAATGGATGGTTTGACTAAACCACTTTTCCTGGGCAGGCTCAGACACGAGCATTTAACCAGTAATTAGATGGTCGGTCTGTCAACTAGAAGCTTTGCCTGGAGTCACAAGCAGCCCATCTATTTCTCCTATGCACCAGTCATTTGTATCCCCGGCTCCCCCGGGGCCGGGGATAGCGGGGACATAGCGGGGCTAAGTGACTGGCTTTAACCTCTGATGTGTCCCGGCAGTGCCGGGGATTTGCCGGGGTTATGATTTCCCGCCAATACACTGTCACATTAATTCAAATTAGATTTTAATGATATTTTTAACATTTAATTATCTTTATGGTACTTATTTAATTTCCAAATGCACCCAAACATTTACATGCATAAAATGAGGCCCTTCTCCCATGTTTCAGTTTCATCAGAACAACTCCCAGCTGTTGTTCCACGTTATTGTCAGCCCCTGGGGAGCCGGGGCTTTTAGCAGGGGTTTTACCAAAACTCTTGCCCGGCCCCGGGGGAGCCGGGGATGCAAATGACTGGTGCACTAGGCTCAAATGGCCGGGCGCCCATATAATCTATGCGTTTTCTATTATGATCTATGTCCAAGTTTTCTTGATTTATTCACTCGGCATGCATTATTTCGCAAAATGATTGTGCGGCAACATTTTACAAAATGATTGTAATATTAACAACACTCCTTCACCTGCCAGTTACAAACGCGGTGATCGTGGTTCCATCTGGATGCAGGTAATACGTCTTGGTAAAATCTTGTGAGATTGGCACGTCGGAATGATCAGGGGCGGGTAGCCATATCTGCTCATACCATCTCACGCCAACATACTACAAAGTAACACAGCATCAACGATAATAATTAGCAAATATCTTGTGAAATTTCGCTATTGTTGTTTAAATAGCGTACAAGTCTGTCTACGGTCACGTCATTTTTGCTGACTTCTTTCCAAAAACACGGGATGGCACAGCTTCAATTGCTTATATTTATATTATGGCTTGCCTAAATTGTTTATACAGTCGTGTTAGGTCCTACATAATCAAGCTGATCGTGACAGTAGTTTTTACTTGATGATCTACATAATCATTAAAATTGTCACCGTGGGAAAATAGCATATAACGGCGAAGTAGCCTATATTGGGGAAGACTGAGAAAATTGATGTTGACAGCAAAGAATATTAACATCTTTGACTCGAGGCTCAACGACCATTGGAGCGTTTTAATGCTATCTTGGTGTTCGATTTGATGGTTCAAACTTATCGGTCCTACTATTGTTTGTAGGACAAGCATAACCGATCGTGGGATCAGCCTTTCGTCCCATGTATGAAACGGTGTGTCTTCGCAAGCCAAGGGTACTAATCAGGGGTTAGTATCTCGAAGACATCGTAAGTTAACCTGTTAACGACATACTTACGATGGACTTAAGATGACCACCTTAAAATTTACGCACTTGCTATTCCAGTTAAAGCTGTCGTAACTTTTTTGAAATGAATAAGATAAGTTGGCCACTGATTCTACATCCATGGTCCGCGCAAGTCATTTAACCTAAACTAGCAAGCCTTGTGATGAATGAAACTAGTTCGGATGGTGGCGTTGGTTTTTACCTTTATATGTTTGAAAGCACGGTTTTATTTCTGTACCTATATAAACAAGTGATAACAAAATTTTAAAGAATCTACCCACCTTCGTAATGTCGAAGTTTGGCTGGACCGTAATATCCGAAACACTGCAACTTGTAGACACCGACTGCAATCCAGCTACGAATATGAACACAACAAACAGGGCTCTCCTCATTTTCAAGGTTGAAAAAAGTTTTGATTAACTTTGTTGGTTAAATACAAATGAGCAGCGTCGTGAGAAAATCGGATTTTCGCCCATGCGAACTTACAAAGACGCGGATCAGCTTCAGCGCCTTTGTTATCGCTACACGGATCTTCTTCTTAAAAACAAAATTTCAAGCTGCTTCTGTGACTTCACATACCGGTTTTTGTGAGATCTGATCGGAAATCCTGAAGACCACTTTTCTCGCGTCGCGGCTCAAAGATGATTGAGAACTTTCAAACGGGTTAAATTTCAACAACGAAGCGTATCGTTCAAAGGTCGTAGGTAGGTAAATACACGCGATTTCAACCATTTTTTTACACTCAACAAAAAAGATAAAATCAAGTTCTTTGTTTGAACAGTTTTTCAGTCATGTCGGGACAGAGCCACGGCTTCCTGGGTATTAACCAGTAATCTGTGGTGTTAATGTGCCTTGCTCAAGAACTCAACACGCTGCTGTCAGTGGGGATCGAACACAGGACCTCTCGATTCTGAGTCACCGCGCTCCTCCCCCCCCCCCCCACAAGCTTTTCGTGAAAAGATTTCACAGTCATTGGCGGACGCGATGCAGTGGTTAGCAAGCTCAGTTCATTGACCATTTTTCTTTCCAATCTGCTGGCTACAGCAGGAATAACAAAATTTCTGTCATGTAGGCTTATTATTCTGTCATCAGGAGAACATGTCCGTGTAATATATACCCCCTTATACCCCACTTTTATATAGCAAAACTGGGGTATGCAGGGGTATACCTATTTTTCTTATTTTTGCTCCAAAACATAGATTGTGGGTACTCGTTAGAACCTCGGTTCTAACGTGTACCCACAATCTATGTTTTGAGCAAAAATAAGAAAAATATCAAAAATTTTCAGCTGAAAATTTTCAATTTTAAAAACTTAAAAAAAAATCTCTGTTTATTGCATGGGCAAGTTTTCGTAATGACTGTTCTGTGACAGCTGTAGACCTCGGACACGACTGGCTTCTGGTTGCATCATAAACATTCAATTGGACGTTTCTGTCTTTTTTAGCTCGTTACAAAGGGCTACGAAAATAAACCCTTTCATTGAGAGATACCGGATTATTTTTGACCTCTTTATACATGTTATACTTAGTGTTATCGCATCATCAAAGTGTGTCATATAGTCATACCATGAATTCTTTTGAAATCCAGAGGACCAATGGCCCTGACAACACTCTCCTAAAATTTGATTTTTTTTTCATTCAGTTTTACGTCCCTTTCAAGATTATTTCAGCTCATATGAGACGGGCCAATCAGTAGGTGGGGCGAAAACTGGAGAACCCCGAGAAAAAACACCTGACACACCCGCAAGCAGAACTTGGCTTGTCTCACATGTGGCCAGAGCGGGGCTCGAACCCACACAAGACACAGCGATGAGATCAGTGATCGAGTAGGATTAAGAAACAGCGCTCTTAACCGCTGGGCCACGGGGGCCGCCTCCTGAAATTTGGTCTTTGAAAAGTGACCATTGGTCTACATACTCTGATGGGCCAGAGTCCCGACGCCACACACGGGGGTTGTCCAAGTAATTCGAATAAATTTTCACCAGACTAATATTTTGGTATTTTGAATTAATTTTCTCGCATATTGGGAGACGTGGCCCCACTCTCTGCGATTTTTTCGCGTATTAATTTGTAAACACTGCCAAATATTTTTTTCGAAAACAATTCTCTAATTACTTGTGAGCCTTATTCAATAAAAAATATTTAAAAAAAAAAAAAAAAAAAAAAAAATTCATGACGTGTGTCAAATCTGTTCCAAATCCAGCCGACACATATCGGAACTATACCGACACATATCGGAACTATTTCTATAACACTATCAGCTTTTGTAGCTCACCTGAGCCATTAGCATAGGATGGCCATGATCCGGCGTCTGTCCACTAGAGTGACTAGAGTACTTCGATGTGTTTATTAATTATGACTATTTTACGGCAAGGTCAACATAGGTCACCCAAGCATTTGAATGGGGAAATTGTTAAAATGTCATTTGAAGAGAGAAACTTGCATGGAATTGGCAAATGGACTGAAGATTTATAATTCTGAAAAAATTTGACCCCAGGGTTTGGTCTGAGGGTTTGGCCTGCCAAAACCTCGGGCAATATACCTGTACATGTATATTACCATAATATTCAAAGATCTTCTCTGAAAGAAACTGGCCAATCAAAGCCAAATTTTTATAGAAGGCATCCATACAAAGGAGGAGTCAACGTGTTTACAAATAAGCCAGGTCACATGACCAAGATGGCAGCCATGCCCATATGTGGTAAAAACCCGTCAAAACTCTTCTCCTGAACTTTTTGAATGAATCTGGGCATGTAGCATTTGGGACTAGAGCACTACAATGCGTTTATTAATGTTTACCTTTGGATGACCTTGACCTATATGGCAAAGTCAACATTGGTCACCCATGCATTTGAATGATTGAAAATTTGTTAAAATGTCATTTGAAGGGGAAATTTTGCAGGAAATGATCAAATATACTGAAAATATATGATTCTGAAAAAAAAAAACAAAAAACAAAAAAAAAAAAAAACTGGACCCCAGGGTTTGGTCTGCCCCATCCTCTGGCAATATGATATCTAGCTAATGGCCTAATATGATTTGGGATCAAATGTTGGTTTTCGCAACTTGTGTCCATGTTTACAGGTCATGCAGCAGGCTGCAGTCAGTACTCACTTGGCTACGAAAAAAATCTGGTTCAAAGGAGGTTGGAGGTTGGTTGAATAAAGCATAACAAGTATCATTTTTATCATGACAATATTTTAACATTCATCAATTGAAACTTTCTTTCAGATTGTGACATAGGCTTAAAGGTGCATGTATTGACCTTGTTTTGTTTTGAACTGAATGAGATTTATCATCATGAAAACTCAATATACACAAATATATGCAGTTCTAAAACTTGAAACTAATTTAATTGATGGATTTGGCATTTTACATCCTTGTTGTACTCACCCAAAGGACAGACAAGGCCCGGGATCGAACCCACAACCCCTGTTTTACAGGGTGAGTTACTTTACCACTATGCATTGGAGCCTTCTCTTATGCATGTGGCTAAAGATTCATATGTATCATGAGTAAGCCTGTCTTGCATGAGATATACCAGAATAGATCAATCTGAACATATGTAAAGTGTATTTTCCATGTTTTATGGCTCTTGAGATAGTACTTTGCCTATTGTTTTTGGAATCCTACAATTTTTTAACTAAATGAGCCACATCATAAGTAAATCTGCTGTTTTCCAATGTGCATATAAAGAGAGCAAATTAACTGCACTGTGTGTAACTAACAAGTTGAAGCACCTCTGTATTGACTCGATAATCCTTTCTAATGCAGAATGTTCAATATCCTTTACAATCTTCTATGACTGAACAGCCTATCTGTGCAAAATCATGAGCAAGGCTTTTAACGCTAGATGGGAAAAGAGGGATCAGCTGTGAATTAACTAATGCTTTTGCTTAACAATAGGACAATCCCTTGTCTTTAAATTAAATCCAAAATTCAAAATTTTAGTCTTCTTCTTTGACTCTGCATCTCTGTTTGTTTCAGACCTGATCTGAGACAGATTTTCTGTTGAACACATCTATCTAGACACTCTTCACACGTCACTGTTTATCTATTCCAAATTGTCTAATGCCTCTGTCATCCATAAAGCATATGACCAATTCCATTTCCTTGAAAATTGCACTGTTCTGATAACGGTTCAGATCACACTGATGAACTTTTCATAAATATCTTCTATTTTTCATCAGGTCGACGGCTTCACCATTGTATTTCTGCAAAAACAGAAGAGAACAACCATAAAAACCACATTCATTCCTTTAAACTTAGAGTGCACTTTGTTTTTCTAAATTGCTATTTTTTCTCTAATTATAGCTATAGCTCTTGCCATTGGAGAAATAGTTGGGCTGCTTAAGTTGTGTCATCTCCTGAGGCAAAGCTCACAACCAACTGACCAACCATCTGATTACTGGTTAACCGCTTAAAAGGTCAGAGCCTGACCAGGTAAAGTGGTTGAGTCAAACCATCCATCCATACATATAAGCCTTTGTATGTTTACCCAAGTTGTTACATTTCAAAGCACATTTTGCATGTCATAATATCCCACTGTTGGGTTGAAGTCTCTTAAAATGGAGCTGCTGTCTCGACATGACCATAGCTATTAACTTGAACGTAAAGCAAAAAAAAAAAAAAACAACAGAAAATTACTTCTACCCAAAACGAAAACAACAGATGATATTCTAATTTCATTTAAATATTCTAATTTCATTTAAATAAGCTTTAATACATTTTCTAAGCGGGTAGTAAGGCATGATGGAAAGGGATGGATGTGGTGAAAACCTGGCAAGGACACAGTGTGGACTTAGTAAGAACATGAATATGATGTAGAAGGCAGCATATAACCCGAAGGCAATTACTTTTTCAAGCAAAGACTCAAAGAGAGTGACTTACGTAAATCCTTTGTTTCCACTGAGGACAATATATGGGGTCTTCTCTTGTGTTTGTTTCTGTCTCAGCAGCTCAACTGTGTTCAGGGGCGTGTCGGTAGAACTCATACGCTTCATCAGCTGTCAATCATAAAATGCATGATATAGACATGTCCAATGAGAATTTCCACCTTTATACATGTACAGTATTAGGCATTTACAACTGTAAAATACATATTGGCATGAAAAACACTATCCAAAACCATTTTTAGAAAAAGAAAAAGCAAAAAAGGAAGAAAAAAAGAACAGATGGTCAAATTGAAAAAGTATACCCATAAGCATTCTATCGGAAATGGGGGTGCTTGGGGGTGGGGGTGTATAAAACCTTGTGATATAATCAATAATAGATGTTTCCTTCAAAATTTTTAGACATGGACGTTCTACAGGCATTGAAAACCCAATAACACATGGTACGGTACCTTTTTAAAAGTCAAATCTTGTATCTAGAATTGCCTCCCTTTCACATGCCTGATCTATGTTGTGTTTTTTATTGATCTTTATTTATGATATGTAACAGCACAGCTGAACTGCACAGATGATCAGTGCCTTTGTTTTCGCTTCACAAATACATGTTGTAAAATCCCTCTTCTTCGTAAATCAAAAATTTCAAGCTTCTATCCCTTTTCAGAGATTGTACATTATGGGACATTGGCAAACAGTATAGCCGATATGTGAAGCTGCAGAACACAGTGTCCCATCTGGAGCTATTCTGTTTGCTTGAAGGCATTTTGTTGAAAAATTAAATAAAATTTCAAAATCTCTCCTGACACCCCTCAAAAGCGAATTGAGCTCACCCAAATGATAACAATGGGCAAGTCCATTTGCCACAAATGGGTTAATCACTTCAGCAACCTCATGAGAAAACCAACAATCTGCTTATGCGAAAACAAAGGCTCAGACCAGCTTCACGGTAACCACGAAGCTGATCAGCGCCTTTGTTTTCGGTTCACAGATAGTACAATCCCTCTTCTTAAATCCAAAATCTTATGTTTCTAGCCTGCTTCTGTGACTGTACATGCTGGTTTTTGTCGGACCTGGTCGGAAACCCAAACTGTTGGTTTTCTCACCCAGTGGCTCACTTACATTATCTTCTTCTTGTTTCTTTGATCTTTTCTCAGTTTTCTTCTTCCCCGAGCCTTTACCATGGAAACGGTGAGATAACTGCCTAAAAGCCTCCTTCTGATTCAGATTACGACCCGCTTCATCGATATACTCCAACTTGAAGCCTGGTTTATACCCTTCTTTCTCTTTAAAGTCTTGAAGCATACCGCTGTATCTGTCCCGCTTCTTATACTTCTCATCTAGGTCACTGGAGAAGAAAATGAGCTGCATCAGGAGAAAACCTGATATTAGCATATGCAAAACCGAAGACACTAATCAGCTGTGTAGTAATTGCACAGCTGATCAGCCCCTTTATTTTTGTTCAACGGGTAGTAAAATCCTTTTCTTCCTTAAAGATGCAAAATTTCAACCCTCTTACCATCTGTGGCTGTTTGGTCTGGTTTGTGTAAGACCTAGTCAGAAACGCCAAACACAGGATTTCTCATGACAGTTCAAATAACTCAGTTGTGAGTAAACTTGCTCTATGGGGTTCCCACCAGCCCTGAATATACTTCAGACTGTCACTAGAGACTTGAAACTTTGAATTTTGACACAATGCTACATGAGCCGTGTCATGAGAAAACCGGATATTTGCCTATGCGAAAACAAAGACGCAGATCAGCTTCCCAGTAACTTTGAAGCTGATCAGTGCCTTTGTTTTTGCTCCATGGGTAGTACAATTACTCTTCTTCCAAAATCCCAAATTTCAATTTTAACGATCTTCTGTAGCTGTGCAGGCTGGTTTGTATCAGACATGGTCGGAAATCATGAAGACTGGTTTTCTCACGTCACAGCTCATATGTAGGTTGGGAAGACAGTAGTTTGGGATATGAGCAAATCAAGAAAGTTTATTCAAAAGTAGCAGAATGTAAAGAAGTTAATGTTCTTACACTAGAGATTTTAGGAAAAGTGTATCATATCCCTGACATGCAGTGCCTGCCAAAAATGCCCGCGAGGGTGTAGGCAGTATTTGAAGATAGATAGATCATAGTGGTTGAGCCAATGGCCTTGTAAACATGGGGTCACTAGAGTAGAGCACGACCAAGCTTATCCAGTCTTTTCATTTGAAGTATTCAAAATTAGGTCTGGTCTCCATTATGACCATACCTGTTGAGTAGGACATTAAATACACCACCATCACCACTTACTCATATCTCTTATCCTCTATAGAGTAATTCTGAGCTTCGAGGTCTTCCTTATTTTTGACGACTCGGTGGACCTTGATTTTCTCGTGTTCCATGAACCCCTTACTGACGGCCACCTGCAGAGCTGCGGCAATTCCCGACGTCATCACTGGCTCATCTTCCAATACAGGCTTCTCTTCTCCCTGGAAATAATCCCCAATAAGCATTTATTATGAAAGCAGGCCCATGCAATATACAGATTTTCCTTACAGTTGTAAAATTTGAAAATTTTCAGTTGAAAACTTGTAATTATTTTCTTAATTTTGTTCATAACATAGTTTGTTGTTACACATTAGAACCAGCCTGTTCCTCCCTCTGTCTATGTTTTTCCAACACTTGATCAAGCACAAGAAAAAGAACAAGCCACAACAAATCTACTTGGAATGGTCAGTGATAAATCAAAAAGTGTTTTATCTCTAGATATTGACAGGTCTCTCATCCCTCCATCTACACTAACAATTGACCATACATTATTATTGCATAAATACCAGTGTCACACGGTATTAACAGCCGTGTATTAATGAAGAGAAAGCCATGCATTAAAACTGCAATTCACGCGTGCATGTGCTGTTAATACATGGCTTTCACTTATGCTCGTTACCAGGCGTCACGCAAAGCATGTGCCAATAATGAGAAACTGAAGTCCGCCCGGAACGAGCATATAAACCTAAGCTTTTACACGTATGAAAAAATATGATGAGGCTGTAAAATATAGTGCACCATTATTTCTTTCTTTTCTGCAGAATTTATGCAATAATAGTGATCAAAAATGATTTTGTCATTTATTAACATTCGCTAGGTCCCTCGGGGAATGTTGAAAACCTCAGGCTAGGCCCTCAGTTTTCACACTCCCCTTGGGACCTAGCGAATGTTAATGAATGGAAAATCATATTTAATCCCTGTATTCATACTATCAATTTGTGTTACAAATTACAGACTACAGTAATTAGTATTTGTCACCTCTAGATTGACTGGTGTCTCATCAATCTCTACTCTGTTCCAACCAGTAGGCTCTTCTTCTTCCTCCCTCCGTCTTCGCTGTTCTAATAATTCTTTCTCAAATTCCTAGGGAAAAAAAAAACAGAGATGATTAAAGATTAAATTATATCTAGAATAGCATTGTCCTAAAAGTCCTTTTACAATTTGCATACACTGGTACTAAGCGACAGTAAAACTAGATAGCCATGTTTTTCAATCCTCGATTTATTTATTATTTTGTATCTTTTGATTCTATAATGAGCTAATCATGAGAGAAAATCGGCTTTTTGCATAATGCTAAATTAAAGGGCAGTGATCTTTTTTTTTTTGCCCACAAATACTAAATCCCTCTTCCTCTTAAATCTGAATTTTCAAGCTTCTAGCCTTTTTCTGAAGCTGTAGAGACTAGATTGTGTCAGACCTGGACAGAGCCCTGAAGACCCGTTTTTTCATGTCAAGCTCATTTCAAGGCCTTAGCTATTTTAAAACTAGAAAATGTGTTTATGAAACACTATGCCCCCAACTGGTAAGTCACTTTCAAAATGTAAAAATGTCCAAAAAATGACTAAGTTCAAATTGTAAAAAAAATTGACAAAAATTAATCTGATTAGTATATCCCAACCACATGCATATCTTCAAAGCATGGTCACAATGTCTGCAAAGTTACAAAAGTATCGGTATAAAATTGAAGGAGGAGTTGCGCACACAAGGTACCCTCTATCCATTCACTAAAATGCCCGAAAAAATGACTAAGTTCAAATTGTGAAAAAAATGACAAAAAAATAATCCAAGGATTATATCCAAACCACATGCATATCTTCATGCCATGCCCAAAACACAAGTAAAGTTTTAAATGAATTGGCATGAAACTGTAGGAGGAGTTGCGCACACAAGGTACCCACTGCCCATTCACTTTCATTGTGAAAAAGCCCAAAAAATGGCTAAGTTCAAATTGCGAAAAAAAGGGCAAAAATTAATCTGAGGATTATATCCAAACTACATGCATATCTTCAAAGCATGGTCACAACATCTTTATCTTCAAAGCATGGTCACAACATCTGTAAAGTTTCAAGAGAATCGTAATAAAACTGTAGGAGGAGTTGCGCACACAAGGTACCCACTATCTATTTACTTTATCAAGAATTAAAAAGGGAAATAACTCTCACAGAATGGGCCCCTAGCCCCTTGAATTTACCTGAAAAAAAAAAAAAAAAAAATACGGGTCCTCTTGATTTTCATATACAAACTACATACCAAATTTCAAGATCCTAGCTCTAACGGTTCCTGACCGAGTGCTCACGCATCACAGACTGACTGACAGACTGACTGACAGACAGACAGACTGACTGACAGACTGACTGACTGACTGCACGGACAGACCCAAACCAATATGCCCCCTCAACTTCTTCGAAATTGGGGGCATAAAAAACATTCATTAAACCTCTGATTTGCCAAGGAAAAAAACTAAGGAAAACATCAATGAACAAAGAATTCACATAAATCACTCACTGCTAATTCATCTCTTTCAATCTCATCTCTATTCCCTGCCTGGCCATATGTAGGTATATCACCCAGTGCTCGACAGAACTCGGAGGTGGCATTCAATGTTATTGAGGCCTGTCTGGATGGAGAATCTGGCTCTTTCTTGACACGGTTCTCTAATACAATCTTTTCTGCTATCTGAAAATAGTGAAAACTTAATGTAAAAACAATTGGACAACTTGTCAATAAAGGAAAATAAAAGCCCCACAAAAACTGATATACCATTTGATGTGGATTGTTATTTTTCACTTACTAGACACGTCATATTCAAAGTCTGAAACATTAAATGAGCCGCAATGTGAGAAAACCAGTCTTCGGGATTTCCGACCAGGTCTGAAACAAACCAGCCTGTGCAGCTACAGAAGAAAGCTATAATCTTGAAATTTTGGATATAAGTAGAGGAGATAATTTACTATCCGTGTAGCGAAAACAAAGGCGCTGATCAGCTGTGCAGTTACTGCACAGCTGATCTGCGTCTTTGTTTTCACATAGGCAAAAAATTTGGTTTTCTCATGATGCAACTCATATGCTATGGCAATCCATTTCAATCACCAAACTGCACACTGTATGATTTCAGAACCAAATAACTCATTTGTTGTAAGATCATCATGAAAAATTATTTCTGATGCTTTAATAACTCTAATGTACCCAAGATGAACATAAACTAACCTTTTCAGGATCTTTTCTGTTTTTCTTCTGTTTAACTTTGATGGCTTTTGAGAGGGCTGATTGTAGCTCCTGCTCAGCTTCATCCTCTATAGCAACACCAGTCAGGTCTTCATCTACCTCAACTAGGGGAAAATTCAATACAAAAATTTAATGTTGTCACATTTTTTATTTTCCTTAATTTTAGAAGAAGGCTATATGCTTGAAATTTTTGGATTTAGGAAGAAGAGAGATTGAACTATCTATGGAGCAAAAACAAAGGTGCTGATCAGCTGTGCAGTGACTGCACAGCTGATCTGCACTTTTGTTTTTGCATATGCAAATTGTCATTTTTCTGATGCATTAGCTTGTACTTTTTCATCTGTTTAACTTTGATAGCTCACTGAGTTATGTCAATGCAACATGCAAACATTATTTAACCAAAAACCATTCATTATCACAGACAAGGTTTTATACTATAAGTATTAAAGTTTTTATACACTACCTACCATCATCTTCATCACTAGAGTCCACCTCCATGTCACTGCCAGAGGGGTCAGGGGACCCGGGTGGGGGTAGTTCGGCTGGGGGTGGGGGCTGAGGGACTAGTGTCAGGCCTGGAATACCCACTCCAGACTGGTCAGGGTCTACAAAGCCTTGGTTGTCAGCTTCTTCTGTGGTGACAGGGGCTGCACCCCTACCTCGAGATCTGGAAGAAGAAAACACATACTCTAAACATACCTGAATTATCATTTACATGTAGATGTATCAGCCATGTTTTATGTAGTGAAGGTGTGGTTAATTATATGGGTAATCTTATTTTCAAGATTCTGTGTATTCTTTAGAAACTTCTAGATAAAGTAAATGGTAAGTGGTATGCAAGCAAACACAATATAGAGTTTCCTTGTGGTTCTTCATGCTTAAGCACCATTTTAAACAACAACTCCTTAAGCCCCCATATTAATTTAGAAAAGGAAGGTGTATTCATATTTTTTCTTATTGCTTTTCTATCT
Source organism: Rugalucina vietnamica (assembly GCA_964017185.1). Taxonomy (NCBI): domain Eukaryota; kingdom Metazoa; phylum Mollusca; class Bivalvia; order Lucinida; family Lucinidae; genus Rugalucina; species Rugalucina vietnamica. The sequence continues at coordinate 46,256,286 of OZ024872.1, forward strand.
GTACAAAAATCTTATAAGTAATTAATAAAAAATTTCTTGTTTTCAAAGCCATTTAAATCATTGAACATCGCAATAGCAAGAGCAATAGCAGTAACTGCACAGCTGATCAGTGCCTTTGTTTTCACTACACAGATAGTGCAATCCCTCTTCTTCCTAAATCTGAAAGTTCAAAATTCTAGCCACCTTCTATGACAGTACACGCTGGTCTGTGTTGAACCTGATTGGAAACCCAAATTGTTGGTTTTCTCAATCGATGGCTCATTTTTTTTTTTACCTAGATCCAAAGTCTTCACTACTGTAAGCAGTGCCGTTCTGAGGGAGTAAGTCATCAGCTTTTAACACCTTCTTGGTTCGAATTTTCCTTACTTTCTTTTTCACCTTCTTAAATTTTGCAGCCTGAAAAGGAAGACAAGTATTTTAACTATTGTTTTGATATTCATTTTCCTTTTGAAGTCACAAAACCAAGCAAATAATGAATAAGGCCACATCAGGCCAGGCTACCAATGCTTATAAAATGTCAAATATTTATTTTTCAGAATTGTCAGAATGAAAACTCATAGAACTTCAATAGGCTTTTAATAAGCAGGAAATCTTGTTTAAACCAAGTCTGATTTATAAATCAGACTTGGTTTAAACAAGATTTCCTGCTTATTAAAAGACCAATAATAGATTTGCATGGACAACATAATAACTATTAAAGACACTTTGTTTAAGTTGATCGACAGGGCCCAGTTGTTCAAAACTAAATACGTCGTTAGTTCATGTTTCGTTAAAATTTCAAACATTAATATTACAAATACACTGTTATTTTTTGTTGAAAAAAATTTGAGAATCCTTTGCACTGCAAAGGATTCTCACATTTTTTCAACAAAAAATAACAGTGTATTTGTTACTTTAGCTGATATTTGCTTAACAAATTTATGTCTTAACGATATTGTTAAGCTAACGATGCTTTGAACAACTGGGTCCTGAACAATGATACAGCTGAATTGAACCTTTATTTTCCAACTGAAGAAATTTATTGATCTAATTTATAAATTATGTCTGGTTTGTGTCTGAACAGGCATGAAACTATGAAGACAGATCTTGTGAAGCATTTCAATGTAATAAATGTATACTTACAGCTATCTCTGCTGCTGTTAAATATTCTGTTGCCAAGGTTATGTTAGTTTGTAAATTTTGCTGAAATGGAAGAATGTCAGAAGCTTTAAAACTTTAAACATTGTATTTTACACTTTGGATTGAATGAATTTCAATGAAGGGTTGAAAAACTCATGGCATTGCATAATTCCAAAATTAAAACGAATATATATAGATTATTAGTCAATCAATTTGTGATACCGCATTTATGCATTTATCACAAAGGGAGTTTGAAACTCTGATAAAGAAACCAGTGTGCAAGCATGAATTCCTTTACCATATTGGAGCCATCGCCTGAGAAAACCAACAGTTTGGGGTTTCCTACGGGTCTGACTCAAACCAAGCTGTACAAGCACAGCAGCAGGCTAGAGGCTTGATATTTTGGATTTAAGTAGAAGAGGGATAATACTATCCCTGTAGCAAAACCAGAGGACCATTGGTCCTGAGAACGCTCACCTGAAGCCTGATCTTGGAGTATTAAGTCATCATGAAATGACCCTGATCTTGAATACTCACACACCTTTATTGACTTCATAAGCTGTCTGCATCTGCAAAGTTTCAGGGGTTGGTAACTCAAAGCCATCTTAAGCTTAAGATCAACTTACGAACAACTTAAGTATATCTTAGAGATTATGGTGAAAGACTGAAAAGGACCTTAAGTAATGGTGACAACATAACAGCATCGTAACTTTGGCAACGTCTTATCTTACAAAGTGGCACCTTTCATTTGAAAAAAGTTCCGACAGCTTAGTGTAACTTGAATAGCAATGGCGTAAATTTTAAGGTGGTCATTTTAAGTTTGTCGTAAGTTGGGGAATTTACGATGCCTTCGAGTTACTGGGCCCAGGTCTCAGGCTGCAATAGTTTCCAAACCCAGTGATATCTGAGAAAACCAAAATTTTAATTTTGATATTTAAATGACCTTGGGTCAAGGTCAAGAAATGACCTTAGCCTTCATTTATTACCTACCTTCATTGACTCCATTAGTTGTCTGCATCTAGCAACTTTCAGGTCTCAGGCTGCAACAGTTTCCAAAATATCCATTGTTTTCGCCTTTTCCCATGTAAAAGCCTATGTTTCCAAAATTGACCTTGCCGTAAAATAGGTAAAGGTCATCCTTTCAACAAACTATGATGGGCTGGAGTCCCAAATGCTACATACCAAGTTTCGCGTAAATCGGCCAGCCGATTCTGGAGAAGAAGATTTTTGAGTGGTTTTTACCATAGTTGGGAATGGCGGCCATCTTGGTCATGTGACCTGGATTTTGCGATCAAACTTTCGTTTCCCCTTCCCATGGATGCTCCACATAAAATTTCGCTTTGATTGGCCAAGCAGTTTCAGAGAAGATCTTTGAAAAGTGTGTATGGACGACAGACTGGCCAAGGTCAAGAGATGACCTTGACCTAAATTAATCACATACCTTCATCTACTCCATTAGTTGTTTGCATCTACCACTTTTCAGGCCTCAGGCTGCAATAGTTTTCAAAAAATCCATAGTTTTCACTTTTTCCCATGTAAAAGCCTATGTTTCCAAAATTAACATTGCCGTAAAATAGGTCAAGGTCATCCTATGGTCATCATTTGATCAAACTATGATGGGCTGGAGTCCCAATACTACATACCAAGTTTCATGAAAATCGGCCTGCCGGTTCTGGAGAAGAAGATTTTTGAGTGGTTTTTACCATATATGGGCTTGGCGGCCATCTTGGTCATGTGACCTGGATTTGGCGATCAAACTTTCGTCTCCCCTACCCATGGATGCTCCACATATAATTTCACTTTGATTGGCCAAGCAGTTTCAGAGGAGAAGATCTTTGAAAAGTGTGTATATGGATGCCATACTGGCCAAGGTCAAGAGATGACCTTGACCTAAATTAATCACATACCTGCATCTACTCCATTAGTTGTTTGCATCTACCACTTTTCAGGCCTCAGGCTGCAGTAGTTTTCAAAAAATGCATAGTTTTCACTTTTTCCCATGTAAAAGCCTATGTTTCCAAAATTGACATTGCTGTAAAATAGGTCAAGGTCATCCTATGGTCATCATTTGATCAAACTATGATGGGCTGGAGTCCCAAATGCTACATACCAAGTTTCATGAAAATCGGCCAGCCGGTTCTGGAGAAGAAGATTTTTGAGTGGTTTTTACCATATATGGGTGTGGCGGCCATCTTGGTCATGTGACCCGGATCTCGCAATCAAACTTCAATTCCCCCTACCCATGGATGCTCCACATAAAATTTCACTTTGATTGGCCAAGCGGTTTCAGAGAAGAAGATCTCTGAAATTGTGGACGACGGACGGACGGACGCCAGACGCCGGATCATGGCCATCCTATAAGCTCACCTTGTGAGCCTTCAGCTCAGGTGAGCTAAAAAGGCGCTGATCAGCTCTGTGGTTACCGCAAAGCTGGTCGGCGCCTCTGTTTTCGCATTATTCAGTATGCATATATCATTTTGAATCATGGATACAGTATTTGCCATGTTGCATTGTGTCCCAAAGGTTCACCTGGGAAAAACATAATCTTATTCTTTATATAAAAATAAAGTATCCATGATACTCAAAAGTATAAATCAGCAAACTCAAAAACCGCTATCAGCCCCATATGAATTGTCTTTATTTGCCTTTACTTTGTATGTGGTGTAAATATTTTTTAACTAAAGAATTTAGAACCTGTAAACGTAGTACATTTTGTCATTTTCAGAAAATCATGATTATGATAAAGGTTAAAGACCTAAATGAAAATGAAAAGTCTTTTAAAGAAAAACTTTACGGAATTTTACAATTACAGTTCAATCTCATTATAACATGCCTCATGAACATAACACCAGGGCTGGAGTCAAATACTTTCAAAAGTATTCAAATACATTACAATTACTTTCAGTGATGAATGATTACAATTACATTACAATTACCAGACCATAAGAAATGTAATGATTACAATTACAATTATTTAGAAAAGTAATGATTACAATTACAATTACTTCTCAAATAGAATGTTGGACGATGACAGAAGCTGGCTCACATATTCTATAATCTCATCCTGTTAGCTTTCAGCTAGGGTGAGCTATTACAGTAGTGCTGTTATAATACTGGTTTTCAAAACCATACAAAGTATGTACATGATTAAAAGTGTAGTGCTGTAGATAAAAATTACCAATAACTTGCTATGCTTTTTCAAAATGGCTTAAAACTGGTGCAGCCATTTCAAATTGAGCGAAATGAGTGCCTTGAAACAAATTAACACACATCTTATTATAGTAGATAAACTGTTATTTAGGAACTAACCATTTCACAAGAAAATCCATTTGTCATAATTGTGACAAAGCTCAATGGTATATACTAACAATAGGTAGCAATTTAGATGCCCACAGGTACTTTTCACTTGAGCTGACTATTTTAATCTCAAACAAAAGATTTTTACACCTTTGTGATGTAGGGCAAGGCACAGAAAAATGTCATGTTGAAATCTTGTTTGGTTTTGCTCTTGATTTTTTTAGTCTCTATAACCTGTAGACCATTTGGGTTCTAACTTCGGAACTGCATAAGTCATTCATCATGCAGAATACTCAAATGCTACACTTGAGATTCAGGTAAAACAACAAACAGATAAGAACCCATTTTTAATGCTCTGGCTGGCACAATGAATTTACCTGTGAAATATCCATGAAGACATGAGTAGAACTAATCATTGTTTGTCCAATTTCTTTAAACCCCCCAGCAAATAAAGGAAAAATTTCTATGAGCTGTCAATGTTAACTATACTGAGGCAAAAATACATAATCTTCTAGAATTTCCTATAGTAAGATTAATTTATTTACTTTTATCATTTTTTTCTAATGCATCTGGCATCTAAAACATCTGATTTGGGCAAGTGACAAAATGTTTTATATTTGTTTTTATTGAATGTCATTGTAACCAAGTACCTTGTTGGGAATGGGAAAGATTTAGTCATTTTGCTCTTTGTGCATGTTTTATTTTTTGTGATGTTTTCTTATCTTAATTGTGAATGTCTGTGTTAGGATTTTAAATTTGATTGTACAATTGCTGTGCCTTCATGCTTGCTTTACTTATCTTTTGTTTCTCAAGTTTCACTATCTGTACCATTTAGTTTCTAGTTGTGGCTTAATTTGCAGTGGAAAAAGTGAAATGTTTTTGAAAGTATTTGAAAGTAATTATAATTACAACTGAGAAAATTTTCAGTAATTGTAATCATTACATTACATGTATTTGAGCCAATTCATGATTACAATTACTTATGATTACTTTGAAAACTGTATTTAATTACAGTTGATTACAATTACTGATTACAATTACTACAGCCCTACATAACACGGCCATATCATGGCTCCCAAAATAATTATTTTGCTATAAGTCTATTGTAAATAACATCATTATAACATGGTTTCACTTATCACAGGGTCTGTTTTTATGGACCCCAAGATAGTGCTATAATGAGGTTAACCAGTACACTGATAGATTCAGGATTTTCTATGGACATTATTTAAAAGCAACATACTGCTGATGCTCTGAGTTCTGCCTTTATTCTGTCCATCTGTTTGTCTTCTTCTGCATTGTAGGATCCTCCAGCACCTGCAGAAGACATCAAACAGCTATATTGCAATTGTATTGATGATACGTGGGTCAATTTGCAGTCGAAGTATCATTTATATAATAAATCCATGCTCTTTGAACATTAATGATTTACGTGAAGAGATTGCATCAGAATACCTATACATAATACTGTTCAGCAAACTTTATGGCTATAAACAATTAGCAATACTATTTGCTCTTTTGTCCTCATTTGTCCCCAAAGCATACATTCTGGATAGCCTGGCATTCAGGACATGTATTTAGATATTTGAATCTACTACCAGATATTCTTCTTACTGAAAAGTACATAACCAAATGAAGGGCTATTACCATGGTACTTTATTACTTCCCCATTAGCTGAAATACACTAAATCTGACGTTGATAGTAAGTAGTTGCATTCTGACTACGATGGTCATTTCTTTACTTTTAAGTGTTTGTCAGGTTAAAGTGATATAATTGTTATCTATATTTAGTGGACTGATACCAATCTAACATTCTGGATAGAGGATACCCATAACAAATGCCAGACTGAAGTGCTGGGCAAAGCCTTATCTGTCTGAACTTGACACTAATGTATTATTCTTACACCATACCTAGCTGGAATCTTTTCTTCTTCTCACCCTCTATCTCTTCATCGTATTTTGACAAGATTTCTTTGGCTTTAAACTGCAACAGAAATTAACACATTTGTGACAAGGATCTTACCCATTATTATCATTTTGGTGAGTCAGTGGACATTAGAAATGATTTTACATTTATAAGCATACAGAAAAGCCTCAGATGGGAAGCTGCATACTGCGGAATCATATATGGGGCTATATTATTGTTTGCCAAAGTCACCTAAAGAGGACAAAAGGCTTAAATGAGTTAACAGTATCTAATGTGAAGACTTATCTATCTCTTGTCCTTTGATGTTGGGATGGTGTTCCTGTTTAACATCCCACCAAACAGCTTATGTTTTATGGGCACCAGACCTCACTTTAAATTCTCATCCAAAAGACTGGTCAAGTCAAGGCTCGATCTTGCAACTACTGGTTTACAAGGCAATTAGCATAAATGCTTTGAGTTTGAGTCTAAATAGTTATACATAAATGATACATTAAGCACACTTCTTGCAAACTAATTTTCTAAATACAAAGGCCCTATTCCCCATTCAAATATACTGCTAAATGACCCATGTTGGGCACACCTACCATGCCATATTCATCCTCCTCTGCATCATCGTAAGGGTTATAGTCTGGTTTCTTTTTTCTATTCTCTACATTACGCAAGGCTTTCTCAGCATCTATCATGTTGACGTTGATCAACGTCTCGGCATCATCTTCGTCATCAAGAATTCCTGAGAAAAGATCATAAGTGTGCATAAATATGAGCCGTCTCGTGGGAAACCCAACAATGTGGTTTCCGAACAGGTCCGACACAAACCCGACTGTACAGCTACAGAAACAGGCTAGAAGCTTGAAATTTTGGAGTTAAGTAGAGGAGGAATTGCACTAATGACTATCCCAGTAGCGAAAACAAAGGCGCTGATCACGCGAAGCTGATCTGCACCTTTGTTTTCGCCTATGCAGATTGTTGGTTTTCCCATGGGGCAGCTCATATATAAAACAGACTTCTTGTAGTCTGGTTTGTTCAAATCTCTTCAGAAGAAACTACAAGACTAGAAATGCGTGTTTGTAAAACACTATGCCCCCAACTGTATGCTTGTCCCTAAACTGGCAGCTTGTATGATTCATTTATTTCATTTGAATGAAGTGAAATTTAATTTCCTAAAGAAGCTGTTTGGTTGCCTCTGTTTTTGACCTCGATCCAGAAACAGAATGTAAGCTTTTTGCAAACAAGTTAGAAATGGAGTAAAAATTTCAAAATGGAGTTATTTTGTCAAAATTTGACGGAAAGTCCTCAAAAGTTAATCAGGTGATCTTCTTCTCAGCCCCAACCAGTATACCAAATATGAAGGCTCAAGCTTAAATACTTTTTCAGATATCTTGCACACAAGATTTTCAAATTTTGTTTAAAAAGGGGCATAACTCCAAAAAGGCGCATAACTTGAAAATGAAAAAAAAATACGGGTCAACTATTTTTTCATGAGGAATTTATATACGAAATTTCAAAACCCTAACATTCATCGTTCAAAAGTTTCAAATTTCACCGAAAAGTGGAAAAATCAATCAAAATTTCAAAATTCCGTAGTTTTGTCAAAATTTGACGGAAAGTTCTCAAAAGTTGATCAGGTCATCTACTCATCAGCCCCAACCAGTATACCAAATATGAAGGCTCTAGCTCAAATACTTTTCGAGATATCTTGCACACAAGATTTTCAAATTTTGTTTTCAAAGGGAAATAACTCAGAAAAGGGGCATAACTCGGACAAGAAAAAAAATATGGGTCAACTATTTTTTCATGAGGAATCTGTATATGAAATTTCAAAACCCTAACATTCACCGTTCAAAAGTTTCAAATTTCACCGAAAAGTGGAAAAATCAATCAAAATTTCAAAATTCCGTAGTTTTGACAAAATTTGACGGAAAGTTCTCAAAAGTTGATCAGGTCATCTACTCATCAGCCCCAACCAGTATACCAAATATGAAGGCTCTAGCTCAAATACTTTTCGAGATATCTTGCACACAATGTTTTCAAATTTTGTTTTCAAAGGGAAATAACTCAGAAAAGGGGCATAACTCGGACAAGAAAAAAATATGGGTCAACTTTTTTTTCATGAGGAATCTGTATATGAAATTTCAAAACCCTAACATCCACCGTTCAAAAGTTTCAAATTTCACCGAAAAGTGGAAAAATCAATCAAAATTTCAAAATTCCGTAGTTTTGACAAAATTTGACGGAAAGTTCTCAAAAGTTGATCAGGTCATCTACTCATCAGCCCCAACCAGTATACCAAATATGAAGGCTCTAGCTCAAATACTTTTCGAGATATCTTGCACACAATGTTTTCAAATTTTGTTTTCAAAGGGAAATAACTCAGAAAAGGGGCATAACTCGGACAAGAAAAAAATATGGGTCAACTATTTTTTCATGAGGAATCTGTATATGAAATTTCAAAACCCTAACATTCACCGTTCAAAAGTTTCAAATTTCACCGAAAAGTGGAAAAATCAATCAAAAATTCAAAATTCCGTAGTTTTGACAAAATTTGGCAGAAAGTTCTCAAAATATGATCAGATCATCTACTCATCAGCCCCAACCAGTATACCAAATATGAAGGCTCTAGCTCAAATACTTTTCGAGATATCTTGCACACAAGATTTTCAAATTTTGTTTTCAAAGGGAAATAACTCAGAAAAGGGGCATAACTCAGACAAGAAAAAAAATACGGTTCAACTATTTTTTCATGAGGAATACACACATGAAATTTCAAATCCCTAACATTCACCACTCAAAAGTTAACAGACGTACACACGCACACACACACAGACAGACAGACAAGCCGAAAGCAATATGCCCTTCCAACTTTTTCAAAGTTGGGGGCATAAAAAATACAGACTATACAATTATCTTTATATCTATATGTATGAAAAAAAACTGGTATCATTTTCAAAATCCTAAATTAGAGAAAAACTCATAACTGAAAATTGGTTTACCGGCCTTCTTAGTGGAGGCAAGAAACATATTCCTCCAATACCATTTACTGAGCAAAGAGCAAGAAAGGGAATAAAGAACATATAGATCAAACAGAATATGAGCTGCCGTGTGAGAAAACCAACAATCTGCATAGGCGAAAACAAAGGCGCAGATCAGCTTCGCAGTAACTGCGAATCTGATCAGCGCCTTTATTTTCGCTACACAGATAGTACAATTCCTCTTCTTTTTAGATCCGAAATTTCAAGCTTCTAACCATCTTCTGTGACTGTACCGACCAGTTTGTGTCGGACCTAGTGGGAACTCAAATTGTTGGTTCTCTCATGCACAGGCTCATATAGCAGCAATGTCTTACACGCAGGCTCATATAGCAACAATGACATTTATTTGAAATGTTCAAGACTTTCAATTCAACAAGTGCCTAATCCTACCTACCCCTGTCTTTCAAGGTCAATATAACTGACTGGCCCTCTTTGAAGGAACTCATATCATGCTCTACCTTCAACCCTCTTAGATCACGGGAAGTGTATTTCTGAAAATGAAAGCATACAATCATGGCTGATATTGAACCAAAAATTGTCTATTTAAAAAAGAAAAAAAAAAAAAAAACATAGCTAGTTTTTAACTCAAAATTAAATTCAAGGTGAGACAACTATTATTTGAGCCCCATCACGAGAAAACCGCATTTTTGCCTCTGCGAAAACAAAGGCGCAGATCAGCTTCCCAGTAACTGCAAAGCTGATCGGCGCCTTTGTTTTTGCTACTCGGACAGTAAAATCCATCTTCTTCTTAAATCCGAAATTTCAAGCTTCAAGCCTTTTTCTGTGGCTGCACAAACCTGTTTGCATCAGACCTGGTCGGAAACTCCGAAGACCAGTTTTCTCGCTTCGTGGCTTATTTACACCAAACCCAAAGGCATAGTAATTTGTTATTACCATTATATTAACTCACTTTATGGGACATAGGCAAACAGAATAGCCCCAGATGTGACGCCGCAGAACGCGGTGTCCCATCTGGGGCTATTCTGTTTGCTTAGAAAATTTTCATCGAAAAATTGAATAAAATTTAAAAATCACTCCTGACGCCCCTAAAAATGAAAGTGGACTCACCCAAATGATAATGATGGGAAAATCCTTTCGTCAAATATGGGTTAAATCAGTATGTTTTACCTTTTCCTTTGGTTTGAACTCTTCTTCTACAAGACTTCCAATACCAAACTCTGCATCCATCTCTTCTAACAACTTAGCCTGTAATGCAAACAAAAATATTAGGTTCTATATTTTTGTCTGTTTCAGTCATGTCACATCCTAGGCGATATTACCAATACTATGGGTAATTGGTTATTGGTAATTAATGTGTCTTACTTAAAAGAATGCAATGTAAGTGGGCTTTAACTCCTCCACCCCCACCCCCCAACCCTTGATTCTGAGATTCTTTTTCATAGTGAAAATCCATCCAAATTATCCAGATAGTGATTTTGATGCAACCCCTATGTTGACATTAAAAGGCAGCATGTTTTCTAAGCACTACGTTTTGAAGATTAACTTGCCAAGTCAAATCATTCAATGTCTCTTGCTAAATCTAAGCCTTCCAACATGGGTCTAGGTAACTAACAGAATACTTATATCAGTGTGTCCAAGTTCGCATCTATTGTGAGAGCCAGGGACTAATTTCCCTCCTTGCGCACTCCCCTGGTGATGTATTGTCATTTTGGCATATCACCAGTAAACCATTCAGATTCAGATCAGTCAAGAAATTTCTCAAAAATTGGCCAATTTATTTGAATTTTAAGCAATTGCTGAACAGATTTGAGGGTGTCGAAAATCAGGCTCTTTATGATACATTTACTCACCGTTTTATCTGCCTTTTCTTTCTCTCTTTGTTTCATTCTGTTCCGTCTCACCCAGGTGGCTGCATCTTCATCAGAATCTGAATCACCCAGAGTCTTGATCTTACTGCAGAGAAAATGTTAAACATTATTATTTTGTTTCATTTTTTTTTTTCTAAATCTAAACTAACTTCACATGTGTCAAACGAAAAGGTTTATGTAATATGTGTGTCAATCCTTGACACAATGGTCGTTTAACAAAGACAGAAATCTGAATTAGAACGACTACCTTGATGCCATTTCTTACCTATCAAAGACATCGACCAAACAATGAAAAAGAACTCACCCAAGTTTTTCATTGATTCTTCTCCTATCTTTGGACACTTCCAACTTTTCTTTAAGTTTCTCTGTCTCTTTGAGTTGCCGAATATTTCTGGCAGGGACATGAATGTCATCTTTCAATGATTCCTTTTGCTGGTCTAAAATTTAGCCAAAAATGTAAACAGGTGGTTTAAATGGTAACTTGTCAAGTAATCATTTAGAACTTCCACTTCTAGACTTTGTCCAATCTGTTATTAAAATCTGATTATTAGTATTTGTTAATTTGTACTGAGGCTTAACTTCTCATTCAAAATTTGAGCCACCTCATGGGAAAACCAACAATCTGCATAGGCGAAAACAAAGACGCAGATCAGCTTCGCGGTAACCGCGAAGCTGATCACGCCTTTGTTTTCGCTACTCGGATAGTACGTTTCCTCTTCTACTTAAATTCGAAATTTCAAGCTTCTAGCTCTTTTCTGTGATTGTACAGGCCGGTTTGTGTCGGACCTGTTCGGAAATCACATTGTTGGTTTTCCCACGAGGTGGCTCATTTGTTTCAGCCATCACTCATGTTGGGACAGAGCCACCACTTCCTGCATATAAACCAGGGGGGGGGGTAATGTGTCTTGCTCAAGGACACAACACAGCACAGTCAGCTCTCCTTGTGGGGATCAAAAACAGGACTACTGGATTATGTGTCCAATACTCTACCACCAGCCCCCACCTAAATTATAAGAGTCTGTTTAAATGAATATCATTTACCATACCTTGGGAGCTTCCTGTTACTTCAAGAGGTTTCAGTCCTAGTTTGGCTCTCAGTTTGCTGAAAACAAAAAACCCATTAGAATGACTACCTTGATGCGATTTCTTACCTATAAAAAACAACCAAAAATGAAAAATACTGACCATGTTCATGATGATTAGTCAAAGTGGTGTGTGACATTTTCTGTTAAAATACTCATGCTTAACATGCTTAAAGACAATCCAGAGTTGTGAGTGAACATTTTACATGTAAATTTATCTTCACTGGATATCTTATGCAAAAGTTCATGTTAGATCTGCATGAATGGGACAGACTTATAGAGCTAACTCTATAAAACTTTATTTTTGGTTTCAATGTATCAGGGTGTTATGGTTCCTGTTGTATGTAAATAAGGCTGACACTTGACAGTGACTTACTTTGTTTCCTCAATGCTCAGGCTGATATCTCCGCCAGATGACTTGGCTGTAAACAAAAAAGTTAGTCTTATTTAATAACAAATTTATCTTATGAACACATACACAGACTACATAAACCATAAAAATCTAGACAAAGCCAGGACCTTTCACTACATTACAAAAAACTGTGCCTAGTGGAGCGGTCTGGAAGGTTCACTTTTGTGAGAAACAAAACAATATCTGCCACCTTTCCCTTCATTCTATTAATTAGGTCAAGGGAACAACTCTTTATTGTTGTCATCAGGAAGGAAATTAGTTCCAGTTACCGGTAGTGTTTTCCCTAGCCACCTTTACTATGGCGCTGCACCATGCCATTTCTTGACAGCAGACAGCACAATGCCCTTTTTCCCAGTACCATGTCCTAGTCCTGAATCTACATTCTGTGTCTTACATTTTGGTAAAAAGTGTCAAAATCAGACAAAAAATAGAAACAAGATTTTTTTAAGAAGTCTGCAGAATCAAGGTAAAATTTACAGTCCACGACTTCCACAGTTGTGGATTGCTTTAATCCTTCCTTCTTTGTTTATTGCTGTAGGCTGTGTTGAAAGTATTTACTTTATTGAGATTACACCATATGACAGCAAAAGCAGGGACTTTTGGTGCAATTTTTGGCCTTTCAGTTTCTGACTGGTAAAACTAGCAACTTAAACCCTGAATTTGGGCAATTTTCAGAACATTTAAAGTAGATATCTTTAAGTTGACAACTGGCAAGTAGTTATTTTGTGTATGAATATTAAAAGCATAAAAATGCATAGATTTCAACACCAAAATTTAACATTTCCAAAACAACGAATATATTAAGAAATTGGATTTTCCTGTCATGCACAAAATGCTGCTTACTGGCATGAAGATCATGTGAATTTTCAGTCAGTGGCTTTGTCAGCATCAGAATTAGAATAGATTACTGGTGAAACGTCAAACTGACAATACCAGGGGATGGGGCTTGACTGGAGGGGATTAGTCCCGAGCTCTCACAAGAGCATGACAGTCTTGCAGATAGCCAGTGACTTCTGAATAGTTTACTGGTGACATGCCAAATGACATTATTTCATCATGCTCCCAGTTTCAAAAATATAATTTCCCGTCACAAACCTTGCCGCACGATTTTGGACCTTTTCCAGTTCTTCATGGAGGCCATGAGTGTGAGGGTCCCAAACTGAGCTTCCATATTCCAAGACCGGCCGCACCAGTCCTTTATAAGCTGCTTCTTTCACATCTGGGGGACAAGAATACAAATTTCTCCTCAAGAATCCGAGAGTTCTGTTAGCCTTTGTACAAACATTGGAAATATGAGTATTCCATTTCAAATCATTTGTGATAGTTACACCCAGGTATTTTATGCTTTCAACGTTTTCCAGTACAGTGCCCTCAAGGGTGTAGTTAGCCTGTATCTTACTAGATTGTTTATTTGTTGCATTTGACGGGTTGAAATCTCATTCCCCAGACTCAATGTCTGCTGAGATGTCATTTATATACAAGGAAAACAGCAAGGGGCCGAGAACGGTGCCCTGAGGGACACCTGACACAACTGGAGCCCAATACGATTTAATACCATTAACCACTACCCTTTGTTGTCTGAAATAAAGGAAAGCATTTATCCAATTCAGTGTTGTTCTCACCTATTCTTTTAAATCAGTAAGACCATGACACTGAGGAATTCACATGTATAGGTGACAAGATGACTGTCTTGAGTGTCCCCTCATACTGAGTCAATTTTAGATCATCACCTCTAATGACATCATTCTGACCGAATTAAGACAACAGAAATATTTTTACCATTAGGTCTGTATTCTTCTTCCAGTTCACCTTCTTCTCGATCTGGATCATAGTAATCACCGCCCTGACTGGGTGCATGTTTGTCTTCAATCTCATCGTACAAACCACGCTCTCTCCCACGCCTGTCGTCAACCTCTTCATACAGATCACTATCTCGATGTCGTTTGTGACTCCTCTCCCTCGACCTGGATCGGTGTTTCCTCTTTCGTTTGTGCTCTCGGTCTTTCTCCTTGTGTTTCTTTGATGACCCCATTTCTATTCGATTGTTCTTTCTGTATGAGCTTGTATTTTTAAAGAGAAATTTGGTAAATATTGAAATAAAACAAAACGAAATTTTCACGTTTATAAACAGGAAATAGCAAACCGGAAGCGGAAATTGATCTAGTGACCTAAACATCGTGTTAGAAAATCCCGCCTACACAGGCTCACCTTTGCAATCCGCCAATAGTCAATACTTTTGGTTTGAATACAATGTCATATATGCGTGCAGCTCAGTGTTGTTGGGGCTTTTGTTCATTGTTCATTTTACTATAGATCGTAATCAATTAAGATAAGGTAAAACAGTAAATTGCCGATAATATTATGGAGAATACGACAATTTTCTTCACATCTGGTATCAACCAGAGATTTCTTCTAAATCTACATCTATATGCTGGACCGTCATTCTTGGCTAATACTCCCAACCTAACTTTGCTTAGAATGAAAGGGTGGATAGCATCTTCCTTGAAGATGCCAGTGAAGGGATCTCAGCTACAAAAGCTGGTAGAGAGTTCCACAATGGAACTGTATGCGGGAAGAAATTAAACGACTACATCTATATGTTGGACCGTCATTCTTGGCTATTACTCAACGCGTTGACTTTCCGGGCTCCTACCTAACATTGCTTAGAACGAGGGGGTGGATATCTCCTTCCTTGAAGATGCCAGTGAATTGATCTCAGCTACAGAAGCTGGTAGAGGGTTCCACAATGGAACTACTTGCGGAAAATAATTTAACAACTAAATCCTCGACGACTTTGTAAAGATTAAGTTGGATCTCTGACCGTCTGGATTTAAGGGGAGGATTCACTGCTTGTGTTCTTATACCTGTTAATAACGAAACGGGAAGCTCGGTGTTGTGTACCATCTCCACATTCTTGATCTCCTCTTTGTACTGGGAACTCCATACAGAACAGCAGTACTCAAGATTTGGTCGTATCATACAAAAGTAGGCGCTTGCTTTGGTGTCCTCCGTACCGGCATTGAGATTTCTTCTCGGGGAGCCAAGGGTACTGTTTGTTTTCTTGGCGACCCGATCATTATGTTTTCCAAGACATTTTCGACTGTAGCTCTACACCTAGATATTTGGTATATTTGGTGCTATCCTGGACTTCAAGGACGTGTCCCGTCTATTGGTAGGGATACTTGATTTGTGTTTTTGACTTTGTCACAACGACACTGCATTTTTGTGGATGGAATTCCATCCCCCTTTTGTTCTTTTCTCTATCAGCTAGTGTATGGAGGTCCTGATGAATGATCATGGAGTCTGCTTGGCCTCTGACGGTTCCATAGACAATACAATCATCAGCACTGAAATAGTCTAGTTTGAGAAGTCAGATTGACCGGGAAGTCGTTAATGAACAGGCGAAAAAGCAATGATCCCAAAACAGAATGACTGGCACGCTTTCCGGAGTCACTGACAACATTCTGTGCCCGGCCTTAGAGGAACGTTAACAATTTGTGGAAATGTCCTCTTATTCAATAGTAGTAGAGCTTCCGGAGGAGGCGTTTGTGTGGAACACGGTCGAACGCCTTGGAGAAATCAATGATGAACGTGTCCGTCTGTTATTATCAGCCAGTAACTGATGGAAAACTGACTCTACGTCTAAAGAACCGGCTGGTTTGGATTATAAATGCGAAATCAAACTAGGAGTACTAGTCAGAATAACAATCTAATGGTTATGACTTTCAGTCCCAGTCAGCCCACCATGCAATGTTCGGTCAAGTCGGGACGGAGCCTAACTTCCTAGGCCTGAGCGAATTACCAGTACTACGGGGAGCGTAAGTTTTTCTCAAGCACTCTTCACGGCAGTGGTAGGCATCGAACCCAAATCATTATGCTTCCACTAACTTGTTCACTAATAGGCCACTGGTACCGCGCCCCAACGAAATCTAATTGAATTATTGTGTTAAAAAACAACACTGAAAAAAAAAATAAAAAATAAATAAATAATAATAATAAAAAAAAATGTTCCTTTCATGACCCAAGAACATGTTCCTGATGCCTTTGAATGTGTACATAATTTACATATATCAGTGCCAAAGTTTAAAACTGGGCTTCATCAAACTTCGGTTACATATGTGTCCTGTCGATAGCCGGTAAAACAATTAAACTTAAAGTTTGTTTGTTTTGTCCCCGGGACGTTGAACCAGTTAACTTTAGTCATGCCGGGACAGGGTCCAAGTTCGTAACTGTTGTGTCATGCGCCCGTAGTGTAACACGTTGACTCCTACATGTACCATTAAACATGTTTTAGAATAATTATACAAAATTTAGTTACATACTTCAGGGGGTTCATTGCCATAACTGATTATAACTATATTAAAATTATGCACGGTTTAAACTATTTGAATGCTTATTAATTAAATCTATATGCCCTTAACTACTGAGACTTTAAACACGCCAACTTCTGCATTCTAAAGGCTAGGTAGGACTCGGCGCATTCTGCATTCTAAAGGCTAGGTAGGACTCGGCGCACTTTCACTTCAGTATTCAGGGCAAAATGATTTCCACCACCCTGGACATCACGAAAACATTTCCGTGTAATGTATACCCCCTGATACCCCACTTTTATATAGCAAAACTGGGGTACGCAGGGGTATACCTATTTTTGCTCCAAAACATAGATTGTGGGTACTTGTTAGAACCGCCTCGCTGAGGCGGTTCTAACGAGTACCCACAATCTATGTTTTGAGCAAATATAAGAAAAATATAAAAAAAATTCAGCTAAAAATTTTTAATTTTTAAAGCTCAAAAATTCTCTGTATATTGCATGGGCAAGTTTTCGTAATGCACACTCGTGAACACGAAACTCAAACGCAGAAATAACGCTACATAAGCATGCAGGAAGCAGTTGCTCCGTCCAAACATGGCTGAAAAGTTATTAGTGCAACAAATTTATGAACATCGTTCGATAAATTGTCATTGCACAATCATATGACACTACATGTATATTTGAAAGTAAGCAAAATTATACAACACCCATTCGTTGACAGCTTTTGGTTTTTCCCATTTTGTTTTCTGCTTTAATAAAAGAGCCACGTGTCCTGAAAAACAAAACTGGTTGTTATATACAAGTTTTTGTTGTTGTTTGTTTACGTTCATTGTTTAAAGCTTACGGACGTGGTGCATATTACTTCTGCCACTAACAATTTTTCTTCTTAAGTCCGTGAAAGAGAACAACGACCGTACGATATTTGCATGACCAAGCACAGAAGAATGTTTGTTTGTGTTAAAATCATCAATAACGTCCCAGTCGAAATGTTTCAGTCATGTCGGATCGGAGCCAACGCTTTTAAGGGTACCTACCAGCACTATTGGAGCGCATTATTATACGTATTCCTAAAGGGTACAGCTCGGCGGGAGTAATTTTCGAACCCAGGACCTCTCGAGTCGTAATCATACACTCTACCGCGTAGTAAAGGCCTCTGCACATATGAAAACAAAATGTATCGGACGTGAGGATTCTCATTCAAAATTTGAGCCGCCTCATGGGAAAACCAACAATCTGCATAGGCGAAAACAAAGACGCAGATCAGCTTCGCGGTAACCGCGAAGCTGATCACGCCTTTGTTTTCGCTACTCGGATAGTACGTTTCCTCTTCTACTTAAATTCGAAATTTCAAGCTTCTAGCTCTTTTCTGTGATTGTACAGGCCGGTTTGTGTCGGACCTGTTCGGAAATCACATTGTTGGTTTTCCCACGAGGTGGCTCATTTGTTTCAGCCATCACTCATGTTGGGACAGAGCCACCACTTCCTGCATATAAACCAGGGGGGGGGGGTAATGTGTCTTGCTCAAGGACACAACACAGCACAGTCAGCTCTCCTTGTGGGGATCAAAAACAGGACTACTGGATTATGTGTCCAATACTCTACCACCAGCCCCCACCTAAATTATAAGAGTCTGTTTAAATGAATATCATTTACCATACCTTGGGAGCTTCCTGTTACTTCAAGAGGTTTCAGTCCTAGTTTGGCTCTCAGTTTGCTGAAAACAAAAAACCCATTAGAATGACTACCTTGATGCGATTTCTTACCTATAAAAAACAACCAAAAATGAAAAATACTGACCATGTTCATGATGATTAGTCAAAGTGGTGTGTGACATTTTCTGTTAAAATACTCATGCTTAACATGCTTAAAGACAATCCAGAGTTGTGAGTGAACATTTTACATGTAAATTTATCTTCACTGGATATCTTATGCAAAAGTTCATGTTAGATCTGCATGAATGGGACAGACTTATAGAGCTAACTCTATAAAACTTTATTTTTGGTTTCAATGTATCAGGGTGTTATGGTTCCTGTTGTATGTAAATAAGGCTGACACTTGACAGTGACTTACTTTGTTTCCTCAATGCTCAGGCTGATATCTCCGCCAGATGACTTGGCTGTAAACAAAAAAGTTAGTCTTATTTAATAACAAATTTATCTTATGAACACATACACAGACTACATAAACCATAAAAATCTAGACAAAGCCAGGACCTTTCACTACATTACAAAAAACTGTGCCTAGTGGAGCGGTCTGGAAGGTTCACTTTTGTGAGAAACAAAACAATATCTGCCACCTTTCCCTTCATTCTATTAATTAGGTCAAGGGAACAACTCTTTATTGTTGTCATCAGGAAGGAAATTAGTTCCAGTTACCGGTAGTGTTTTCCCTAGCCACCTTTACTATGGCGCTGCACCATGCCATTTCTTGACAGCAGACAGCACAATGCCCTTTTTCCCAGTACCATGTCCTAGTCCTGAATCTACATTCTGTGTCTTACATTTTGGTAAAAAGTGTCAAAATCAGACAAAAAATAGAAACAAGATTTTTTTAAGAAGTCTGCAGAATCAAGGTAAAATTTACAGTCCACGACTTCCACAGTTGTGGATTGCTTTAATCCTTCCTTCTTTGTTTATTGCTGTAGGCTGTGTTGAAAGTATTTACTTTATTGAGATTACACCATATGACAGCAAAAGCAGGGACTTTTGGTGCAATTTTTGGCCTTTCAGTTTCTGACTGGTAAAACTAGCAACTTAAACCCTGAATTTGGGCAATTTTCAGAACATTTAAAGTAGATATCTTTAAGTTGACAACTGGCAAGTAGTTATTTTGTGTATGAATATTAAAAGCATAAAAATGCATAGATTTCAACACCAAAATTTAACATTTCCAAAACAACGAATATATTAAGAAATTGGATTTTCCTGTCATGCACAAAATGCTGCTTACTGGCATGAAGATCATGTGAATTTTCAGTCAGTGGCTTTGTCAGCATCAGAATTAGACTAGATTACTGGTGAAACGTCAAACTGACAATACCAGGGGATGGGGCTTGACTGGAGGGGATTAGTCCCGAGCTCTCACAAGAGCATGACAGTCTTGCAGATAGCCAGTGACTTCTGAATAGTTTACTGGTGACATGCCAAATGACATTATTTCATCATGCTCCCAGTTTCAAAAATATAATTTCCCGTCACAAACCTTGCCGCACGATTTTGGACCTTTTCCAGTTCTTCATGGAGGCCATGAGTGTGAGGGTCCCAAACTGAGCTTCCATATTCCAAGACCGGCCGCACCAGTCCTTTATAAGCTGCTTCTTTCACATCTGGGGGACAAGAATACAAATTTCTCCTCAAGAATCCGAGAGTTCTGTTAGCCTTTGTACAAACATTGGAAATATGAGTATTCCATTTCAAATCATTTGTGATAGTTACACCCAGGTATTTTATGCTTTCAACGTTTTCCAGTACAGTGCCCTCAAGGGTGTAGTTAGCCTGTATCTTACTAGACCGTTTATTTGTTGCATTTGACGGGTTGAAATCTCATTCCCCAGACTCAATGTCTGCTGAGATGTCATTTATATACAAGGAAAACAGCAAGGGGCCGAGAACGGTGCCCTGAGGGACACCTGACACAACTGGAGCCCAATACGATTTAATACCATTAACCACTACCCTTTGTTGTCTGAAATAAAGGAAAGCATTTATCCAATTCAGTGTTGTTCTCACCTATTCTTTTAAATCAGTAAGACCATGACACTGAGGAATTCACATATATAGGTGACAAGATGACTGTCTTGAGTGTCCCCTCATACTGAGTCAATTTTAGATCATCACCTCTAATGACATCATTCTGACCGAATTAAGACAACAGAAATATTTTTACCATTAGGTCTGTATTCTTCTTCCAGTTCACCTTCTTCTCGATCTGGATCATAGTAATCACCGCCCTGACTGGGTGCATGTTTGTCTTCAATCTCATCGTACAAACCACGCTCTCTCCCACGCCTGTCGTCAACCTCTTCATACAGATCACTATCTCGATGTCGTTTGTGACTCCTCTCCCTCGACCTGGATCGGTGTTTCCTCTTTCGTTTGTGCTCTCGGTCTTTCTCCTTGTGTTTCTTTGATGACCCCATTTCTATTCGATTGTTCTTTCTGTATGAGCTTGTATTTTAAAAGAGAAATTTGGTAAATATTGAAATAAAACAAAACGAAATTTTCACGTTTATAAACAGGAAATAGCAAACCGGAAGCGGAAATTGATCTAGTGACCTAAACATCGTGTTAGAAAATCCCGCCTACACAGGCTCACCTTTGCAATCCGCCAATAGTCAATACTTTTGGTTTGAATACAATGTCATATATGCGTGCAGCTCAGTGTTGTTGGGGCTTTTGTTCATTGTTCATTTTACTATAGATCGTAATCAATTAAGATAAGGTAAAACAGTATATTGCCGATAATATTATGGAGAATACGACAATTTTCTTCACATCTGGTATCAACCAGAGATTTCTTCTAAATCTACATCTATATGCTGGACCGTCATTCTTGGCTAATACTCCCAACCTAACTTTGCTTAGAATGAAAGGGTGGATAGCATCTTCCTTGAAGATGCCAGTGAAGGGATCTCAGCTACAAAAGCTGGTAGAGAGTTCCACAATGGAACTGTATGCGGGAAGAAATTAAACGACTACATCTATATGTTGGACCGTCATTCTTGGCTATTACTCAACGCGTTGACTTTCCGGGCTCCTACCTAACATTGCTTAGAACGAGGGGGTGGATATCTCCTTCCTTGAAGATGCCAGTGAATTGATCTCAGCTACAGAAGCTGGTAGAGGGTTCCACAATGGAACTACTTGCGGAAAATAATTTAACAACTAAATCCTCGACGACTTTGTAAAGATTAAGTTGGATCTCTGACCGTCTGGATTTAAGGGGAGGATTCACTGCTTGTGTTCTTATACCTGTTAATAACGAAACGGGAAGCTCGGTGTTGTGTACCATCTCCACATTCTTGATCTCCTCTTTGTACTGGGAACTCCATACAGAACAGCAGTACTCAAGATTTGGTCGTATCATACAAAAGTAGGCGCTTGCTTTGGTGTCCTCCGTACCGGCATTGAGATTTCTTCTCGGGGAGCCAAGGGTACTGTTTGTTTTCTTGGCGACCCGATCATTATGTTTTCCAAGACATTTTCGACTGTAGCTCTACACCTAGATATTTGGTATATTTGGTGCTATCCTGGACTTCAAGGACGTGTCCCGTCTATTGGTAGGGATACTTGATTTGTGTTTTTGACTTTGTCACAACGACACTGCATTTTTGTGGATGGAATTCCATCCCCCTTTTGTTCTTTTCTCTGTCAGCTAGTGTATGGAGGTCCTGATGAATGATCATGGAGTCTGCTTGGCCTCTGACGGTTCCATAGACAATACAATCATCAGCACTGAAATAGTCTAGTTTGAGAAGTCAGATTGACCGGGAAGTCGTTAATGAACAGGCGAAAAAGCAATGATCCCAAAACAGAATGACTGGCACGCTTTCCGGAGTCACTGACAACATTCTGTGCCCGGCCTTAGAGGAACGTTAACAATTTGTGGAAATGTCCTCTTATTCAATAGTAGTAGAGCTTCCGGAGGAGGCGTTTGTGTGGAACACGGTCGAACGCCTTGGAGAAATCAATGATGAACGTGTCCGTCTGTTATTATCAGCCAGTAACTGATGGAAAACTGACTCTACGTCTAAAGAACCGGCTGGTTTGGATTATAAATGCGAAATCAAACTAGGAGTACTAGTCAGAATAACAATCTAATGGTTATGACTTTCAGTCCCAGTCAGCCCACCATGCAATGTTCGGTCAAGTCGGGACGGAGCCTAACTTCCTAGGCCTGAGCGAATTACCAGTACTACGGGGAGCGTAAGTTTTTCTCAAGCACTCTTCACGGCAGTGGTAGGCATCGAACCCAAATCATTATGCTTCCACTAACTTGTTCACTAATAGGCCACTGGTACCGCGCCCCAACGAAATCTAATTGAATTATTGTGTTAAAAAACAACACTGAAAAAAAAATAAAAAAATAAATAAATAATAATAATAAAAAAAATGTTCCTTTCATGACCCAAGAACATGTTCCTGATGCCTTTGAATGTGTACATAATTTACATATATCAGTGCCAAAGTTTAAAACTGGGCTTCATCAAACTTCGGTTACATATGTGTCCTGTCGATAGCCGGTAAAACAATTAAACTTAAAGTTTGTTTGTTTTGTCCCCGGGACGTTGAACCAGTTAACTTTAGTCATGCCGGGACAGGGTCCAAGTTCGTAACTGTTGTGTCATGCGCCCGTAGTGTAACACGTTGACTCCTACATGTACCATTAAACATGTTTTAGAATAATTATACAAAATTTAGTTACATACTTCAGGGGGTTCATTGCCATAACTGATTATAACTATATTAAAATTATGCACGGTTTAAACTATTTGAATGCTTATTAATTAAATCTATATGCCCTTAACTACTGAGACTTTAAACACGCCAACTTCTGCATTCTAAAGGCTAGGTAGGACTCGGCGCACTTTCACTTCAGTATTCAGGGCAAAATGATTTCCACCACCCTGGACATCACGAAAACATTTCCGTGTAATGTATACCCCCTGATACCCCACTTTTATATAGCAAAACTGGGGTACGCAGGGGTATACCTATTTTTGCTCCAAAACATAGATTGTGGGTACTTGTTAGAACCGCCTCGCTGAGGCGGTTCTAACGAGTACCCACAATCTATGTTTTGAGCAAATATAAGAAAAATATAAAAAAAATTCAGCTAAAAATTTTTAATTTTTAAAGCTCAAAAATTCTCTGTTTATTGCATGTTTATTTCGTAATGCACACTCGTGAACACGAAACTCAAACGCAGAAATAACGCTACATAAGCATGCAGGAAGCAGTTGCTCCGTCCAAACATGGCTGAAAAGTTATTAGTGCAACAAATTTATGAACATCGTTCGATAAATTGTCATTGCACAATCATATGACACTACATGTATATTTGAAAGTAAGCAAAATTATACAACACCCATTCGTTGACAGCTTTTGGTTTTTCCCATTTTGTTTTCTGCTTTAATAAAAGAGCCACGTGTCCTGAAAAACAAAACTGGTTGTTATATACAAGTTTTTGTTGTTGTTTGTTTACGTTCATTGTTTAAAGCTTAGGGACGTGGTGCATATTACTTCTGCCACTAACAATTTTTCTTCTTAAGTCCGTGAAAGAGAACAACGACCGTACGATATTTGCATGACCAAGCACAGAAGAATGTTTGTTTGTGTTAAAATCATCAATAACGTCCCAGTCGAAATGTTTCAGTCATGTCGGATCGGAGCCAACGCTTTTAAGGGTACCTACCAGCACTATTGGAGCGCATTATTATACGTATTCCTAAAGGGTACAGCTCGGCGGGAGTAATTTTCGAACCCAGGACCTCTCGAGTCGTAATCATACACTCTACCGCTTAGTATAGGCCTCTGCACATATGAAAACAAAATGTATCGGACGTGAGGATTGATTCCGACAGTCCCGCTACTTTACGAATCGGACATGCTCCCGATCGAGCTATCACTCCCGCTAATACACGTTCGAGAAGTAAGATTGATGTAGCAGCATGTGGGTTTTGAATGAAGTGGGGTAAAAAAAAAGTGCATTTCTGTGCTAACTTCTTTCAGTCGTATCGCACAGAAAACATTTACAAACCAAGGAACGAGACAAACAATTAACAGATGATAAGAATTCCACAGTTTATTGTGAGTAGATAGGCACACATCGTCTGTTTGTTCAGGCGATGAATATTCATATTGACAATATTCATGTTGACAGGTAAATAAAGCTTTGTACGGACGGGTTGTACATTAGTATATTTTTGCTTACTAAGGATATACTGTAAATAGAAATTAAGTCATTGATCGTGTCCTTTCCTTGATCAATACTGTGATCACATTGACAAGAACCTTGCACAAAGAAAATCCAAACTTAGCTAATACGTAAAACAAATGCGTGGCCCTGCTGCGAACACTGATCAAATGCTGCCCGGGTATATGGATACCTCTTCGAATACAAATTATGTATTTAACTGTTTTAGCTAGTCGCCGTACATGCCTCAGCCTGATTTTTTCTCACCCATGTCCGCACACACTAAAGTAGCTTGGTTTGGGACGAGGCTCATTAACACCATTCAGTATATAAGCCGCAGTTTGTTGTGGGAACGTCGGATTATCCCCTGCTTTTGGAAAACTGTGGTTCGTCCTCTCGCGGGTAGTGAGTTTCGCCTCACGACGTGAGACAAGACAGCCATGGCGGACTGGAAGTGGATTTTGTCGAAGTCGAAAGACCACTCGTTCTGACGACCAAGCTTACTTCGTAACCTCTTGGAATGTTTGTGTTCCGGGAATTTTCTAGGTTCTAGGGTCTCATCCATAGCAACCCCGCAAACACTCTCGAGTGCTAAGGGGTGGGTGAGGTAGCCCGGGGACCGCCAGTGTCATAGTAGGTGGTGCCTGGTTTGAAACCGACGGGCATCTCTATTATGAGGCAGGGTGGTCTGCGTGGATGATCGTCGGGCATATGGATTAAAATTTGCGACAGGTTTGCTTTGTGTATTCTACTCTCTCTCTCTCTCTCTCTCTCTCTCTCTCTCTCTCTCTCTCTCTCTCTCTCTCTACTTTTGACAGTTATTTGCAAGATTTTATCTTTGTTTAATCTCTAAATCTCTAAAAGCATTTATTTTTGAAATATTGTAAACTATAATTTGCACACCCTATAAAATGTCTGTTGTATCTGTTATTTCGATTACAGTATATCTTTTCTGATCTGACCTCTATTCTTCTTACATCTACTAACTATTTATGGAACACGAACATTCAGACATAAATTTCAAGAGGGTACGAAGTAAGCGGCAACGATGTCGGAAAAGTGGTCCTTCGCCCGACTAAAATCCAAACAGTTCCTGTTTTCCAAAACGAGGGTTTCCAAAAGGATGGACTAGAGATCGTCGCCAACAACAAAAATACAATCCCACAACAAATTATGATAAACCCATAGCACACTCATCCCCTCCTATACATCTATACATATGACATACATTATGTGGACCCCAACATAAACGTCAGCAAATAGTCAGCGAATGAAACCATTTCAAAAAGGTAATGTAACACGTAACAAGTAAATATCAGACTTGTCCGCAACTACTATAAGACCTCGTTTCCACGGACAATAATTCTTTGACAAAGTATGTTTGTCGCAGAAAAATATGCTCGTGTAAATTCAAGTGGCGAAGTTTCATTGTCAAATATCTGTGACAAAAGTTAGCGAGCTATGTAATATTTATAAAGTCTTTGCTGTGTGTGAACGCAAACTCATTGCCAAAGTTTCTGTGACAAAAAAGTTTCGTCAAAGAAAAATTGTCCGTGGAAAACAGGCTTAACATACTATACCAGGACACATTAACCACTCTGAGTCTCGCACCCAATTTCTTGATGTCACTTGACGGCTCATGTTAGTATTTCTATTGTAACAATATTTATCGCAGGCCTAAGAATGTGAGGACACATAGCGGTTAAATTGTATAATTATGATTGCAAGCCATAAGTACTTCAGGCTTCGTGGCAAGACAAAAAAATCTTTTCATACACAAAAACACTAAACCTGTTCTTCAATGAGTTTTAAGAATTTAAGTAAATATTTTAAAATAACTGAAACCACGTTTAAACCTGTCGATCGTCTCCTGTTTGACAAACCTATACTCGTACCTAAACATGATCAGACAAACCAGAAAGACATGTTGTAGTGCTATAGCGACATCCGATTAAGGTGTTATAAATAAGATAACAATACATGAAATCAAGTTAATTCAGGACTTCTCTGGACTTCTCTGACGCTGAACAGCCTTCTAGAAATAGTTTCGACTGGCCGCTAAGACCAAATATGGGTTTGCAGTCAGAGAAGACTCGTGATGTAATCAACTTTGGGCAGTTTGACCATGATAACAAGGACATAAAAAACATTGTACATGAATTCGATGGAGTTCCAATGCTTTGTGCTAGACAGCAACGCATGCAAATAGGGTTGAAATCCCCATTTCTAAAGTCTTATCATTTTCCTCTATGAACATTCTCTTTCAAATCCCAAAGTTTCGCTTCCATTTCCTGAAACATTGTCGTTAGCGAGCCCAAACTCATTTGTCCCCACCCTCCAGTCTTCCTTCAGTGGCCCCTCGGGATCGTGGTAGTCCAGAAATATCATCTTCGTGGCGCTGAGAAGATTCAGAGAAGCAACGCATTGATAGCCATGCTTCTCAAACAGTGAAACGTACTGCTTTGCTGGAATGAGGGTGTTGGCTAGCTTTTCGGTCACTCCTTGTTGAAGCTGCATATACCATAAAGCATCTCTAATGTGCGTTGGTTACTGTGTTGTAATCAGGAGGACACCATTGGTACGCAAGATACGTTAAGTATCGTGCAGAGTTTTCTCTAATAGTGGAACACCGTTGTTGTTTCCAACGTCAAGCTGGTGTAACACCTGTGATAAATGAAATGAAGTAAAAGATATATGTATAACTGACGTATACGAGCGTATATAGCAATCATAAGGCAGAAAGAAAGCAGTAACATAGAGTTCTTCGCACAGCATCATAAACTCCTACCGGGGTCCAACTGGTGTTTTTCTTTTGCTCCGGAGTTAGTAGGTTATTCGGCGCCCAGGGATCTCCATCGTCGGGCAGCCTACTCAACCTGTGAGTCCTGGGTTTTGATTCATCAGGATGTTTATCTTGATTTATATGTTTGTTCTTGCTGAGTCATTGACTAGTTAGAGATTCACCACGAGGACCGAAGAACTAACTAAATGTTATGAACCACTGCAGAAGCTGAGGGTGAAGTTAGGCGCCTGTAAAACCGGTTTAAGCCCGCCAGTAACTTTGTGTTACTGATCGTTCCAAGGCGATACTTCTGTGGTAGTTCTTTTTGTTTTATGTCTTGGTGTTTAATTTTTTTTGTGCTGTTGGCGCCTTATGTGTGTTTTTATAGTTTTAGTTAAGTTAAGGTAACTGAGTGGCCACCTATTGGGAAAATAGCTGCTCATTCGGCTTACGATATGTTTCATGGTATAAGTACCTGATTGTTAGTTTGGTTTTTTCCCACCTCGGTTTTTGGAGTGGGAATCTTTTTCTGATTGCGCCTTTTCCTGATCTTTGCCTACTTGTACCTTTTCCTAGACTACCCCAACCAGATCAGGTACAATAGAATATTACCGACACCTAGACTGAGCAGAACTTTGGAGAAATTCCCCGTACCACAGTCTGCATCCAAGACGTGGATTTCCTAAAATACCATGATAAATAGACTGAGTTTACCTGTTTACAGCCGACAAATCTACCCTTTTCAACTGTTATTAAAAAGAAAACGGATCGAACGTTCCTTGATATAGTATGCATCAGTCCTGCTATCACGTCAGCCCCCATGGCGTATCGAGTTTTGTCGTAGATCTCTGCAGCCCCCGGGGTATCGTAGTCGAAGAAACGGTTCATTTTATTTGTCGTTTTACTATTAAAATGTTCAGATTTACAGCGCGCCCTATACCTAAAGACCTTTTGTCTATATCATCTTTAAAAACTTTAAACGTTTGCGGCATGCACTCAATATATACAGCCAGTTTAACTTTATAAAATGGTTCACAATGCTTGACCATCTCATTGTATAAATATTTATATGACCATCCTCACGCAAGGCATCTCAGATTTACTAAAATGACAAAAAAAAACTTTTTATCCAGAACAATTGCTTCTTTATGCATCAACAAATGTGGTATGCGTGTTCTGATATACGTCAATTACGCACTTGAAAGATGAAAATTTGTATTATTTTTAATGTCTCAATGGTAGGAAGGTCAAAACAGTGGCATAATAAAAAGTTTAATCTATTCCAGGCACATATCTTCCCACGTTTTTGCCAGCCTGGGTTGGGTTAATCGTTTAAGAGTATGAACTCACCAGGAAAACATGTCCATGAAAAGTACACGGTCTAAATAGTAAAACTAAGGTGAAGGTGACAGGGGTGTACAACTTTTCTTATGTTTGCTCCAAAACATAGATTGTTGTTACTCGTTAAATAACAAGAAATACGTATATATACAAAATGTGTTCCATGTGCAAGAGTACATTGTTTGAAGGACATGCCCAAACAGGCAAACCCACTCCTGTACCAATGTAAAAGATACAAATGTTTTAGTGGTGTAGTTTTCTGTTATACATGCAACTGTCTTGCTTATGTCTATTAGATGGTTTTCATTAAATTATATTATTCTTAGAAATTCGTGTTTTCTCCCATCTACATGCAATATGAAGTTGAGTTTTTCAAGTTTGAAATGCGTTCTTCAGTCTCTGCAGTGGTATACTTTTTCTTATTTATTATCCACCTATGTGATACCACATGCTTTAATATGCCGCATGCCTTTAATCGCATAGAGATTTGCTGTTGTAGGGCATTGTGACATAAATTATTCCATGTACCTTCCTTAATGCATAATAATAGTCATGCGTCCAAATCACTAAATCGACAGAAAGTTATAAAACAGAACATGGAGGCAAGAAATACAAAATAAACCGAGTATAAGATCTGGTTGATGCAGTGTTTTACTTTATATATATAAAGTGGACCGTGCATTTTTGGACATTCAATACGCGTATTTTGTAATCTTATAAGAGGGATATCAAAATACTACAACTTAAATTGACTAAGCTTACACGCGAGGAAGGTTGACACTTTTCGTGCAAACTGAAGGTTTACACACAGACAGGTAACTTTAGGTTAGTTCATAATTCCATAATTGTCATGGAGTCTGAAACTATAACAGTTCAATGTACTAACTTTTCTCGTGTCCAAGGTTTGAACAGATCAGACACAGAAAACAATAACAACAGAAATAGTGATTTTAAACATTTTGAAACAAATGGCGAACACGGTAAAGAAAATAAAAGTGACAAAAGAAGCCATGACAGTGGTGAAGCAAAGTCTAAAGCAGACATACGAGTAGAAGATGACGTTAATTTTCCCATTCCTTGTGCAAGAAACACTGCATCTAAAACCATCAACTGCCTGGCGATAAGTGCGTGTAGTTGCCAGATCGACCTCCAAACGGACTCAGTCAATTTTTCAAAATCTACAGACACTAAAAGAAATGAACCAAGCATAGACAATGAATCAGTTCACAGCGTTTCTAGCAATGCCATTACGTCATATACTGACATTGTCGAAAATGCATTCACGAATTCATCTTTTGAGCATGACGTTGAAATTGAAATTCGACAAGGGGTGGTGTTGGAAAATAATGGGCCTAAACAGTCACCAAAAAACAATAAAACGGTCGACACAGACACTGATAGTTTGAATGTTGACAGTGAATCGCAAGACGTCTACAAAAGATGCATTAAACGCATATACTATGACGGAGAGTTCAGGGAGAATGTATTCCGAACATTCTCTGTGCTAGCGAATTATACCTTCTTCGTAAGTACCGTTGGGCATTTTACGTTTTTGTTGTTACTTCGCTTTATCGTAGTTTTAGCAGTTATAACATAACCGGCATTCTATGCCAAAAGGTGTTTTAACTTTGTCATTCTCATTTGTGGTTTGTCGATAGGCTCGTACTGACTAAAAACATCCAAAACCACTAACACAATCACTATGTGTTTATTTGAAATCACTAAAATTAAATGAATTCATTAAAATAAGAAACTAATATCGTTCTGTTTTTTTTTTTTCAAAACAGGGTTGGACATACGGAATAATCGGCCCGACGTTACCTGACCTTCAGCTGATTACAGATGCAAGTCTTCAAGAGGCCTCGTGGTTATTTGCAGCCTTTAATATTGGCTACCTGGTTTCATGTGGACTATCTGGCTTTGGTAATGTATTGGTATTGCAAAAATCCTCTCAGACGCAATTCAGTCAGTCGTATCATCATTCTTTTTTCAGTTTATGTGCCTAAAGAGATTCTACGTACGTATAAGAGATCGTCAAGACGACAACTGCGATGGACATGGTCATGTTGATGACATGTTTTGTTTTTGATTCCTTTGAAATCAAATCTGAATGGATCGATTTATGTGAAATTTCAAAGCATGCAATTCAGACTATTTGTATTATGAAAATAGATGTGGACTTACACTGTATATACTGACTAATTTTGATTCTGTCTTTCTGACTTTCTAACAATAAATGTAAATTGTTGTTTTATGTTCTATTCTCTTTCAGCAAACAAAAAGTTCAATTCGGACATTTTGATTTTTCTTTACACTGCCCTACACGCCCTTTCTATGAGCGCTTTGCCATGGATACCAAGCATTTATGGCATGGCTGCCGCCCGAGGTGTCACAGGGTACTGTTGCGGAGGTCAAGATATAGGTACATGTTAGGAGTATTCATATTATCATCTAAGTATGTGTTTGAAAGTGCATGCTCGTACATTCCCACGGTGAGTGCATTGAACATAATATCAACGCCAACGTCTGGCGATTTTCTTTACATAAATTTATTTCCAGTTTTGTTAATTGTACATGTACGTACGATTTTCTACCGTCACTAATGATCGATTTAAGTTTCACATTTAGATCACTTGAATACAGTCCAACCTGTCTTAAGCAAGCGGCCAATAGAGGTTAATGTTCTTACACTAGGGTGGGCGCCCTAACCAAACCATGTTGGTTAGAAATAAATAATAGAACTGCCCTGTCCACAGAATTAAAATGCATAAGGAACTGCAAACAGATGCAGGCAAAAGGCACTATCATCTTCTTCATTAGCTCTTGGTATGATTTTTCTCTATAAAAGTGGTAGACTGCTGTTTGCTTTGATTGAAAAGTAACACATGAAGGGATGCAACTGACACAGTAAAGACACAATTTTCTGAAAAGGAGTTGCAAATGAATGCATAGTCTGTTGCTACTGTTATTGTTCTGTCAGTGGTAATTCTCACTAAGTTTTCCAAGACAAGTTGTCTAGGATTATCTTTTGAGACAATAAACAATAAATTATGGCATCTGTAAGGTGTGAAGACAATTTTGACACCTTGCAGTTTAAATACCCATGTGAAAATATTTTCTTATGCAATTGATGAAATGATGAGTGGCTGCTTAAAGCCAAAATTGGGACAGAAACTAGTGGCCTCTGGCCACATAAGACAGGTGCTTGCTTAATAGAGGTTCATTTACATGTAAAATCAATTGGGGGGGGGGGGATGAAAGTGCTTGCTTAAGACAGGTGCTTGCTTAATACAGGGATTGCTTAAGACAGGTTGGACTGTACACCGCTGTTTCTTTTATTCCAGAGCTTACTGCGATGTTATTTTCCGTTTGGCACGACAAATCTGGTCCATTTGTGGTGATGGCACATTTCGTGTATGGGGTTGGTGGCATACTATCGCCCTTAGTCGCTGAACCTTTTCTGATCAAGACCCAACCACAGACTACCAGAACTAATATACAAAATGCCAATATATCAGTTGCCGAATGGCAGTCGAATTGCAGTAGTTGGATGGAAAGAGATGAATTGATGGAAAATGCATTAACTTCCATGAACTGTACTTCTACGTTTACGTCAGGTTTAAAATATACCGACGTACATTTCGCGTATCTGATCGGCGCACTCCTTGCTGCATTGACAGCCATGCCCTTTATTATATTTTACTTTAAGGGCAGTCAAAAAGAAGCGGGACAAAACTCAGAAACTGAAAAGCCAGCGAAAGTATCTGGCAAACTGCGAATCGTGGTGGTCGCGTTAATTTCCATTGCCCATTTTGCGGGGATGGCTATAGTGGATGAATACCCTATTTTCTTAACAACATTCGGGATGGTTCAGTTGGATTGGTCACAGGCCAAGGGGTCATCAATGACTGCTGTTTATTTTGCCATGTATGCGGTCGGTAATCTTCTTGGAGTTTTCTTTTTGAGATATATATCATCTAGGTCATACGTTTACATAACCTATATTTTAGTTCTTGGATCAATTGCACTTTTTATGTCGGTGTCCATTGGACTATTTCACTACTTCAGACAATCCCAGTTGCTTTGATTGGTATTGCCACATCGTCCATTATGCCGACTCTGTTTACTTGGACACAAGAATCAGTAACACCTGTGTCAGGATTTGTTGCCTCAGCATTGTTTTTTTCAGGTTCGATTGGAGGTTTGCTTAATCCTATTCTTCTTGCATTTCTGATTGATTCTGTAACACCAATGTGGCTGATCTACCTAAGTGTTGTCAAGGCATTGTTTTGTTTCGTTATTTGCATCATCGCTGATTTGCTGATAAAAAAGTTTTAAATATCTAGTCGATGGTTCTGATATTCTCTGTATGACTTATGCTTGACTTTTACCAGAGAAATTCTGTGCTATTTCTGTCGGTAATGTTGATGTTTAGTGTGTTAGAAGAGACCAGTATAGGCAGTTTTTGTGAACTGTTTTCCTGTGTATTTTTTCATTTGCCATTTATTTTGTATGTGCTGTTGGATCTTTCTAAATTGACGTTATTTTTTTATTATCTACGTGGAATAAATTTCCTTGTTTTTGCAACGAAGAATTATATACTTCTAGAAAGATTATGCAATATGTTCGACGCTCACTCAAGTGGATATTGAAAAATACCAAAGGGTGAATGTTTGACATTCATTGTACGGTGATGAAAATGCTATACCCTTGTTTATTGTTTGACATGTCGAATACATGATGGTGAATAAGTCTATATCAATTATCGTGAATGGGACAGTAAGTGTCATAAGATATAGTACATGCAAAGAGAATATGTGCCTCGGCCCATATACTACTTGTGCTCTTTAGTTTGTATGTATGACAGATGTTTTAGTTTTCATGACTTGCTTCTATATTGAGAAGAACAATTATATTGTTAATATTGAATGGCTGTTAACGTAGAATCACCTAATACAACATCTGAAAACATTTCATTCACAATAGAATCGGGAGTAAAATTTCAAAATCTCTCTTTTGAATTTGATAATGAAATTGACAATACAGAGATGTCTTCCATACACGTGGAAGGTGAATGTGATAATGGATCGTCTGTCATTCAGGAAGGAAACGAAATAAAAAAGAATAGAACCTTTCAATGGTATGCTAAAACAAGAAATTCCGATGGAAAGTCTACCGAACGTTCTTCATTCTGTGTTTGTATCCTATATTCATAAGTATCAGTTTTATTCGTATATAGGTGTGCACGTGAATGTGTGAATAGAAATTATCTAGTTGATCACACACACACACACACACACACACACACACACACACAGAGAGAGAGAGAGAGAGAGAGAGAGAGAGAGAGAGAGAGAGAGTATTGGCTTATAAAAATAAAGAAGTGCTCCAATACAAAGTGGTTTTGAGTTAATGTGGTCCTGTTTCCAGTTTACACATTTCTTACAGATATTTCCAACAAAGGTTTTTGGCTTTTTAAAACTGCTTTTAGTTTCTAACATCTTGTATGGTTTGCTTTATTTATGCATCTCTTATTTTCTTTCTTTGGTTGTGGTCCAATTTGACGCTGGCACAATCATATAATAAATTTTGGTATATTTATTTGACAGGGCTGGATGAATGGAATTATGGGCCCAACTTTACCGGATCTTCAGTTGATATCAGATTCTAATCTTCAACAGGCGTCCTGGCTATTTGCAGGATTCAATATAGGATACCTTGTGTCCTGTGTATCATCTGGTTTTACGAGGATGATCCAATAATGAATGAGACTTTTTGAATTATTCCTATGTAAATAAACTTGGCTTATTGTTAATGTATTGTTAACATAGCTCAATATAACGTGCACACGAGACACTGGTTAAAAGTCGCATGAAGACAACTACATTTTGTTGCTTAGCAACGGGAGAATGTAAGTCAAAGGTCCTTGACCACGTAGCAATTATGCATATAAAATGGGTTGCCATGGCAACTGGTGATAAAAATTCATATAATGGCATACTGTTATTTATAGTTATCATTACTAGCTTTATGCTCTGCAAATATCACTAACATACAACTGCTAATTCAAGTAGGCTGAGTGTTTTTGCGAGAAAAGATGGGTTTTGTTTGCGAAAAAATTCTATGATTTTGGGGGTAGGGATGAGAAATATCTTATATCCTGATTATACATGACACAATAAATTGTTTTTTGATCTTGAAATGATCAATTATGGAGTAAATAATGCAAGTAAATTACATTAGTGACACATGACCTTTCCTTTTTAAGTTGCCTAGCAACTATAGAATTTGGAAAATGCTATTAGTCAGAATTCATATAGTAAAATGGTTGCTAGGCAACCACCTCTCGATCACGAGCGCAAGACTCGATTTGACCAAAGCAAAATATTTCAGAGATGAATGTTAACACAGGCAATACTCAGTTATGATAAGAAACCGTTTTTAAAGTTTTTGACATATCTAGAAATCTATAGGCTATGTTTGTTCAAAGGGCAAATGGTGGCCATAGGTGCTTCACGAGTAGTTCTTAAATAACCATAGCAACCAAAGTTATCTGCCAAATTTGATAAAACATGCTCCGAAGAGAGATCAAATATGTATCTTGTAAACGAAAGTAGTTAACTTGAGCCAGTCAATAGGGATTATAAAATAAGAGAAAAGTCTCAATCATTATTGGATCATCCTCGTAGTTAAGTATTGAGTTGTTTAATATGCATTCAGAAATGTTGATTTTAATATATCAAACCTGATAGGGCTTACTGAGCAGTGAATGGATTCTTGTAAGACAAACATATACAAATTCTCAAATGTACTCAAATTTTTGATGCCTTCGAGGGAATCAATACAACTATTTCCTACGACACGCTATGAAGTATTATATATCTTTTTCTTAATCCTTCTATGAAATAACCCCTATTCGTCAATATATTTTTCAGTACATGGTAGATTCAACTCAGATGTGCTGGTTATTCTTTACACTTCCAGCCATGCAGTTTTCATGGGTTTATTGCCGTGGATACCAAATATCTACGGCATGATTGCAGTGCGATGTATTCAGGGCTACTGTTGTGGAGCTCAAGATATAGGTATCTTAAATCATGTTAATGGTAGCCAGAAATAAGTTTTGTTAATTTGGTCTTTGATTGGAAATGTGAAATTATGTTTTCAACTTCGTATTATGTTTGCAGTTCTTACATATACTTATAGGTAATTAAATCTCCTTTTAATGGGCGTTCGGTAATGATAAACAGAATCTTACAATCGAGCTAATTTCATAGTGAAATGGCAGCTAATGAAAGGTTAACTAAATATTTTTCAGAGCTCACTCCAATGATGTTTTCTGTGTGGCACGATAAAGCTGGTCCATTTGTTCAGATGACACACTTCCTGTATGGAATTGGCGGCATTGTGGCTCCATTAGTTGCAAAACCATTTCTGATCAATACCAGAAGCAAGGTTGCTAACATTGGAGAGACACTAAATAAAACGTCCCAAACAGATTGGCATTCCAATTGTAGTCAAGGACCTGAGACAATATTGGATATATATAACACATCTATGCTCTCTATGTGTAATTATACTACAGGTGTAGAAAAATACACACAAGTCCATTTTCCATATTTGATTGGTGCACTTCTCATGTTATCAGCAGCATTCCCCTTCATCATATTTTACATCAAAGGACAAGTTATACTTTCACAAAATAGTTCTTCTACTGAGGGGCCCAAAAAAGTAATCGGCAAATTTCGAATCTTGGTTATGATCATATTGCTAACGCTTGTTCATGGTGTAGGTATGGCTGTAACATATGAATTCCAGATATATCTTGCCACATTTGGAATTCTAGAGCTAAAATGGTCACAAGGAACGGGATCGTCTATGACATCTCTTTATTTTGCCACATATGCAGTTGGCAGTGTACTAGGAGCTTTCATTCTCAAATTTATAACAGCAAGAATC
Organism: Rugalucina vietnamica; assembly: GCA_964017185.1. Classification (NCBI taxonomy): domain Eukaryota; kingdom Metazoa; phylum Mollusca; class Bivalvia; order Lucinida; family Lucinidae; genus Rugalucina; species Rugalucina vietnamica. The sequence continues at coordinate 46,293,289 of OZ024872.1, forward strand.
TATATCTATATTTCATACATAGGCACGATCAGTTCCTTAATGCTATTCTATGTTGGAATTCACTGGAAAATAACACCACTGCAAACAATACCTATTGCACTGTTTGGCATTGCGGCTTCGGCAATCATGCCTACTATTTTTACCTGGACCCAACAAGCTATCACACCAGTGTCTGGCACCATTGCGTCCGCCTTTTATTTTGCAGGTTCAATTGGTTCTTTCCTTAATCCCATTATCTTTGCATATCTAATGGTCTGTAACACCAATGTGGTTTGTTTATGCAACTTTACTAGAGGTATCATTTTGCTTTACCTTATGCATGATTGTAGATAATATGATTAGATTCTTTAATAACTAGAAAAATGGTGTATACGATCGCGAGGTTTGTGATTTGTAGACTTTGGCCACTCGTTTTATATTATGGCATTTATCTAATATTTCATGCATTATTATAAAGAAATAATGTCTCATTGTTTCGTGTTTAATGTATTTTTTGAATAAATACAAATGGGCTCCATAGCAAGCTAGGTTTCGCTACCCGGGGTACATCGTATTTTGTATTTTGAATAATTCTGAAGTAAAACATGGCTTTGAATATCATACATGTATCGATATTTACCATATTGTTGACATCGATTTGAGGCAGCGTAGTATCATGTGGTTATCTCTGTAAACATGTTTAAGCATTATGTCGACGACTTATTTTGTTATTGGAAACAAAATGTATGGCCAGTCGAGTTTCTTGGCGTTAACAGTCAACGTCAAAACAAGAGCAGTGACGACATCTTATGTTTGGTTAGCAAAAATGTCCACAAAGGCATTCAAAATAATAGGGATTTGTAGTACAGTAGCAGAACAGGTCTTGTTTTAGTATTTAAAGGCATATGGATTCTAATATTGTAATAGTTCGTACATGTAATTATACAATACCAAATAGATATGATACCAAATATCGAAGGTTTTTCCTTGGACTAAATTCCCATTTTATCACATAGATGTATCTATCAAAAATCTAGAGAAGTGATGCATTCAGAATTTTATGATATAGTTTCTGAATGGTTGATTTCAGTTTAAACATAAAACAACGATATTCTCAAAAGATGAAAAACAGAATATTTGTTTTATGCAATTGGGCCTATTTATTAAACATCAGTGTCTAAATTTCAAAATTGATCTATATACTAAACTTACTAGATCCAGAGAGAATCCTTCAGTGCTTTGTGTTAGACAGCAACGCGTGCAAATAGGGTTGAAATTCCCATTTCTAAAGTCTAATCATTTTCCTCCATGAATTTTCTCAAGTTTCCTTTCTCTTTCAAATCTCGAAGTTTCGCCTCCATTTCCTGGACTTCCTGAGCATCAGCAAGCCAAAACTCACTTGTCCCCACCCTCCAGTCTTCCTTCAGTGGCCCCTCGGGATCGTGGTAATCCACAAATGGCGCCGAGAAGATTCAGAGCAGCAACGCATTTATATCCATTATCCATGCTTCTCAAACAATGCGATATACTGCTTTGCTGGAATGAGGGTGTTGGCTAGCTTTTCGGTCACTCTTGGTTGAAGCTGCATATACCATATAGCATCTCTGATGTACGTTGGTAACTGTTTTAATCAGGACTCCCTTGGGGCGCAAGATACGTTAGTGTCTTACAGAGTTTTCTCTAATAGTGGAACACCGTTGTTGTTTCCAATGTCAGCTGGTGTAACACCTGAGATAAATGAAATGAAAGTATAAAGGTATAGACATGTAAATAGCAATCATAAGAGTGACATAGCGTTCCTCGCACAGCATCATAAACTCCTAGACTACCCCGACCAGGTCAGGTACAATAGAATATGTCAAACGGCTCCACGTTGCTAAAAATGCCCAACCCTGTATGCATTTGTATTACTGAAAAAAGCTTTGGCATTTACCTACCGCCTTAAGCATTACTGCATCAAACTGCCCCAGGTTGGTATCTTGAAGTGTAAGTTTCCCGACACCTAAATCGAGCAGTGCTTTGGAGAAATTTCCCGTACCGCAGCCTGCATTCAAGACGCGGATTTCCTAAAATGTCATGGTTAACAGACTGAGTTTACTAGTTGACAGCCGACAAATCTGTCTTTTTCAAATGTTATTTAAAAAGAAAACGGACCGTACGTTGCTTGATATATATTTAGAGGTAGCTAAGCGTCCCAAATCTTCAATGAGAACGTTTGAACCGCTCGGCTGAAAATGCATTAGGCCTCATTTCCACGGACAATTTTTCTTTGGCGCAGAAAAATATGCTCGTGTAAATTCAATTCTGTGGCGAAGTTTCATTGTCAAACATCTGTGACAAAGGTGAGCGAGCTAAGTAATATAAGTAATATTTGCTGTGTGTGAACGCAAACGCACTGCTTAAGTGTCTGTGACAAATAATCTTCGTCGAAGAAAAATTGTCCGTGGAAACCAGGCTTTATTGTCAACGTAAAGTTTGTATGTTGGCAAATCTGTTTCACCCAAGTAGCATGCACAGCTAAAGTTTAATTGAAATTAGCTTGATAACATATAAGTTTGAGAATATATGTAGCCTATGCAAATGGTTTATTATTATAGTCTGTGATGCTTAGAGGCATTCTATTTTAGTATCGTAACATTCGAGACGGTCCTGCTATCACGTCATGCCCCATGGCGTGTCGAGTTTTGTCGTAGATCTTTGCAACCCCCGGGGTATCGTAGTTGAAGAAACGGTTTATTAGCTCACCTGAGCCGTCAGGCTCACAAGGTGAGCTTATAGTATACCCATGCTCCGTCGTCCGTCCGTCCGTCCGTCGTCCGTCGTCCACCATTTTCAAAGATCTTCTTCTCTGAAACAGCTTGGCCAATCAAAGCCAAATTTTACATGAAGCATCTATGGGAAGGGGGAACCAATGTGTATATAAATAATCCAGGTCACATGACCAAGATGGCCGCCATGCCCATATATGGTAAAAACCCTTCAAAAATCTTCTTCTCCGGAACCACTGGACCGATTTCAACCAAACTTGGCATGAAGCATCGATGACTCAAGTACTACAATGTGTATATAAATCATGACCTTGCGGTGACCTTGACCTATTTTACGGCAAGGTCAACATAGGTCGCCTTTGCATTTGAATGGGAAAAATTGTTAAATTGTCATTTAAAGGAAAAATCTTGCAGAAAATAAGCAGTAGGACTGAATATTAATGATTCTGAAAAAATTGGGCACCAGGGGCTCATCCGCCCCCACCCCGGGGCAATATAGATGTATATTATCATAATATTCAAACATCTTCTTCTCTGAAACCGCTTGGCCAATCAAAGCCAAATTTTACATGAAGCATCTATGGGAAGGGGGAACCAATGTGTGTATAAATAATCCAGGTCACATGACCAAGATGGCCGCAATGCCCATATATATATGGTAAAAACCCTTCAAAAATCTTCTTCTCCAGAACCGGTGGATCGATTTCAAAGAAACTTGGCATGAAGCATCGATGGCTCAAGTACTACCTGTTGTCATGCGATGCAGATGGGGCTCGTTAGCCTTGGAAGGCAACTCATCTAGGAGTTAAGCTAGTTCTCTACACAAAAATCTAGCTGGGCAGGGGGAACTCATTAGTCTTGGTTGACAGCCCTCCTAGGAGTTTACAGGTCTCTAAACAAAACCTAAGAAAGGGTAGATGGAGCTCTTCAGCTGTGGCCAGCAATTCATCTAGGAGAAGGAAACTCCAAAATCAAACCTGTGTGTCTGGATATGCCTAGTCCAGATATGCAAAGACTGTTTCGGTAGATGGAGCGGAAGAAATCATCTGATTCAACCGTTCAGAAAGCGATACAGCAACATGTTGTGGAACATGCAGAGCGTGACAAGGCACTAAAGATGTTACGGTCATCCACTGCATCCAAACCCAACTCCAGACGTCTTGACCTGTGTCTTGCCTCTGGGCGCAGCTGGGCGAGGACTAGAGAGTGAGGTTGACGTTGCGCACCTCTTCCTCACTATAATCCAATTTCATAGCGCATGTCATCTTATTTCTCAACACACAAGCACTTGCATACACAACAATTTCATCACACTTGCACCCACATACCTACAAAGTCCTGTGGCGATGGGCGAGTGGCGAAGCAGCAGGTGTAGGACACACTGGGAGCTGTAGTAGTCTGTGAGGAGAAGCAGTAAGCAGAATTCGGCAGTCGGCTGAGTGACTGAGCAGACCTATTTAGGACCGCACTGCTCACCCCCGTAGCATGGGGAAGGGGCTAGAAAAGGTGCCCTAAACAATTGCCTGCTTCAAACCCCCTGGCTGGTTAACCGCAATCAGCGGGGATCCCCTTAAGCGGTCGAAATACAAAGAAAAAAGCTAGAGTAATCCCCTTACGGATTGGCGCATGGAATGTGCGCACTTTAATGGATAGTGCTGGGTCAGATAGACCACAGCGTAGAACGGCCCTTGTGGGCAGAGAACTTGGGAGGTATGATATACAGATAGCTGCATTGAGTGAGACTCGGTTCGCAGATGTTGGGGAGATCAAAGAAGTTGGTGCTGGATACACCTTCTTCTGGAGTGGACGCAAAAGTGAAGAGAGGCGTGAAGCAGGAGTTGGCTTTGCCATCAAAACAGAACTTGTTGGTAAGCTGTCAGGATTGCCAAAAGGCATTAATGACCGTCTAATGACATTGAGACTTCCTCTGTCAGGCAATAAACATGCAACTATTGTCAGTGCTTATGCACCCACAATGACCAATCCAGATGAGGTCAAGGACAAGTTCTATGATGACCTAGACAATGTTATTTTCTGCAACACCCCGCACAGACAAGCTTATCCTTCTTGGCGACTTTAATGCCAGAGTGGGTACAGACCACCAGACCTGGGAAGGAGTTATAGGTCCAGAAGGGGTTGGAAAGTGCAACAGCAATGGTCTCTTGCTTCTCAGGAAGTGTGCTGAACATGATCTTCTAATCACCAACACAGTCTTCCGTCTACCTAATAGGAACAAAACATCCTGGATGCATCCCCGTTCCAAACACTGGCATCTCATAGACTATGTCATAGTGCGGAGAACAGACAGACAGGATGTTAAAGTGACAAAGACTATGTGTGGTGCAGACTGCTGGACAGATCATAGACTGGTTGTCAGCAAACTCAACCTAAGAATACAGCCTGCGAGGCGACCTCAAGGCAAGAAAGCTCCTAAGAGACTGGATGTCTCAAAGCTGAATAAAGACAGCATGAGACAAGATTTCTTAACAGACATTTGCAACCAACTGGATGCAATGAATCTCAGTTCAGAGGACCCCGAAGAAAACTGGACAGTTTTCCATAAAACAGTTCTTTCTTCAGCTGCAAGCACCTTAGGCCATCCATCTCGCAAACATCAAGACTGGTTTGATGAGAATGATGATGAAATTCAGAGGCTTCTTGAAGAAAAGCACCGTTTGCTCAAGGCACATCAAGATGATACTAGCTCAGTATCAAAGAAAGCAGCCTACAGCAACATTTGTAAGACAGTCCAGACCAAGCTTAGGGACATGCAAGATTCCTGGCTGAGGAAGAAAACAGAAGAAATTCAGTCTTTTGCGGATAGAAAGGACATGAAGAAATTTCATGATGCACTGAAAAGGTACAAGTAGGCAAAGATCAGGAAAAGGCGCAATCAGAAAAAGATTCCCACTCCAAAAACCGAGGTGGGAAAAAACCAAACTAACAATCAGGTACTTATACCATGAAACAATCGTAAGCCGAATGGGCAGCTATTTTCCCAATAGGTGGCCACTCAGTTACCTTAACTTAACTAAAAATATGAAAACATACAAAAGGCGCCAACAGCACAAAAACATTTTAAACACCAAGACATAAAACGAAAACCATTTATGGTCCAAAGAGTTCTGGAGCCACCACATTGCTCAGTGCAGATGGAAACACTCTTCTCACAGATAAAGAAGCTATCTTGGAAAGGTGGGCAGAACACTTCAATAGTGTGCTTAATCGACCATCAAGCATCAATCAGGATGCAATCGACAGACTTCCACAGATAGAGTGCAATGTTCTGTTAGATGAATTTCCTACCGTTACGGAAACAAGAAAAGCAGTTCAACAACTATCATCTGGCAAAGCCCCAGGTGCAGATGCAGTTCCTGCCGAAGTTTACAAGACTGGGGGGCTACCCATGGCAGAGAAACTGACAGAGTTGTTTCACTGTATGTGGAGGAAGGAGGCTATCCCACAAGAATTTAAGGATGCATCCATAATCCACCTATACAAGCGGAAAGGAAATCCTCAAGTCTGTGACAATCACAGAGGCATCTCCCTCCTATCAATTGCTGGGAAGATACTTGCAAAAATTCTGTTAAATCGTCTGAATGCTCATCTTGATCAGACGGGACTTATCCCAGAAAGTCAATGTGGATTCAGAAAAGACAGAGGGACAATAGACATGATCTTCACAGCAAGACAGCTTCAGGAGAAATGCCAAGAACAGAATGTAGATCTATACATGACGTTTGTTGACCTCACCAAAGCTTTTGACACTGTTAGTCGTGATGGACTCTGGAAAATCATGGCCAAGTTTGGCTGTCCACCCAGATTCATAGCTATGGTGCGGCAGTTTCATGATGGCATGCAGGCACGTGTGCAAAATGATGGAGAGTTCTCTGAACCATTTGAAGTAACAAATGGGGTCAAACAAGGCTGTGTTCTGGCACCAACACTGTTCAGCATGATGTTTTCTGCCATGCTTATGGATGCTTTTCAGGACAGTGACACTGGTTTTCCAATCAGGTACCGTTTTGATGGCAACATATTCAACCTCAGAAGGTTGCAAGCCAAAACTAAGGTCCAGACTGATGTGCTAGATGAGCTCCTCTATGCAGATGATATGGATAAGAATGCCAACACAGAGGCAAAAATGCAAAGAGCCATGGATCAAGTCTCACAGTCATGTGATAACTATGATCTCACAATCAGCACAAAAAAGACAGAGGTTGTACACCAATCAGCCCCCGGAAAACCATATAATGAACCAACCATCACTGTGAATGGGCAAAAACTGAAAGTTGTTGACAAGTTCACCTACCTGGGAAGCACTCTCTCCAGAGCAGTGCATATTGATGATGAGATCACTGCCAGAATTGCAAAAGCTAGTGTGGCATTCGGAAGACTCCGTGCAAATGTCTGGGAGCGAAATGGAATCAAGCTTGACACCAAGCTGAAAGTCTACAAGGCTGTGGTACTGCCAACCCTCTTGTATGCATGTGAGACCTGGACAGTATACCAACGCCATGCAAAGAGACTTAACCATTTCCACTTAAGCTGTTTGAGAAAGTTGTTAAAAATCAAGTGGCAGGACAAGATTCCAGACACAGAGGTCCTGAGGAAAGCAGGGATGCAAAGCATGCATACAGTCTTAAAGCTAGCACAGCTAAGATGGACTGGCCATGTTATAAGAATGCCTGATGCGCGACTTCCAAAGAAAGTTTTCTATGGAGAACTACAGGAGGGAAAGCGCTCTCAAGGTGGCCAGAAGAAACGCTACAAAGACACCCTCAAAGCCTCTCTGAAGGATTTCGAAATACCAATGGGGTCCTGGGAACAGACTGCACAGGAGCGATCAAAGTGGCGAGGTCTCATCAACAAAGGAGCAGCTCTCTATGAAAAGAAGAGAATCTGTGAAGCTGAAAGAAAGCGAAGAGAGCGCAAAGCCAAAACAAATGTGCCACCAGCAGACTCTATGACATTGACTTGCTCTACTTGCAATCGACAGTTTAGAGCCAGAATTGGCCTAGTCAGCCATCAAAGAACTCACCAACACACATCAGCACAATTCAAGAAATAATGATGGTCTTTTTCATTAGTGAGAGACGAACTGTCACAATGTGTATATAAATCATGACCCTGTGGTGACCTTGACGTTTTTTACGGCAAGGTCAACATAGGTCGCCAATGCATTTGAATAGGGAAAACTTTTAAAATGTCAATTAAAGTGAAAGTCTTGCAGGAAATGGGCAGTAGGACTGAATATTAATGATTTTGACAAAAATTGGACCCCAGCGGCTCATCTGCCCCCACCCCGGGGCAATATACATGTATATTACCATAATATTCAAACATCTTCTCCTCTGAAACAGCTTAGCGAATCAAAGCCAAATTTTATGTGAAGCATCTATGGAATGGGGGAATTAATGTATATATAAATTATCTAGTTCACATGACCAAGATGGCTGCCATGCCCATATATGGTAAAAACCTTCAAAAATCTTCTTCTCCGAATCTGGTGGACCGATTTCAAAGAAACTTGGCATTAAGCACCAATGGCTGAAGTACTACAATGTATATATAAATCATGACCCTGTGGTGACCTTGACCTATTTTACGACTAGGTCAACATAGGTCGCCAATGCATTGGAATGGGAAAACTTTTAAAAAGTCATTTGAAGTGAAAATCTTGCAGGAAATGGGTAGTAGGACTAAATATTAATGATTCTGAAAAACAAAATGGACTTTAGGGCTCATATGTCCACACCCCGGGGCAATATACATGTATATTACCATAATATTCAAACATCTACTCCTCTGAAACCACTTGGCCAATTGAAGCCAAATTTTATGTGACGCATCTATAGGATGAGGGAACCAATGTAGATATTAATAATGTAGGTCACATGACCAAGATGGCCGCCATGCCCATATATGGTAAAAACCCTTCAAATATCTTTTTCTCTGAAACCAATCGATTGATTTCAATGAAACTTGGCATGAAGCATCCATGGCTAAAGTACTACAATAAATATATAAATCATGACCCTGTGATAACCTTGACCAAGTTTATGGCAAGGTCAACATGGGTTGCCCATGCATTTGAATGGGAAAAACTGTTAAAATGTCATTTGAAGGGAAAAGCCAGCAAGAAATTGGCAAATGGACAGAATATTGATTATTCTGAAAAAAGGAAAACGGCCCAAGGTCTTCATAAGCCCCTGTACTGGGGTTAAATACCATAATATTCAAACATGTTTATTGGTATATGCAGCAGACTCAGGTGAGCGTTTACAGGACCATTGGTCCTCTGGTTTTAATTGTCTTAAAGGATCTCAGTTTTAATTTGATTTGCTATTACTGCAGCTGGTGTTGTGCCGTGTGGCGGCCCTAAAAAGTCTCCCCGTACATCATCCATAGTGCAGGTTATATTTTCCTTTTGGTCCTTTGAGATCAGCGAGGATATTCTGAGATATCAGAAATATATTATCGGTTAAGTTCATTTTAACCTATGTTTAGTATATTTGGTCTCATTTAGATAATACTAGTCTTTGTATCGACTACCCTTTGAAAATTGCAAAACTTTCAGTTATTCCCTTTGGCTTCATTTTGCCAAATTCTAAAGGGTCACTGACGAGACTTTAATAGTCGAAACCGCGGTATGGCCCATCCCCTTTCTCATTTATATGTTCGCTGCTCTTAAAGGATCTCAGTTTTAATTTTATTTACTATTAAAATGTTCAGATTTACATCGCGCTTGATACCTAAAGACCTTTTGTCTATATTTTCTTTAAAAACTTTAAACGTTTGCGGCATGTACTCAATATATATTGCCAGTTCAACTTTATACAATGAATCACAATGAGTTTGCTTGACCATCTCATTGTACTAAATATTTATATGACCATTCTCACGCAAAAAAAAAAAAAAAAAAAAAAAAAAAAAAAAAAAAAAAATCCTTAAATGTTTGTATTTTAGTAAATGTAATGGTCAAATTTAAAGATGATAATTTGTATTATTTTAGAATATGTCAATGGCATGTAAGGTCCAGGCAGCGCCATAATAAAAGGTGTAGTCTATCCAAGGTACACAGGTTTGTCTCACGTTTTTACCAGCCTGGGTGGGGTGAATTGTATAAGTCAATGAACTCATCAGGAAAGCATGGGGTTTACTGGGGTATAAAATTTTTCTTATTTTTGCTCCAAAACATAGATTGTGGGTACTCGTTAGAACCGCCTCAACGTGTACCCGCAATGTATATTTTGATAAAAAAAACTATATTATAAAACAAATAAAGAAAAACAAACAAATAATAAAAAATAAATAAATAAAATAAAACAAATGTGTTCCATGTGCAAAAGTACGTCGTTTGAAGGTCATGTCTAAAAAGGACAGCCTACTTCCCGTGTACCGATTGTGTTATATTACAATGGTCAAGTTTTCTGTTATACTTATTACAAGTGGCTTGCTTCTTTCTACCGCGTTTTTTTTTCTTCTTCTTTTTTCATTAAATCATACAATGTAATTCTCTTGTTTTCATTTACATGCACTAAGAAGCGGAGTATTTCAAGTTTAAAATGCGTTGTACAGTCTCTGATACTGTTTATTTTTTATCCACCTATGTGAGCCACATGCTTTAAATATACCATATGCCTTTAATCGCATAAAGGTTTGCTGTATGATGACATAAACTTTCATGTGCTTTACTTAATGCATAATGATAGCCATGCGTACAAATTACTAAATAATGGTCTGACAAAAAAGTTATTTAATAGAAAAGTGAGCAAAAATACAAAACAAGCTGAATATAAGATGTGTTTGATGCAGTGTTGTACTTTGTAAATAAAGAGGACCGTGCATTTTTTACCTTCAATACATGTAACCTAACAAGAGAGATTAATTTGACATGGATATCATAATACTACCATTGAAATTTAATAAGCTTGCACACGAAGAATGTTGACACTGTGCATACAAACTGAAGATTTACATTCAAAACACTCAGGTAATTTGAGGTAGGTCCGTAATTAGCATGATGTCTGAAACAATTACAGTTCAATGTACTAAATTTTCTCGTCTCCAAGATTTGAACAGATCAGACACCGAAAACAATATCAACAGAAATAGTGATTTTAAACATTTTGAAACAAATGGCGAACACCGTAAAGAAAATAAAAGTGACAAAAGAAGCCATGACAGTGGTGAAGCAAAGTCTAAAGCAGACATACGAGTAGAAGATGACGTTAATTTTCCCATTCCTTGTGCAAGAAACACTGCATCTAAAACCGTTAACAGTCTGGCGATAAATGCGTGTAGTTGCCAGATCGACTTCCAAACGGACTCAGTCAATTATTCAAAATCTACAGGCAATGAAAGAAATGAACCAAGCATAGACAATGAATCAGTTCACAACGTTTCTAGCAATGCCATTACATCACATACTGACATTGTCAAAAATGCATTCACGAATTCATCTTTTGAGCATGACGTTGAAATTGAAATTCGACGAGGGGTGGTGTTGGAAAATAACGGGCCTAAGCAGTCACCAGAAAGCAATAAAACGGCCGACACAGACAATAATACTATTAATGTTGACAGTGAAAGAGAAGATGTCGACAAAAGATATATTAAACGTCTATACTATGACAGAGAGTTTAGGGAGAAAGTATTCCGAACATTCTCTGTGCTAGCGAATTATACCTTCTTCGTAAGTACACGATGATCATTTTACGCTTTTGTTGTTACTTCGCTTTATCGTAGTTTTAGCAGTTATATCATAGCCTTCATTCTATACCAAAAGGGTCAAGCTTTGTCATTCTAATTTGCGGTTTGTCGATATGCTGTTGTAATTTTTGTGCTGTTGGTGCTTTATGTATGTTTTCATATTTTTAGTTAAGTTTAGGTAACTGAGTGGCCACCTATTGGGAAAACAGCTGCTCATTCGGCTTACGATATGTTTTCATGGTAAAAGTATCTGATTGTTAGTTTGGTGTTTTTCCCACCTCGTTTTCTTGGAGTGGGAATCTTTTTCTGATTGCGCCTTTTCCTGATATTTGCCTACTTGTACCTTCGTACTAACTAAAAACATCAGAAACACTAACAAAAGCACTATATACTGGGTGATCTAGAATATCTGATACCTTTCCAACCTTTCATAATTATGTTTCGACAGCACATACGTTATTAAAATATATATCAAAACAATCTACAATGATTTAAGTTTTGTTTGGTATACAATGTTGGTTCGTCTATAAACCACTAACATGTAAAATAGGATTGGTCAAACATTTTCACAACATTTACGTATAAGCGTTGTTTGACGTCCATATTTTATTACAACGGTGTCAAGCTAATTTTGATAGTTTGCTATTTAGGGTGGGCACTTGAACGAAAATGCATATTCACCTAAACCAGATACTTTTTGAAAAGGCAAACACTCTCTTAATTGAAGGGTTTGCAAATTAACGCCACATTTGTGCATCTGTGGTACCAAAAACTCACACGAGGAATGACCTTGACGTCTTTATAACATAAATTGCACAGTCGCATCATGCAAAAACTGTCAAAATTTTAGACTTTTTATTCAGAATGTTACCTTTTAAAGAACTTAACATTATATACCAACCAAAATTGAATTATCACAGAGCATTGTGATTTTAGTTCTATAATTGTATATGCTTGCGGAGCAAAATTATGTAAGCTTAAAATGGTATCAGATATTCTAGATCACCCTGTATGTGCTTATTTGAAATCACGAAAATTAAATGAATTCATTAAAATAAGAAACTAATAGCGGTCTGATTTTTTTTCAAAACAGGGTTGGACATACGGAATAATCGGTCCGACTTTACCTGACCTTCAGCTGATTACAGATGCCAGTCTACAAGAGGCATCGTGGTTATTTGCAGCCTTTAATGTTGGCTACCTGGTTTCATGTGGACTATCTGGTTTTGGTAATGTATTCACCGCGTCCAATCGGAACGCCGGACGAAAGGTCGAAACGCCGGATCTGCGTTGTTTTAACTCCGGATTGCGGTAGTTTCCGCTGGATTCGCCGCCATTTTCGAAGGAATTTTTTTCGACCATGTAACAAAAACGTTTATTATAAATATTAAAAGAGTTTATGTCAACGTAAGCACCAGCCTGTTCGGATCTACATACATGTCTCTAACCGCCGATTATTCTGCTGGTGCATAAGCTCCGCTAGGATATGCAAACATTCGAGGAGATTTTTGATTTCCCTGTTCGGCCATACGCTAAAATAATGTTCGCCCCAAACATTTTCGTACTATTGTCATTTTCTTCAAAGTATTGACAAATTGCTGGTTGATTTTGCATTTTTACATGAGACTATATCGTAAAAAGCCAATTGCTCGTGATTTTCTGCTCGAACAAGCGTACGTTTCAATAAAATACCGCAAAATCAAAGTAACGCCGGATAATACGGCAATCTGAGTTTTCAAACTTGGCAAGTATTTGCATAGATTAATGACTTATAAGATAAGGTCTAGTACGCAAGTGGAATGCTCCTTTTTTTTTTTTTTTTTTTTTTTTTTTTTTTTTAGCAGAATCACTTATTTGTACATGTATGAACGATTGGCTTATTAATGACGTTCTTGCCAATACTAGCATAGTTTGGCTGTTTCGAACACGTAATGCCAGTTTTTGACCATCTGATTATAAATCATGACACTATCATGACCTTGACCTATTTTATGGTGAGGTCAACATAGGTCGCCTATGCATATGAATTGGGAAACTGTTAAAATGTCTTTTAAAGGATATCTTGCATGAAATTGGCAGTAGGACTGAATATCAAATTATCAATGAGTCTGTAAACAATTGGATCCGTGGGGTTCATCTGACCCCATCCCGTGGCAATACATGTATATTATCATAATATTTTAAAAACCTCTTCTCCTCTGAAACAGTTTGGCCAATCAAAGCCAAATCTTATATGAAGCATCTATAGGAAGGTGGACCAATACAAGTATTAAAAATCAGTTTCACCTGACCAAGATGACCATCATGCCTATATAATGTAAACACCCCAACTACTGTTCTTCTGTCGAGTGACAGTCACTGTACTTCCTTACTCTCATGTGAGCGATCGTTCCCTTTGGGCTACAAGCAGTATTAAAAGAGAAACGAAAGCAAAACTTCTCCAACAGGGCTATCGGTATCATAAACTTCGAAAAACCGTTTCTAAATTTTATCGTAGACACTATGAATTGATTTCCAAATATAATGTTGGGTTAAAGACGCTTTTAAGTGAGGGCCTTTCGGAACCTGAATTTTATGGTGACTTGGTTTACAAATTTAAGAAACTTAAAGGAATAAATGATTTTTCTTTTCAGTTCAGAAAAATCATAACACGTTACAGACGTATAGGTTATAACTTGAATGTTATTCGACAGTCTGCATGCTTAGTTTTTAACCCAATCATGGTTGATAACTATGCTGCCTTCTTTAATTGCACGTCGGTGGGTCGGGCGTCAGACTCTATGATGGCCCCGACTTAAAGCTATTCATTTTAGTTGGTTGGGGCCGGAGCTTCTTGTCTGTTGCTTGGCCCACCGGGGTCCAACTGGTGTTTTTCTTTTGCTCCGGAGTTAGTAGGTTATTCGGCGCCCAGGGATCTCCATCGTCGGGCAGCTTACTCGATCTGTGAGTCCTGGTTTTTGATTCATCAGGATGTTTATCATGATTTATTTGTTTGTTCTTGATGATTCATTGACTAGTTAGAGATTCACCACGAGGTCCGAAGAATTAACTAAATGTTATGAACCACTGCAGACGCTGAGGGTGAGGTTAGGTACCTGTAAAACCGGTTTAAGCCCGCCCGTAACTTTGTGTTACTGATCGTTCCAAGTCGATACTTCTGTGGTGGTTATTTTTGTTTTATGTCTTGGTGTTTAAAAAAAAATTTGTGCTGTTGGTGCCTTATGTATGTTTTCATATTTTTTAGTTAAGTTAAGGTAACTAAGTGGCTACCTATTGGGAAAATAGCTGCTCATTCGGCTTACGATATGTTTCATGGTATAAGTACCTGATTGTTAGTTTGTTTTTTTCCCACCTCGGTTTTTTGGAGTGGGAATCTTTTTCTGATTGCGCCTTTTCCTGATCTTTGCCTACTTGTACCTTCTTAATTCGAAAGTTCTGACAGTCCTGGTTTTTGTGTACCCCCTCCGAAAGTTCTCAATGCTTCCTATAAGGGTATAACCATAATAATTTCATTTGCTGTTCAGAGGCCTTAGGCTGTCAATATTTACACACACAAAAAAACACCATAGTATGCACTCAGATTGGTCAAAATCTAAGACGCACTTGCTGCTAGAAGCATATTTTTTTTTATTGATATGCAAATATTAGAGAGTGGGGAAAACACAAAAATAAATCATTTTAAATCTTACTCTTTTTTCACTTTACAGATAATTACGATCGGTCGGGTTTGTAGATCAATAAACAGAAAAAGTCTGGCCTAAATGCATTTGACCTATACAGGTGTATACCAACGTTTTCGGTCATTTGGTAACTAACACTTAATTCACGTGACTGGGCAAATATATGCATTTTATGTCATACTTCTGGCGGTAAATTTGTTGTAGGGGTACTCTAAAAGAGACCGACCTTTACATAAATGACTTTCCATAATCGATCGTAGTATTGAGGAAACCTGTTTTTATGGTCACTGCATACTTCCAAAACACGCTCCAGTATCTTGCCTCTTTAACACAGACTTAAAAACTATCAACCACTTTTATCTTACATTGCTTCTCTTGACTGAGAAGCAACAAGTCAAAGATCATCCATCCTCAATGATGACAACCGAACGTCGAACTTATTTCTTGAGGTCACAGTCAGAAAGCAAAATTCTCACTTCTAAGAAAGTGATGCTGCACAAAAATGAGCATTCCACTTGCGTACTAGACCTTATAAGACATTAATCTATGCAAATACTTGCCAAGCTTGAAAACTCACATTGCCGTATTATCCGGCGTTACTTTGATTTTGCGGTATTTTATTGAAACGTACGCTTGTTCGGGCAAAAAATCACGAGCAATTGGCTTCTTACGATATAGTCTCACGTACAAACGCATAATCAACCAGCAGTTTGTCAATACTTTGAAGAAAATGACAATAGTACGAAACTTTTTTGGGCGAACACTATTTTAGCGTATGGCCGAACATGGAAAACAAACATCTCCTCGAATGTTTGCATATCCTAGCGGAGCTTATGCATCAGCAGAACAATCGGCATTTAGAGACATGTATGTAGATCCGAACTGGCTAGTGCTTACGTTGACATAAACTCTTTTATTATTTATAATAAATGTTTTTTTACCTGGTCGAAAAAATTTCCTTCGAAAATGGCGGCGAATCCAGCGGAAACTACCGCAATCCGGAGTTAAAACAACGCAGATCCGGCGTTTCGACCGTTCGTCCGGCGTTCCGATTGGACGCGGTGGTATTGGTATTGCAAAAATCCTGTCAGAAGCAGTTCAGTCAGTTGTATCATCGTTCTTATTCTCAGTTTATGTGCTTAAAGAGATTTTGTGGACATGGTCATGTTGATGATACATTTTATGTTTGATGTTTGATTCTTTTGAAACCAAATCTGAATTGATCGATCCATATCTAATTTCAAAGCATGTAATTCAGACTATTTGTATTATGAAATCATACATGTAGACCTATATACTGACACATTTTGATTCTGTCAAATTTCTGATTGTATTTATGATTTTGAAATCCTCTTTCTAACAATAAATGTAAATTGTAAACGTTGTTTTATGTTTTATTCTCTTTCAGCAAACAAAAAGTTCAATTCGGACATTTTGATTTTTCTATACACTGTCCTACACGCCATTTCTATGGGTGTTTTGCCATGGATACCTAGCATATATGGCATGGCTGTCTCCCGAGGTGTCATAGGGTACTGTTGCGGAGGTCAAGATATAGGTACATGTTAATAGTGTTCATTATCATCCCTGTAAGTACTATGAGTTTGAAAGTAAATGCTCGTACATTCACTCAGAAAGTGTATTGAACATGATATCAACGCTAACGTCTGGCGATTTTCTTTACATAAATTTATTTCCAGTTTTGTTAATTGATTTCATAGTACATGTACGTACGATTTTCTACCGTCACTAATGATTGTGGCGAACAAACATAAAATAATAATAACTGTCGATAATTCCCACGATATAATTATTTTGTTGCCACAATAAATACAAAGTATATAATTTACATTGTCACAATAAAGTTAATAATTGTACTTTCCTCTATTTCTGTCCATCAGTTTCTCATATTTCGTCTTCCACCATATTCATTCTTCACTGTGTATAATTTCTTCTATGTTTCCTGTTTCTTCTGTTTATTACAGTCCCAAATGTTCTTTATAGACTACCTTGTTACTATCTGACGTTACTAACGTCGCGACGTTACTTGATGTTACTATTTATAAAACAATTAATGCTATGCCAAACAATTAAGTATATTACTGAAATAATGCATAAAATTATACTAAAAATAAAATCGTGGGTTTCCACGACACTCCCACCGCCAAGATTTAGTGTCTGTTTATTGCCTGCTGATGCTTTGAGTTCCATATGATATTTTCCTTTTGTCTTGTATGTAGCTTATCTCTGATGCTATATAATACTTCCCTGCTGTAATTGTAAATTACTTTGGTATCGTCTGGTATCAGCTGTAGTTGAATGTCACCTTGTCTGTGTACGTTTCTCTGTTGCATCAAGGCTCTCCCAGCCTTGATAATATGTACTGGCTTACTGTCTCCTGTTTTATTTTAGTTGGAATCTTTATCCTCCTGCACTTTTGAAAGATTATTCACGTTTTCTGTTTGCATATCATCGCTATTGTAAGTGACATTTTGAAAGGTTTGCTTTGTCAGTCTATCCGCCAGCTGTTTATTTATATCTATAATCATTGTTTTCAGCTCTAGCATTTCTGACTTAATTTCATTCAGCTTCTCATGCAGTACACCTTGAACATGGTTCTTCGGTTTTTCATCAGTGCTTTCTTTGCCCGCGTCAAGACTCACAGAAAAAGATGTACATGTCTTGCTTTCTGGAAATTTCTTCGGACACAGACTTCTGTGATGATGGTTTATCTTCCCACAGAAAATACATTGTTTCTTTCGTAGACATTTAAACGCTATATGACCTTTCTTTAGACAAATATAGCAACTGTCCTTGATCCTCTGTCTTCTGTCTTCAACTGTGCTGAATGCTGTACACTGGTCACTGCAGTGATTCCCATTGCAATATCTACACTGTATTACATAATTGTTATAACCATTCTGAGTTTGTGTTGAGTGATGTTTTTTGGAAAAAAGATCTTGATGCTTCTCTGATTTCCTCTGTTGATCCAGTATATCCCAAATGATCAGCTCTTTCCAAAGCACATATGTAAACATTTAATGAATGTCTCAATTTCTTAACTGACCATTTATTCTTGGCTCCTGTATGTAATTCTAGTTGTTGAAATATGTCCTCTGGGATCTTAGATTTAATTATTACTAGAAACATGTCATTGTTTGTGTCTTTCTGCAGCTCTTCCAGGCATCTAAAATGGTATTCCAGTTTATCATACATTTGACGAAGACTGCTCGTGTTGTTGAGGGCTGGGGTTATGTTAATTGAGATCCATAATATGGTGATGAACAATTGCTTGTGTATTGTGAAATCTATTTTCTAGCAATGCTTTAACAACTCCGTAATTTTCTTCAGAAATTAAGATACCTGATACAGCGTTTTTTGCTTCTCCACTAAGTCTACTTTTCAGATAACACAGTTTCTCTATTTCTGATAAATGTGCGTTCTGGTCCACTGCAACTTGAAATAAATTCCAAAACTCTGCCCACTGTAATATTTACCATCAAACATGGACACTTCAAGGTTTGGCAGCTTAAACGCACTTCTTTGATTCTGTAGTATATTCATTTTGTGTTTTTTTAATATCTGTCGCTGTTGCTCTAGCAGATGTGCCATTGTTAGTTCTAACTCACACATTATTACTAAAATGTTTCTTCACGCCTCGAGTTTACTGGTTCAGATCCGCTTCGCGGTATCACTTGTGGCGAACAAACATAAAATAATAATAACTGTCGATATTTCCCACGATATAATTATTTTGTTGCCACAATAAATACAAAGTACATGTATATAATTTACATTGTCACAATAAAGTTAATAATTGTACTTTCCTCTATTTCTGTTTCTCATATTTCGTCTTCCACCATATTCATTCTTCACTGTGTATAATTTCTTCTATGTTTCCTGTTTCTTCTGTTTATTACAGTCCCAACCTTGATGTCTTCCATTAAAATCCCTTAGTTACTATCTGACATTACTAACGTCGCGACGTCATGCTACTTGACGTTAATCACTCATTCTAAAATAAGGTGCAATTCCTGGCGAAAAAAAATGAAGAGAAATAAACGTTTAGAATTACACTTTTTCGACATACCATCACTATTATGGATCATCCAGGCTTCATCCTGTAAAATTTCACCACCTTCCCGATATTCTTGCAATTTCTACATTATTTTGAAACTTGATGGGTATATTCCAATTTGGTAATCAACGTGACGCACTACATATGAACTAAATGTAACCATAACACAAACTCAGCCTATATCTCTGACTAGCAGACTTCAGTTTCTCAAATAAAGAGCAATATTAAGTAGATTAAATCAAACAATAAACGTCCTTTCATATCAACTATCGAAAAATGTTAGATAATTTGTGTATGATGCAGGCTTCTTGATTCAGAATTTTCAGTGTTGTTAACTTGCAACTATAATAACATCTGACCTGTACATCAGAATTATATAAAAACATGTAATGATAATTACATTTGTCCTACATGAGTGGCGGAGCTTATAATTACTTTTCTAAATACATCTTGTTATATGGCAGGTCTTGTTTTATTCAGCGTCACGTAAATTACTTGCAAACCGCAACATAAATTATTTTTGCAATACAGATACACAAGGGCATTAAATATTATCTGAAAGACTTTATCTGGATACGTTTACTCCAAACAGACAATCTTGTGTGATCCTATTTCATTTTTTAATATTGTTTTACTTTTTGCACAACATTCTATAAAAATGTAATATACGTGACGGAATACTGTAATTTACGTGACGGTAATATTTAAGTCACCTACATTATTTTTAAACTTAGATATGTTTGAGTTTTTGCTAACTTAAAATGAAGCATGGAATTTGAACCAGTCTGCACTAGAAGTAAATCCTTCGATTAATTAACCACATAATTATTTAGTAAAACAAAACTGTTTTATATTGATAAAAATGTATATTAATCTCAGGGATGATATTTTACTGTTGGTCAGTATTTTGGAATGGACAAATGCGAATAACAAATGTAGTATTGCTATGTCTTTGATTGAAGGAGGTGTGATCCTTTTAGATTCAACTGTTTTCAACTATAACTGATAAATAGACTTAACTACCTTTGTATTTTACGTGACAAATGCGTAATTTACGTGACATTGCTTGAAAAAACACCATATTCCGTAAACTTAACTACTGAAAAGTACATAATGGACATTAAAACATTTATTGACGCTGATTCAAAGCACAATCTTAGCTATATAATATGTCATATTGACATTTTTAAAGTAAGTACCGTCACGTAAATTACTGTCACGTTTATTACATTTTCAACTTTAGCATCCGAAAAAACCACCTTAGGGTCGTATGGTATTAACTTTAGTTTTTGTGAGATGTATTCATCCTCCATACTTTCATATTCAGATAACGTTGTTTCAAATACCATGTTGGATTTGTAGAAAAATGATGTCACGTATGATTACATCTTAAAAGGGACGCAATGGTTAAGCAGGGGGATTAGATATATTTGACCAAAATAGAAAAGCAAAATGAAAAATCCATATGTTATCCATATACAGGACATATTCAACTATTTAATTGACACAATTTGGTCTGCAATAAGAGAAAGCAGTATTAAGATTTGGACAATCTTCTATAGCGTCACGTAAATTACAGAAACTCTGTGACATGCTTTTTTCGATTTTTGATGTTTGATATTTTTGTTTGTTTACAATATATAAAATAACCATTTATTTTACCAAAAGATAATGTCAAATTAAGTAAATCGAACGATGTTGTTTCGTGTGAAAATAGAATTTGTTCATTCTATCACCTTTTGATTTTTTACATTTCAGTTTGTGACATGCCGTTTTTGGTGGGGTCATGCATTATTCACTTCTACCAGAGACCTTAAAAAACATAACCGGGTATCATACTTTATTCGGTTTAAATGGAGATAGTACCAAATTTTGAAAATACAGCCAACCTTGATGATATATTGAACAATGTCACTCTAATTTTTATTCAACACCCCGAGACAGGGGGTGCGCTGCTTATTTTAGAATGAGTGTAATATTTATAAAACAATTAATGGTATGCCCAACAATTAAGTATATTACTGAAATAAGGCATAAAATTTTACTATTGTATTGTCAAAATCAAACCGTGGGTTTCCACGACAATGATCAATTTAAGTTTCACATTTAGATCGCTTGAATACACTGCTGTTTCTTTTATTCCAGAGCTTACTGCGATGTTATTTTCCGTTTGGCACGACAAATCTGGTCCAATTGTGGTGATGTCATATTTCGTGTATGGGGTTGGTGGCATACTATCGCCCTTGGTCGCGGAGCCATTCCTGATCAAAACTCAATCACAGACTACCAGGGCTAATTTACAAAATACCAGTACATCAGGTGCAGGATGGCAGTCGAATTGCAGTAATGGGACGGAAAGAGCTGAATTGATGGATAATGCATCAACTTCAATAAACTGTAATGCTACGTTAAAGCCGGATGTAAATTACACCAACGTGCATTTCGCGTACCTGATCGGCGCACTCCTTGCTGCATTGACAGCCATGCCATTTATTATATTCTATTTTAAGGACAGTCAAAAAGAAGACGAACAAAACCCAGAAACTGAAAAGACAGCGAAAGTATCTGGCAAACTGCGAATCGTGGTGGTTGCGTTAATTTCCATTGCCCACTTTGCTGGTATGGCTATAGTGGATGAATACCCTATTTTCTTAACAACATTCGGAATGCTTCAGCTGGACTGGTCACAGACCAAGGGGTCATCAATGACTGCTGTTTATTTTGCCATGTACGCCGTCGGTAATCTTCTTGAAGTTTTCCTTTTGAGGTATATGTCATCTAGGTCATACGTTTACCTAACCTATGTTTTAGTCCTTGGGTCAATTGCACTGTTTTATGTCGGTGTCCATTGGACTATTTCACTACTTCAGACAATCCCGGTTGCTCTGATTGGTATTGCCACATCTTCCATTATGCCGACTCTGTTTACTTGGACACAAGAGTCAGTAACACCTGTGTCAGGGTTCGTAGCCTCTGTCTTGTACTTTTCTGGGTCAGTTGGAGGATTACTTAACCCGATTCTTCTTGCGTTTCTAATAGAATCTATAACACCAATGTGGCTAATCTACCTAAGTGTTGTCAAGGCATTGTTTTGTTTCGTTATTTGCATCATCGCTGATTTGCTGATAAAAAACTGTTAAATATCTTGTCGGTGGTTCTGAAATTCTCAGTATGACTTATGCTTGAAATGAAGTTGATTTTTACCGAGAGATTATGTGCTATTTCTGTCGCTAATGTTGATGTTTAATGTGTTAGAAGAGACCAGTATAGGCAGCTTTTGTGAACTGTTTTCCTGTGTATTTTTTCATTTGCCTTTTATTTTGTATGTGCCGTTGGATCTTTTTTAAATTGTCGTCATTTTCGGTTATCTACGTGGAATGAATTTGCTTGTTTTTGCAACGAAGTAGACTTCTAGAACGATTATGCAGTATGATCAACGCTCGCTCAAGTAGATTTTATCAATACCAAAGGATTAAATTTAATCAAGAATTGACCGGTATCTGTTTGACATTCATTGATGATGAAGTAAACTTCATTGCAATCCAAATAAAATGTATGCCTTCGGCTTGGTGGGCTACACCACTCTTTCTGGGTAACCCAATACTGAGCGTTGACACTTATCGCATTAAACATTACTGCGTCAAAACTGTCCAGCGTCGTAAGGTAGTCCGGGTAGCGCAGCATGTATGACGTCAACAGTCTTCTCATCTGTGGCATCACTGAGCTTCTTCTTGGCAACCGTTCAACATATCCAGGTTGGTATCTTGAAGTGCAAGTTTACCGACTCCTAAATCAAGCAGAGCTTTAGAGAAATTCCCCGTACCACAGCCTGCATCCAAAAGATGGAGTTCCTAAAATGTCACGATAAGTAGAGTGAGTTTACAGCCGACAAATTTGCCCCTTTCAACTGTTATTTAAAATGAATACGGGTACGTTCTTTCATACAGAGGTAGCTAAGTATTCTAAATCTTCAATGAGAACGTTTGAATCGCTCGGCTGAAATGCATCATTGTCAACGCAAAGTTTGTATAAAGATGCCAGCATTCTGGCGGAACTGTTTGAACCCGAGAGGAACGTACAGTTGAAATTAGATTGAATTTACCTTGATAACACAAGGATGACCATTTTATTGAAAGCTGGCCGAGAAATACCGAGAAGAAACAATTATTCTACTTCTACAATTTTTATGCTTAAATATAAATTACGGCGCTGCAACATATACATCCTTTTTATCAAGAAAATATGTCCATGAAAAGTATACCCCCATCATAAAATCATAACACGTTACAGACGTATAGGTTATAACTTGAATGTTATGCGACAGTCTGCATGCTTAGTTTTTAACCCAATCATGTTTGATAACTATGCTGCCTTCTTTAATTGCACGCCGGTGGGTCGGGCGTCAGACTCTATGATAGCCCCGACTTAAAGCTATTCATTTTAGTTGGTTGGGGCCGGAGCTTCTTGTCTGTTGCTTGGCCCACCGGGGTCCATTTGGTGTTTTTCTTTTGCTCCGGAGTTAGTAGGTTATTCGGCGCCCAGGGATCTCCATCGTCGGGCAGCTTACTCAATCTGTGAGTCCTTTTTATTGATTCATCAGGATGTTTATCATGATTTATTTGTTTGTTCTTGATGATTCATTGACTAGTTAGAGATTCACCACGAGGACCGAAGAACTAACTAAATGTTGTGAACCACTGCAGAAGCTGAGGGTGAGGTTAGGTACCTGTAAAACCGGTTTAAGCCCGCCAGTAACTTTGTGTTACTGATCGTTCCAAGTCGATACTTCTGTAGTGGTTCTTTTTGTTTTATGTCTTGGTGTTTAAAATTTTTGTGCTGTTGGCGCCTTATGTATGTTTTAATATTTTTAGTTAAGTTAAGGTAACTGAGTGGCCACCTATTGGGAAAATAGCTGCTCATTCGGCTTACGATATGTTTCATGGTATAAGTACCTGATTGTTAGTTTGGTTTTTTCCCACCTCGTTTTTGGAGTGGGAATCTTTTTCTGATTGCGCCTTTTCCTGATCTTTGCCTACTTGTACCCCATAAACCCCACTTTTATATAGTAGAAATGGAGTATACAATGGTGTACCTATTTTGATCCAAAGCATATGTGGGTACTCGTTAGAACCGAATTACCCAGGCGGTTCTAACGCGTACAGATCTACAATCAGTGTTTTGAGCGAAATCAAGAAAAATATCAAAATGTTTCAGCCGAATTTTTTCAGTTTTGCAGCAGTAATAATCTCTGTATATTGCATAGGCGTGTTTTCACAATAAGTGTGACTTCCACTATCTGGAAGATACGTAGAGGATCTTACACGAGTGGTCATTTTATATGAAATTTATTAAACGAGCCTTCGGCGAGTTTAATAAATTTCATATGAAATGACCACGAGTGTAAGATTCGTTTTATCATATGACTTCTAAAATAGGTTTTTATCGCTTTTAAAGTGGACATATTTCCAATGAAAATTTACATTGTTGTTACGGACGTCGTCAATGACGTTACGTATTCCCGCAAAAGTGTTATTACACGTGTGGTCATACGATTTTTATGACATGACGTTATCCACTGGAAAACAGCGGCGTCATATGATAAAGTAGTTTATTAATGTGTAGGCCCGCCTCCTTTATATTCACTTGTATTGGATATAATTAAGGACTGTATATACATAATTGAAGATTTACCTGTATAAAAAGCATTGTTTATTTTGTCAACAATGCTACATTCTTTAGCATGCTTTATCACGGGACTATTGAATATGTTGCAAATACATGGATTTGTGTATACATGATTGTGGAATGAGTGGTCAGCTCAGAGCAAGTGAGTAATTTTTCAGTTACTTCCGGGTTGAAATCGTCGGACCCATTTTTTTTAGCTTTTTGAAAACAATATGACAGATTTTTCGATGTAGTCATTGACTTCAATCATATAAGAACCTGAAACAAAGGGCATGTCATTTTTCAGCAAACAGTAAGCGCACACGATCCGCCCCAAGTTACCCACTTTCAGAATTTTCCAGAAAAGCATGTTTACAATAACTTTTCCCAGAGAAATACATTTCCATGACCCCAAAATAACTTTTAATTTGTCAGATTATGTATCCTAGACATTTAGGCTTTGCATAATTTTTATTCAAATGCATTACATTTTCCAGGAAATGGGTCCCACGAAAACCAGTTACATTTCCAATTTTACACCAAGCTATTTAAAATTTTAAAATAATAACTATATTGACTCATTCCTAGTATCAGTGACGTCTATTAGCAATAAATACACATCATCATTTGATTAACAGTTTCAAGAAAACAGTAGATTTCTGTTTTACATACCCCACCCACTCATGTCAATATTGATAAATCCTTAATGTAACACAGACTTCAACGGAATAAAACATTGCATTATTTTAGAATGTATCAATTATTTATGTCTTCAACATAAATATTTGACACCAGAATCAGGGACATGGACGGTTAAGACATTGAAACAATAAAATAATACAGTCTATCCAAAGCACAAAGAGCCTGGGTTAGCTCGCGTGTATATGAGAATACACTTGAAACAGCTGTTGATGTAAAATTTGCATCGGTCCTGGAAGATGATGAGTTGCAAGTGCAATATTAGGACAACTCTTATGTTACGTCTACACTGGACCACGTTCTCACTACGTCCTTACCACGTTCTAAAAATTCAAGAACGCGACGAGGACGGGGTCAAAATGAAGCAATTTCGGATTTCTAAGTTCCCACTACGTCCTTACTACGTCCCCGCCACGTTCTTATTACGTCCGCACCACGTCCTTACTACGTCCTTCACGTTTCCACTACGTCCTCAATACGCGCTCACCAAGTTCATCCCGTTTCCACTACGTCCTTGCTACGTCCTCACAAAGACCAAGCAGTTCATACCACGCGCGAACTACGTTTCCAGTACGTTCTAACTGTAAATATATTAATCAGTCGTGTATTAAGGGTCAGATAAGTTGCGAAACAGCTTGAAATTGCAGTAAGAAAATGACGGGCGGACAACATTTCCGGTGGTATTCGCATGAAATTGAAGAATGCCTCTATCCTCAACTCCGCTAGTAGTCGGTCGTAATGCCCATACTAAAGTCTCCTTTCAGCTGATAGCCAAGGGCGCACCCAACAAGATCTTGCCCTTCTATTCCTCCTCCTGTGAAATAGCACAAGTGCAGCCTGTGCACCAAGTAAGGCATGATGTCCTTGAAGGAGAGCAAGTTACAAGAGTACTTCTCTGTTCATGTTTCGATTTCGATATGATTTAAATAAAAGCGAAAGCAATTGCTTGAGGGTACGGGACAATTAAAATAAAATTAATAAAACGTGGAGGACGTAGTTCGAACCTGGTGTGAACGTGATAAGAACCTACTAAGAACGTGTTAGGAACCGCTAGGACGTGATAAGAACGCAGTACAGTCTTCTAGGACGCGGTAAGGACGTACAAGAAGCGTGGTATGGTCTTGTCGAGAACTTGATGGACGTAGCGAGGACGTAGCGAGGACGTAGTAGAAGCGTAGCGAGGTCTTGATGGTCTGCAACAAATTTGCATCGCGTCCACGAAGACTGCACTACGTTTGCGCTACGTTCTTTCTACGTCCTACAAGTTCCTACTACGTCCCTACCACGTCCTTACTACGTCCTTACTGCGTTCTAATTCCACCCCGTCCTCACCACGTTTCTTTTGAGCATGTTCAAAATTTGACCAAGACCTCCGCGTCCATCAAGACCTCACTACGTCCTTACTACGTTCCTACCACGTTCTACAAGACCGTACCACGTCCTCACTACGTCCTTAACTTTTTTAGGACGTACTAAGGACGTAGTGAGAACGTGGCCCGGTGTAGACGTAACATTAAGATATGCAGTTCCTTGCTAAACTAACCTCGTGGTTACCGAACCTGAACAAAAAAGTTAATCATGATTTTAGCGTAGGCGGACAGATGTGGCGCAAATGAGGCATGTTCGACTTGCTTTTTAGTCAGTTGACACGGAAAATAGCTTAAATGTCCGCCTACCATAAGTCCGTTATTTTGAATGAAAAAGAATTAAACATCCGAGGAGCAGTGGAACCACTGACTTAACCTTAAGTCAACCGTGGGGTCGCAGGTTCGATCCTGGGTTTCGCCAGTCCTTTGTGTGAGACTATAAATCGAGGTCCCTTGACAATTTTCCAGGACAAACTGCTGATAAGGACAAGCTGTGGTTAGGCTGGCGACTATGACAGACTAATGTCTTAAGTCCTTAAGTCTTAAGTTCCTAGGCTTCAGGCCTGACTTACGGACAAAACGCGTACATACATGTACATGTTTTGAAACAGGGCATGACATTTAAAAATAAATAGAGCCTAGTATAAAAGATGTCTGGGCCATGAAGCAAAAATGTGCATGATGAAGTTTGAAATGCATTCGGCGTTTTATTTTTATGCATATTGTGGGCTAATATGTGATACTATAAACAGAAATACAAAACAAATATCGACCGAACCACATTTTGGGTGGTGCTGCCATGTTTTTCCCCTACAAAGTAAAACATTTTAGTTAATTCCAACAACTGTGTGTGAATCACGCCGTACTAAATGCGAGAGTACATTACATAGTCTGAACAGGACAGCCTCTGTGAGATTTCTGTACTTTTTTATGCGGTATGCATTTAATCGCATAAATATTTGCTTTAATAGGGCATGATAACATAGCTTTAATTACGTAATGTATAACAATAGTCATGCGTCCAAAATCACTAAATCGGATGTTGCGACAGAATGTTAAAACAGAACACAAAGATCTGGTTGATACAGTGTTGTACTTTATGACTAAAGAGGACCGTGTATTTTTTGACATTCAATAACAGTATTATAATCTTAAAAGAATTTGATTTGACATGGATATCATATTAAATCTAGCATTGCCGACGTCATAAAGATGAAATTGACTAGCATTGCACGCGAAACAGGTCGTTAAAATATTCTTGCAAGCACTGGTACTAAGGATTATTTTTATAGACGGGTAATTCGAGGAAGATTATTCTGTCAGGACGGAGACTGAAACTATAACAGTTCACTAAACTAAGCTTTCTTTGGACCAAGACATAGAAAAAGCGGATACCAGAAAGAATAACAACAGAAGCAGTGATTCTAGCGTAGTAACAAAGTTTTTATTCGATACAAAATTTCAAACGAATGGCGATATGGGATTATTTGACAGTGTTGAGGCAAAGTCTGAAAGAACAAAAGTTTAATTCGCCATTACCTGATGACAAAACAAATGTTTTTGAAACAGTTAATCGTCTGGCGATAAATAGCAATATCTGTTTGCAAACAAATTCGACCAATGAAGCAAACACAGACGATGAATCATTTCGTAACGTTTCTAAAGTGCGTTTCATAGTGTCTGATAATGTTTTTCTTTTTTGCAACTGTTTAAATATAGATTATATATTTTCTTGATGGAATTGAGCATTTATAGTTTGTCGCAAAATGTGCGGCAAAACATTTGAAATCGGTTTACAAATAAAAGAGTTCTGGTCAAAACATTTTGAATAGGGATTTCCTATACAAAAATCTTATGAAAGAGAGGTAAATATTTTTTCGCAAAAAATTAAATCGTTAGATTTTAATAATAGTTACTCAAAATCACTATAAAATGGCGCAAATGACATACCTGAGCAAAATTTTCACGATCAAGTAAAGATTTTCGAAAAAAATATGCGTTTTGATGATCATCGATTGTGTTCCTTGTCAATGCAAAAATCCCTATTCAAAATTTATTTTAGCCATAAAATCGTTATCTGCTACCCGATTTTCAACATTTTTTCAGGGCCTGTTAGGGCAAACTAAGATCAATATTTTGACAGGAAAATAATTTTCCTATCGTCATCCATGCCAAAATTTTCTGCGAAAAACCATTATCAGGGGCAAGGTTTTAGACTTTAACAATTACAATATGCCAAATACCCATAATGTCGAAAGTGCATTAACAAATCCATCTTTTGAGTATCAAGATGATATTGATAGACATACTCGTCAGGACGTGTCGAAAGATCTAACGGTGGTAAATGACACACCCAAGCAGACACCGAACAGCAATATTACGGTTAACACCGATACTTCGGATGCTGAAATTGAAAAGAAGGATGTTGACAAAGGATGGTTAAGAAGTATATTCTATAACGGAAAGTTTAGGAAGAAAGTATTCCGAACATTCTATGTGTTAGCGAATTATACCTTCTTCGTAAGTGCACTGCCTGTTGATTTTGATGCCAAGTCTTTGATAAAACCCAGGATAATCTGATTCTCTTTAATTTTGTATGATAGTAGATTTTCTCTTTAATATAATAGTTCTCACAGTCCAAGTATATTTTTACTTCATGGGCGCCATTCAAACAACATTCTATGCTCGTTGGATATCTTTGGGCCACTGTCATCTAGTTTAATACAGCTAAATATACCAATACTAGTTCATGATTTTCACGTTCTTCTTCAGGCCCATGGACTACGATAAAGTTTTAACTTCATGATAAACTTCTGGGGCCAGTTGTTCAAAACTTTGTTGGCTTAACGTTATCGTTGAGACCACAACTCGTTAAGTAAATGCCGACTACATTAGCAAATACACTGTTATTTTTGTTGATAAAATGTGAGAATCCTTTGCAAAGGATTCTCACAATTTATCAACAAAAAATAACAGCGTATTTGTAATATTTTATGTTTGAAATTTTAACGAATCGTTATCAAACGATGTCGTTAATTTTGAACAACTGATCTCAGGTGTGTCCATTTCTTTACAAGGTGATGATCTTTAGTATCAGTTTCGTTTTTCTAAACAGGGTTGGACATATGGAATAATCGGTCCGACTTTACCAGATCTTCAGCTGTTAACAGATTCTAGTCTACAACAGGTCTCCTGGTTATTTGCAGCGTTTAATATTGGCTACCTGGTTTCATGTGGTCTATCTGGCTTTGGTAATGTATTTCAAATGCTCTCAGAAGCAATTCAGTCAGTCGCACCATCGTTCCTTATTTTCAGTTTATCTTGTGTACGAGATTTATCTATAAGAGCTCGTCAAGACGGCATCTGCTCTGGACATGGTCATGTTAATGATAAATGAGCCGCCTCGTGAGAAAACCAACAATGTGGTTTCAGAACAGGTCCGACACAAACCGGCCTGTACAAGCGCAGAAAAGAGCTAAAAGCTTGAAATTTCGTATTTAAGTAGAAGAGGAATTATACTATCCGAGTAGCGAAAATAAAGGCGCTGATCAGCTTCGCGGTTACCGCGAAGCTGATCTGCGTCTTTGTTTTCGAATATGCAGATTGTTGGTTTTCCCATGAGGCGGCTCAAATGTTATATTTGATGTTTCTTCCTTTGAAATTAAATCTGAGTGGATGATATATGCCCAATTTCAAAGCATGCAACTCAGACTATTTGTATCATAGAAATTAAAACTAAGTAGGCAATGATCAGGAAGTGGCACAATCAGAAAGAAATTCCCACACCAAAAGCAGAGGTAGGAAAAAGCTAAATTGACGATCAGGCACTAACACAAAGAGAACATGAGCAGCTATTTCACAATAGGTGGCCACTCCGTTATACGGACTTAACGAAATATACGAAAACATAGATAAGATGCAAACAACACTCGACACTCATACAAAACCATACATGTGCATCTAGATCTTTTGATTCTGTCAACTTTCCGATTTAATTTATGATTTTGAAAGTATCTTTCTAATAATAAATGTAAACTCTAAACGTTGTTAAATATATTTTATTCTCTTTCAGTAAACAAAAAGTTCAATTCGGACATTTTGATTTTTCTATACACTATCCTACACGCCCTTTCTATGGGTGTTTTGCCATGGATACCTAGCATATATGGCATGGCTGTCTCCCGAGGTGTCATAGGGTACTGTTGCGGAGGTCAAGATATAGGTACATGTTAATAGTGTTCATTATCATCCAAGTAATAGTTAGAGTATGGAGGAGAGGTCAATACGAAAATTATAGACCCGGCACGTGAACTTAAAGCCGACCGAGCGCAGCGAGGGGCTATAATTTTCGTATTGACCGATACCGACATACTCTAACTGACTTATATACTGGCTGCTTTGTTTCGTTATAACAACTGCTATTAATCTTAAGACAGCAAGCCTGTTGGCCAAACCTTGCGCAGCATATTTAGACCAATTATATTCCGCTTAACTTTCTTTTCTCGCGACATGGCATATTAGCCAAACTATCCCACGGACTTACCGAGGTAACTAACTGTGAACGATATTTACATTTCCTTGTGCAATCATGAACAAATAGAACCTTTACAGTAATTTCCCTTTTAAGCGTCGTCAAACGTATTGCTTATGATTGACGCAAATAATTCAATACCTTCTAAGTATGATTTTACATAAATACATAATGTGCTTACATTGATAAGCTAGTGTATATGGATCTGTCAAGGGCTAATCTCCTTGCTGGAAAGACAGAGGACCATTTTATGCCCGACTCTTTTTGGGGGAAAAAATAACTGTGTGAAGTTCGTTCCTACTGCCAGGTTTCTCATTCACAGCACACTAACCCGAACCCTAACCTTCTACTAACAATGGAACCAGGGAGCAAGAGCTAGTGTCACACAGATGTATGCGACAATTCGATTAATATAACGTTTGGTGGAATTGTAAATAAATGAAACCGGAAATTTCTTTTCCTTTCTTTCACCGCAAAGGATTTTAAATACTCTGTAGAAAGAAACTGCATTTTCTTAACCACGATTTGTAAAAAAAAAAAAAAAAAAAAAAAAAAAAAAAAAAAACACTTCCAGTCAGCCTTGGCAATATTTAATGTCTTTGAACACGGCGAAAACATTATTTTTTGCTGTGCATCTGACCAATTACAAAATGTCTTTACCTTTTATTGAGTCTAATATAAAAATCACAACATATGTATACAGAAGGACTGATAAGTTTCCCGCCTGATATTAGAGACCGGTGTATAAGTTTCCCGCCGGATATTATACACCGGTGTATAATAAACGGCGGGAAACTTATACACCTCCCGCCAAAATTTCCTTTGTTGAGTAGGTGTATATGTTTGTTAGAGACTTGCTCGAAACAAAGGAGCCAGTATATAAGTACTATGAGTTTGAAAGTAGGTGTACATTCACTACATTGATTACGATATCAACCAAAACGTCTGATTTCGTTCTTCTTTTAAGAACGATTAGCTTCTGTCACTCTGACGTTTCACTAATGATCGAATGAAACTGCACAGATTAAATTCACTGTTATGTGTTGTTTTTTTTTTTTTTATTCCAGAGCTTACTGCGATGTTATTTTCCGTTTGGAACGATAAATCTGGCCAAATCGTGCTAATGTCACATTTCGTGTATGCGGTCGGTGGCATACTATCGCCCTTGGTCGCGGAGCCATTCCTCATCAAAACCCAACCACAGACTACCAGGGCTAATTTACAAAATACCAATATATCAGGTGCCGGGTGGCAGTCGAATTGCAGTGGTGGGACGGAAAGAGATGAATTGATGGATAATGCATCAACTTCCATGAACTGTAATTCTACGTTAACGTCGGATGTAAAATATACCAACGTGCATTTCGCGTACTTGATCGGCGCACTCCTTGCTGCATTGACAGCCATGCCATTTATTATATTCTACTTTAAGGACAGTAAAAAGGAAGAGGAACAAAACTCACAAACTGAAAAGCCAGCGAAAGTATCTGGCAAACTGCGAATCGTGGTGGTCGCGTTAATTGCCATTGCCCACTTTGCTGGTATGGCTATAGTGGATGAATTCCCTATTTTCTTAACCACATTCGGAATGCTTCAGTTGGACTGGTCACAGACCAAGGGCTCGTCAATGACTGCTATTTATTTTGCCATGTATGCCGTCGGTAATCTTCTAGGAGTTTTCCTTTTGAGATATATATCATCTAGGTCATACGTTTACCTAACCTATGTTTTAGTCATTGGATCAATTGCACTGTTTTATGTCGGTGTCCATTGGACTATTTCACTACTTCAGACAATCCCGGTTGCTCTGATTGGTATTGCAACTTCTTCCATTATGCCGACTCTGTTTACTTGGACACAAGAATCAGTAACACCTGTGTCAGGGTTTGTAGCATCAGCACTGTTCTTTTCTGGTTCCATCGGAAGTTTGCTTAATCCTATTCTTCTAGCGTTTCTTATAGAATCTGTAACACCAATGTGGCTTATCTACCTAAGTGTGGTTACGGCATTGTTTTGTTTTGTTATATGCATCATCGCTGATATGCTAATTAGAAACTTTTATTCTTAGACAGTGGGCCCTTGTGGAAAAAAGAGAAGTGGACAAGGATATATATCTGTACATAGTAAGAGTGCAACGAGAGGCCTAACCGAAGTCCAGTTATATCATGCTGGCTAAATTATAATGAATAAATGTATGCTGACATTACTGGTTTTATTTTCATCTAAAATTAATACGAGCAACCTGAAATTCGAAATTCGACAAATGCAAATATAATAATTGGGTATATAAAATATTTAGTCAGCTGATTATTCTTTATACAAATCATAGCTGCACAAGGGGGGGGGGGGGCTCACTAGTCTTGGCTGCGAGTCCTCATACGAGTTTACAGGCCTCTTTATGCAAATCTGGAATGGATGGATGGAGCTCTTCGGCTTTGGCCAGCAATTCATTTAGGAAAAGTTTATTCCAAATTAAAACCTCTGTGCCTGGATATGCCTAAAAAGACAGTCCAAATGAATTTAATTAGTATACTAATGTACTTCGACACAATGTTTCGATTCTGGTCTACCTACCTCATATGTAGTCTTGTCGCGTATAATAAGTTAACGGCGAATTTCATTAGAATAATAGCTTACATCAGAACATGTTTTCATGTATGATCATTAAATAAGACAGACATATTAAATTTCAGAGAATAACAATATACATGCATGCTGTAATGTGCAATCTTATACGCTATCTTACATGTATATTTTCGCGTCTCTTGTTCCATATTGTTAATTTTGTTTTCATTGACTCGTTTTTTACTTGGATAAAAGTTCACTTCGAACGAATTGCGCTGAATAATATTTATGAACACAAGAACGTGTTTTGCACGTGAAAACGCATTGTGATGCTGAAACTACACGTGGCATGAGAGATTAAACCGCTCGGCATATCACCGTTTTTGGTTTCGCAGTTCAAAACCCAATCTTCAAAAACTATAATGAAAATGACACCATCGAAACAATGTCGAACTGTGATTGCAGGGCTACTGTTGTGGAGCACAAGATATAGGTAAAAATAAATAATTGGAACTTATTTCCAAAATTGGCCATCTTGAAATCAATGACTGCAGTAAAGCAACAAGAAATTAAAGAAGTGGTGTCTGAATCATGAATGCAAAAAACCAAAGTAATATTAATGTGTTATCATTGAACCGACATGAAATTGATGTGTATTCATTTGTTAAACCAACATGAAAGTGATGTGTATTCATTTGTTAAACCAACATGATATTGATGTGTATTCATTTGTTAAACCAATGTGGAACTGATGTGTAATGCATGTGGTAAACCAACATGAAATTAATATATACATGCATTTGTTAAACCAACATGAAATTGATGTATACATGCATTTGTTAAACCAACATGAAATTGATGTGTATTCATTTATTAAACAAATGTGGAATTGATGTGTAATGCATGTGATAAACCAATATAAAATTGATGTATACATGCATTTGTTAAATCAACATGAAATTAATGTATACATGCATTTGTTAAACCAACATGAAATTGATGTGTATGATTGTGGTAAACCAACATGTAATAAATGTGTTATAAATGTGGAGGAGCAATATGAAACTGATGTAACCTGAATGTGCCAAACCAACATGAAATCGATTTGCTGTCAATGTGGTAAACCAACATGGAATTAGTGTTATGAGTGCAGTAGATCAACATGACATTGGTGTGTTATGCATGTGGCAAACCAACACAATTTTTTGTGCTATGAATGAAATTAACTGAATGAATCTTGGCGCCAATAATAATATTTTGGATCCGAGAATGTAGTTATCCTTTTTGTAATGTATGTCAAGTAAATAACTGTTGTATTTTTTCAGAACTTACTCCAATGCTGTTTACTGTTTGGAGCAACAAGGCAGGTCCATTTGTACATCTGACACACTTCCTTTTTGGAACTGGTGGAATTGTATCACCTTTAGTTGCAAAACCATTTCTGATTTATATCATGTACTGAAAAGAGACTCAACACCTCAGTCTGCCAAAACTGATGAATTGAAGGTCAATATATCAACAAGTGATAACTATCTCTCAAATTCTAGTATAGAAACTGGGAGATGGTTAGAAGTGGATAATGTATCTTTGATCAACATAACTAATTCTACAGAAGGCTTTGAGAAGTACAAATAGTGCATTTCCCATATATGATTGATGCCTTGCTCATGGCATCTACAGCAATGCTATTCCTCGTAATGTTTATTAAAGGAAAGAACACACTAGTAAAGCAAAAACAATGTTCTCAAGTTGACCATGAAACGTTCTAGCAAACTCCAAATCTTTATCATGATTTCACTGCTGACAGTTGTATATGGAGTAGGTATGGCAGTAACTGATTCATTTCAAGTATTCCTTGCAACTTTTGGTATACTTGAACTTGAATGATCACAGATTAAGGGATCATCAATGACATCTCTGTATTTTGCTTCTCATGCAATAGGCAGTTTATTAGGCGTCCTAATTCTGAAGTACCTTACAGCTAGAAGTTTTATCTACATTACATATAGCTTCCATCGGCTCAATTTTCCTGTTTTACATTGGCATTAAATTTGCAATTCTGCCTCTGCAAAGTATCCCAATCGCTGCAATTGGTGTAGCCATGTCTGCTATCATGCCAACTGTTTTAACTTGGAAACAGCAAGCTATTACGCCAATTTCTGGTAAGATTTCATCTGCCTTTTATTTTGCAGGTTCGGTGGGATCTTTCCTTAATCCAATTATTTTTGCATATTTAATGGAGTCTGTAACACCAATGTGGTTTGTTTATACAACTTTACTAGAGATTCACTTTTGCTTTTCATTCTGCATACATGTAGTTGTAGATATTTTGATAAGATGCTTTACTGACTGAAGTTAGAAGCTATTTGTGTACAGAATACAAAAAATTGTGTACAGAATACAAAATCATGCTTGATTTCATGCTTTATGACCATGGACAACAGCTAAAGGTAATGTAAAGTCAGTCAGCTATCATAATACACTGGCTTGTTAACTTCTGTGGACCGGGTTCGAATCTGGGTCAAGGCATGTAGCAGGGTAGTGGTCAGTGACTTTCCCTGGGTTCTCATGTTTCTTCTACCAGGTTTGGCCAAATTACACCAACATCCATGCCCTCAAGATTCCATGTAATTAAAGTAAAATAAATAATGTTTAAACAACTTTATTTCTTATAAGTACCTAATCTAGCTCCCAGCTTCTTAGGTATTCAAAGTATCTAGCTTTTGATCCACAGAATGACTATTGAACAGCTAGATGATACCTTTACCTTAAGGTTGGCAATCATAAGACATTCGAGGGAAATAAATAAAATATTGTCAATGGAGTTGTGTTTTGTTTTGTTTTTTTCTGCAGAGGCTTACAACAGAAAATATGATTATCTAAGCTTTGACACCAATATAAACTGGGTACTGTCTATTAACACACACTTAAAAACAAAATTTATTATAACTTGTATAAATATCTTTAAAATCGATTGCATGGAAAGAAAACCTGCCTTTTGCACATGTAAAATCAAAGGTGAAGATCAGCTGAGCAGTAACTGCACAGATGATATGTACCTTTGATTTCACACATTAATAAGTATAATCCATCTTCTTTTTATATTCCATTTGTCAAGCAATGACTGTGAAGTTGTAAAGAGAGTACAGATGGTCCAGAAGCTGATAAAGGCCAGTTTGTGTCAGACCTGATCAGAAACACCAAAGGCAGGTTTATAGTGACATCGCTCAATTTTTCATCATTTAGGTTTTAGATAATTACATCATTGAGAAAACACAGACTGAGAACAGCTAGCTCGGAAAACCAGCTAAAATGGGAGAGTACAAACAGCATTTGTCTCCAAGGCAACTGAACATCAAGTATCTGTATCTTTCTGCCTATCACAATCCAAAAGCACTAGTACAGCCATCATCAGTTTGCACTTTCTTGCCCATCCCCACTCCCCTGATCAGCCTGCACAGGATCAGGTCCCTGTTCTTCTTGCTTAAACTCTTCACTGGTCCTCAGGGCATTCTGCATCGCCAGTAGCACAGTGACAGAGGCCAATAGGTTCATTGCAGTTTCCTCGAGACCTTGGTCCTGTAGGAGGTGTATCAGCTCATTCCAGTCATCAACTGAGGTCTCATAGTCGTCCAATACTGCTGCATGAAACACACTGGTACCTGGGTTGTCTGGAATTAAAAATGAAAATTGTTGTAAAAATGTCTGGCCTCATGGTTTTGCAGAACCCTGATTGACACCAGTTCATTGTCTTGTTGAAACTGGTCCAAACACTTATAGGTTTCCTTGTAAACTACACAAGATGGGAAGACTTAGGTCATGCTGGAATACAGTTTATATTCTGAAGAAGAATAGAGGGACCAGGAATTGATGCAATTAAGTTTAAAGTCGCAACATAGACACCAGGTGGGTAAGAAAATACATAAAACTAAGTCTTAATATTTGAGGATTCTAATTACCTGGTAAAGGTGTATTCTGCAGGCTCTGTATAAATGGTAGTGCCAGATCAAACTTATCCTCCTGCACCAAAGTCATAAGTACCAGACCCACAGGCAGTATGCGATTATTGGGACTATCTCCCTCCACCAGGGCGGTGACCAGCTGTATTGACGGGCACCGTCTAAGAACCCTGATATAGTCCTCTCTGGAGAATGGTGCTCGGTTTTTGGCTAGCTCCAATCCTGCCTTGATACGACCCTGTCTGAGCAGGCAGACCACAGCTTCTTGGTACATACGCAGTGCAAGAAAGATGTTCTGGCCGATAGCCTGACAGGTACAGCGACAAGGCACAGGGCAACGACAGTGATCACATATGGTGTGGCCAACTATTGGACTGAGTGTCAGTCTGAAAACAATTAAAACCATAGTGTAATTTCTGCACTCCTTCATATTTACTTAATGCTAGATACAAAGATGTTCAATACATCATCAGCATCATGATCATCATCATTTTCATAATATTTGTCAAATTTTCAATAAATAATTCATTAATATTTATCTGTATCTATCAAAATTACCTTAAACAACTTACCCCCTTTGTAAATTATATTTCTGTAACGCACCATATAAGTGAAATCTTTGAGTTCTTACAGTAGATGCAAGTCCCATTCAAATTATTCTTGTTTAATCGACTAGAAACTTACTTGCGCTGAGCTACCCAGTGCGCTAGGAGATCCAGCCTATTCTCTGTGAGGACACACTGTACACACTCTAGAGACAGTTTCTCGTCAGGTTTGTTGTAGTCTGAGGTTACTGATGACATCAGGGAATCACAGAACATCAACAGTGGGGTACGGCCATTCACACGAACCTTCACATCTGAAAATGTAAAAACAATACCATTCTGAAGTCTACATCTGACAGTGATGGTAAATATATTATCTTTGCAACCAAGGCTGGCTCTAAGATGTTTTACATTTTACCTGATTACACAAGCCATGCCCAGCATCCAAGCACGCAGTGACATATCTTGTGCTTTATTAAGGCTACTTAACTCCATTAAGAGTTATTGACCTAAATAATGTGTGCATGCCTTAGTTTTTAGATGTGAAATGGTTGCGATGCATGATATATCCAACAATTGAGCAGCCCCATGGGAAAACCAACAATCTGCATAGGCGAAAACAAAGATGCAGATCAGCTTCGCGGTAACCGCGAAGCTGATCAGCGCCTTTGTTTTCGCTACTCGGATAGTACAATTCCTCCTCTACTAATAACTCCTAAATTTCAAGCTTCTAGCTCTTTTCTGTGCTTGTACAGGTCGGTTTGTGTTGGACCTGGTCAGAAACAACATTGTTGGTTTTCCCACTAGGCGGCTGAATTAACAATTATTTTAATCAAATACAATTTTGTCCTCAAAAGATGAAAGAGGATCAATTTCTATTTACCCCTAAACTTAGACAGAGTAGCAGATGTCCTCAGTATTCCTTTAGGACTGTTAGCAGCATGAACTGCAGCCTCATTGTATTTTCCATCCTCAAACAACTCATTAAACTTCTCGATATACTCTAACATCATCTCAGCTTCTTTCTCCTTGTTTGGATCATCGTCATCAAAGGCTGAGGCATTGTCAGGGCCGTCTGAGCCTTCTCTGGCTACAGCTTCTGACTGACCTCCCTGCTGCTGCTCTGCCAACTCTGAAACGAACCTCATATTTAGCCTTATTTTTCTGGACAATTTATCAAAATTTCTAACATGTTTACTAACTGAGGAGATCCTACCATACTTTCTAGCTACTGAAAACAAATACATCATGCAAGGCTGACTTCAAGTCCTTGGTGGGCACAGCTCTGTAATGTTCTGTGGCAATTTCTTTGGACCTGCACTATATGCATATTATGTCCAGAAAAATTGAAGTCTATTATAATGATTATAATAGTATATGATATTATTAAGCAGGGGCGGATCCAGGATTTCTGGAAGGGGGGTTCAAATCCACAAAGGGGGGTTCGTTTCCAAGAATTTACCTGATTTTCCATAAATTTTCCCATAAAATTGAAAGAATTTGCTTGCAGAGGGGGGTTCAAGCGAACCCCCCGAACCCCCTCTAAATCCGCCACTGTTAAGCTAATAGGATTACACTTTCTTGGTGGGTTTCCTTTGGGATCAGTGAATATATATGAAGTATTTCAATTTTTTATATGTTAAGAATCATCTTCTTAACAGTATTTTGATTTTTTGGCCCCTTTGGGAATTTGAGTCTTTGATTTAGACTACACAGATCTAAATTCTTGAAATTGCAGCAAAATGTCTGGCTTTCGCTGCCAGTTTTATAAAGGGTCACTGATGAAGGTTCATTACCCGAAATTGTACAATATGGCCCATCTTCTAGCTTTGTATTTTTACTGCTTCCAAAGGATCTAACACTTATTGTTATTCTGTAGTGTATGTATTATAAAATATAAAGGTTTGATCCTTTGGAAGCAGTAAAAACATTCAAAGTGAGATAGTATGGACTATATTGTGCAATTTCGGGTAATGAACCCTCATCAGTAGCCCTTTTTAAACCTGCAACGAAAGCCAGATTATTGTACTGCCATAAGATTTATACGAGAAGTCTAAATGAAAGACACATTCCAAAACGGGGTCAAATGGTTTGAATATTGCGTAGAAGTATGTTTCTAAATGTGAGTGTTTCGAACATTCTGAATATCTTCACTGATCTCAAAGGACCTAAATGAAAATATAATGATCTGCACTGTGGATGATGTACGGGGAGACTTTTTAGGGCCGCCACATGGCACAACATGAGTAGACTTGTGAAGAGACAAACCTTTCTGTCTTTGTTTCCTGGCCT
Source organism: Rugalucina vietnamica (assembly GCA_964017185.1). Taxonomy (NCBI): domain Eukaryota; kingdom Metazoa; phylum Mollusca; class Bivalvia; order Lucinida; family Lucinidae; genus Rugalucina; species Rugalucina vietnamica. Next base: position 46,334,131 of record OZ024872.1, read on the forward strand.
GTTGTGAGGCTTGGTGTAATGCCATCATAACAGCATCTCCAACCGTCTGGTGGGGTGGCTTAACACGATTGTATGCTTGTGCAGCTTCTAGGGCTACCTAGATGGAGAAAGTAATAACCACTTTAAGAGACTTGTAACAACCATTTAAGGCTCAGCCAAACAAGCTGTGTTCATATAACAAAACTGCTGCAATTTTACTAAAAACATTATCGTAAATGCAAAACTACAAGACAGCTAAACATCAAAACAATATACTAATGCTCACTTGCACAACTCCTTCTTCAGTGGTGGAACTAGACCTCACAGACAGACACTGCATGTTTGGCTCTTCATAGACTTTTTTTGAATACATTTTTGTCTTTTTATTTCCTTAAAGCCAGATGTACGTAATTGAAGGCGCTCAAAGGAGCATGCGTACCTAAGGGTCGAAACGTCATTTTTACGCCGCATTCGTAACGTCAGTTTTCGCTTGAAATGTCATTTCTAGCGTCATTTTTCGCTCGGAATACGAAACTGTTTCCATACAATTATGCAGAGTACTTCACAAATGTAAAAAAATTATATTATTTATTATTTCTGCTCAATATATAGATTGTGGACATGTTATCCTGAGGAAAACATCATTTGCGCGACAGTTAGCATTATTGAAATACTAAATAGCGTCAGAGATTTTGGCGCAAAATCGACATCGCGCGTAAAACGTACTGAATTCAGCAACGACTACCTCTCTTCGCACGCTTATAGCAGAAAAACGAATCCGGTAACCAAGGACTTTCTCGTTATGTACTTGTAGTTCATTAATTTCTCTATTACATATCAGTTTTTAAAAAAATCCTACCGTGGATTTTTTTAAATATATCAAGAAAAGTAACAAAAAAGGGGGTCTAAAAATCGGATTTACGTTGACGTCAATGTATTTTCGCTCTCAAAATTGACGATTTTGAAGGCCGATATCTCGAAAACAAGCTCGGAACGGTATCGATTTCTTTTCATTTTCGTTTGTAGGACATCAAAATACACTCGCATGCAAAAAATAAAAGATTTCTACCGTGAGGTCAATTACGTACATCTGGCTTTAAGAGTCAAACAATTACCTTTAGTCTTTGTCTCTTTGCCTTGAAGAAGTGTCCCTGCCTCAGCAGCATATCTCGGTAACTAACTTTACTGTCTAAACCATCCTTCAACTCTATTTTCTTCGTCTTTGCCACATATCTTGTCTTGAAACTGATTGTGAGCTCTTTTAACTGTCTGTCCAGTTGCTCCAGTTTGTGATGCAGCAGGTCTTTGTTGGTACACTCTTCTAGGGTAAAACCTGGGATAAAAAAAAAATCTCATGAAAATTCAATACTACAAAGGCCATTTAGCAGTAGATTGCAGAACAGAATACTGAATAAATAATGTAACTTAATGACCAGCTTTTGGTAAAAAGCTGCTCACCTCGTTGACCATATGAGCTGCCTCGTGGGAAAACCAACAATCTGCATAGGCGAAAACAAATGCGCAGATCAGCTTCGCGTTAACCGCGAAGCTGATCAGCGCCTTTGTTTTCGCTACTTGGATAGTACAATTCCTCTTCTACTTAAATCCGAAATTTCAAGCTTCTAGCTCTTTTCTGTGCTTGTACAGGTCGGTTTGTGTCAGACCTGTTCGGAAACCACATTGTTGGTTTTCCCATGAGGTGGCTCATATGTTTCCTCTATACATGTATCATTTCTTATCTATTGTTTCCCATGTTGTTTATCATTGAAATCTTTTTACACTTTCTCTAATATACTATATTTCTATGCTAAGACAAGCAATCAATAAATTAAACTCACCTGGAATGAGTCTGTGGTCCTTCTTAAACTCCCGTTTTGGTGGTTCAGTGATCTCTTTCTCTTTCTTCTCCATGTCAGACCTCTTCAGCTTTAACTCCAGGAGCCTCTTGTTTAGTCTCTCATTGTCACCCTTCACAACACTGATTCTGTTGATATGTACATGAATATTAGATCTTTCATAAATTTGCATTGTTTTACCAATAATGAGCTCACAAAACGAGCCGCCCCATGAGAAAACCAACAATCTGCATAGGCAAAAACAAAGGCGCAGATCAGCTTCCAGGTAACCGCAAAGCTGATCAGCGCCTTCGTTTTCGCTACTTGGATAGTACAATTCCTCCTCTTCTTAACTCCAAAATTTCAAGCTTCTGTACAGCCCGGTTTGTGTCAGTCCTGGTCGGAAACCACATTGTTGGTTTTTCCATGAGACGGCTCATTAATATTACTTCATTCTTGGTGGTGGAAACTTGTCAAACAAACCTTTATATGTACTCAATTTCATTTTCTTTTAGTTTGTGTTTAATCGTTATAATTCTGAAAGAAAGACAAGTTTTTAGACATGCAGTTGCAGGTCTAACTAAACAGTGAAGGCCAAAGATCTTGTCATACTAAAATAGTTTCCAATATATGTACCTGCAACCAAACTACACCAGAGCCACTACACCAGAAAAACAACAATCTGCATATGCAAAAACAAAGGCGCAGTTACACCACAGGTGATCAGCACCTTCATTTTCGCTACATGGATAGTGCAATCCCTCTTCTTCTTAAATCCAAAACTTCTAGCCTCCAGCCATTTTCTGCAGCTGTACAGCCTTATTTGTGTCCAAACTGGTTGGAAACCCATGTCGTTGGTTTTCTCTTGTGCTCCTATTTTCCCTGAATCATCATGAAGTAATATTCCATACCTTTCTTCAAGTTCATCTGCTCTTTTCTTATAGTTTCTTATGGTAGATGGCTCCGACGCCATAGCCTTCAACTTGCCATGTAGGAATGTTGCCTCCCTTTGTGCTTTCTTGATAGCCTCAATAGTGTCCTCATACTCTTTCTTTATAGTAGTCAGCAAGGGTTGATAGGCCGTCACATGCTCTATTATCTATAATAAGAAATTATGAGGATGTCACAAACAACAACATAAGGGACTATTTCTGCAGAATTCCCAAACTCAACATAGGCAACATGCAGTTGTTAATAGACACTGCTATCAAGGCCTTTTTTGATGTTGTAGTGTACTTTAAAGTATTTATACAGTTTGCAGTTTGGTTTGGGTCTGACCAGGTTGGCTTTTGCAAATATATACATACTCAGACCACTTGTAATTCTGTTTAAGGTGATTAGTGCTTCTTTATTAAACTTGTATTTTCTGAGGCACTGCTTTATGTACTCCTTCAATGTTAGACTTTTATTGTGTAAAGGATTAAATTCTCCATTTATGGCTTTAAAAATTACAATGATAAATTTATACAAACCCTATTAAAAGCAGTCTTGTAGATAACATATCTCTGTTCATCTTCGTCTGTGTTGATATTCTTCAGCTCCTGTTCAATGTAGTCATTGAGAGACTTCAGGAATTGTCTGTCCACCTCACTCGTCACTATTGGTGGTAGGCGGGAGAACACTGACGTGGGGCTACTCGTTCCAGACATGGCTAATAACTTGTTTTAAGGATTGGTACCTACAAATTAGAAAAAATAACAATCAAACAATATTTTATTTTTAAAAGTTTATATATCTGAACAACATCAATAAATAACTTATAAAAAAAAGTCCGTTTTTCAGCAGAATGTATGATGGTGTGTCATAAATTTGCATTACCATTTTGGTATTGAGGCATTCTCTAAAATTGCCAAGCCCTAGCTGGACCTTTAATCAGACAGACTACTAAAAGGAGCTTCTCTTACCTTGATCAAATTAAGTTTTGCCTGGCCAATGTCAGTTATTGCCACATTGGCACAAATTTTAACAGGGATATTGATCCTGTCGGCTGTGTTGCTAGAAAGCTTTATCTGACCATGGCCAATCTAATTACGTACCTGATTCACTGTTTGTTGAGAATATAAAAAAATTCAGGGCTGTCATTAGCTGTCTAAAAGTGGAAATGACAGTTTAGATATTTTTACAAGTGTCTTCAGCACTTGTTGCAGAAAGTAAAAGAGGTGGGTACCTCCCCTCCTCTCGTAGGGGTTAGAGAAGATCTCCTCCACTACCCTATTTTTTGTCATTTTGGATGTCTGTAGAACTGTTTTTAATGCATTTTCAGTGATCAAAATTAGCACTAGCCCGATAGCCCAACACTAGCCAATGGGTTGTGGGGCTAGTTGTTTTTTTCTCAGTTAACCCCATTACCTATATAGGTCAGGCTATTGGAAAATTTTGGCAAATGATCAAAGGGCTCGGGCTAGTGAAGAAATATCCTAATTTGGACTAGTCTGACTGGTCAGCCGTCAAAATGAAGTATCATACCCAGTGGTTCATTTTGCCGTCTGACTCCAGCACATTATCAAAAAGCCAAGCTGTTAGCCACTTTTGGGTGAAAGCCATTATTTACAGAATAGCAAGTTTTAATGCAAAACAAATGGTGTTAAACACTGTAAAACAAAATAATAAACAAACCTCCATTTGAAAATTCATAAAATATATCCAAGTTTTGTTTATTTTGATGATTTCTTAAAAGAATCCATTCATCATGGCTGACCTGTTTTTCTTCAAAAAGTCACCTTGAGAGGGGAGACAATTCTAATTGCGAGCTTCTGATTGGCTCTCAGAGAGTGCATGACCTCAGCACCCAGCCATCAACCAAACAGATTAGGAATTCCCATAAAATCAATGTCTAAAAACAGCTTGCAGAGATATTAATAGAACTTGGGAAATTTTGATAGTGCTGGAGCCAGACGTCAAAATGATAAATCAGTTATCAAAAATTAATTTTGACGGCTGACCCGCCAGACTAAATTTGGACCACTGCAATTTGAAGAAAAATATAACATTGCAATGCTTCTTGTTAGGCCTGCTTTACTTGTATTTAAACTTTTAAATGCTATGTCAACTATTTTGACCCCTCCCTGAGTTTCAACATTAACAACAATTAATATTGACACAGATATGTTTTTGTCTTTCTCTTTTTCTTCTGATCTTCATTTATTTCTACTATATTCTTTTTCTTTCTTTCTCATGGTCCTTTTTTATTGGTATGCCATGTGGATAAATTTGATTTTTGGAGGTGTTTCACAAAAGGGTGATTTTGGTAAAGACAGTTTCTGAAAGATGGTGTAAAGACAGTAAAGAAACTAAACAAATAGAGGTACATTTGTTGTAGAGTAACATAAACAATGCGAGGCATAGATCTATCTATATTCAGTCTGATACTGAGTCAATCATCACCTCAGGTATTATCATTATCAGTTGCTAAACCTCACTCTGCTACGCATGGTAATGGAGCTGTGTGACACATTTGGAATGCTTCACAATGTGTATACATGGAGCTTGTAAACAACAGCTGAAGGTCTGGATCCAAGGCACTGCATGTGACTGTGAGTGGTCATTCGGCACAGAATCTATGTAAAAAGGCGGGGAAATCAGAAGCTTTACCGCTTGAGCTATTGCAGTTATAAGCAATCATGCATTCTTTCGTTTTGCAAACCATAATCATCCGTTTTAATGAAATAAGTATGTGTTAAATTACTTCTTACTCTTTTGCTTAAAACACCTGCTATTGGACGGCCATCTTTAAACAAACTTGTTGCTTCCGGTTCGAAGGACTAAAACCTGGACCGATAACCAGCGACCGGTATAAATGTTCCGGGTCATTTCGTTCCATAGAAATGATTGGTTTTGGGATTGTTAATGGCCTAGCCTAGCCACTAGGCGTTAAAATGACAAATCTACAAAAGGTAAAAATCTTTTTATATGAAATGTACATCATTTGGCCATAATATGTGTCTACTCCTCTGTCTCGATTTTAACGCCTAGTACCAAGCAAAATATTCCCCTTCCACTTCTGACGGGGTAATACTGGAGTAATCTGATCCCACCAGTTACTGTCAGAACAACCTGCTGGTTGCTGATCAGAGATAAGAATTTATGGTCAATTGTTTATACTGCAACTGATAACAAGCAAAGACTGGAACATAGGAACATATTTTTCATACCCAAAAAATCTCATCATCCAATATTGGCCTTATCAAACTAAGGGATTAGTGACAGTATCTAGACAGGTAAAGTTAGCTTCGTAAATTTCCGTGATTTTCCGATAGTGTGATAGTTCGTCTCTCACTAATGAGAAAGACCATCATTATTTCTTGAATAGTGCTGATGTGTGTTGGCGAGTTCTTTGATTGCTGACTAGGCCAATTCTGGCTCTAAACTGTCGGTTGCAAGTAGAGCAAGTCAATGTCATAGAGTCTGCTGGTGGCACATTTGTTTTGGCTTTGCGCTCTCTTCGCTTTCTTTCAGCTTCACAGATTCTCTTCTTTTCATAGAGAGCTGCTCCTTTGTTGATGAGACCTCGCCACTTTGATCGCTCCTGTGCAGTCTGTTCCCAGGACCCCATTGGTATTTCGAAATCCTTCAGAGAGGCTTTGAGGGTGTCTTTGTAGCGTTTCTTCTGGCCACCTTGAGAGCGCTTTCCCTCCTGTAGTTCTCCATAGAAAACTTTCTTTGGAAGTCGCGCATCAGGCATTCTTATAACATGGCCAGTCCATCTTAGCTGTGCTAGCTTTAAGACTGTATGCATGCTTTGCATCCCTGCTTTCCTCAGGACCTCTGTGTCTGGAATCTTGTCCTGCCACTTGATTTTTAACAACTTTCTCAAACAGCTTAAGTGGAAATGGTTAAGTCTCTTTGCATGGCGTTGGTATACTGTCCAGGTCTCACATGCATACAAGAGGGTTGGCAGTACCACAGCCTTGTAGACTTTCAGCTTGGTGTCAAGCTTGATTCCATTTCGCTCCCAGACATTTGCACGGAGTCTTCCGAATGCCACACTAGCTTTTGCAATTCTGGCAGTGATCTCATCATCAATATGCACTGCTCTGGAGAGAGTGCTTCCCAGGTAGGTGAACTTGTCAACAACTTTCAGTTTTTGCCCATTCACAGTGATGGTTGGTTCATTATATGGTTTTCCGGAGGCTGGTTGGTGTACAACCTCTGTCTTTTTTGTGCTGATTGTGAGATCATAGTTATCACATGACTTTGAGACTTGATCCATGGCTCTTTGCATTTTTGCCTCTGTGTTGGCATTCTTATCCATATCATCTGCATAGAGGAGCTCATCTAGCACATCAGTCTGGACCTTAGTTTTGGCTTGCAACCTTCTGAGGTTGAATATGTTGCCATCAAAACGGTACCTGATTGGAAAACCAGTGTCACTGTCCTGAAAAGCATCCATAAGCATGGCAGAAAACATCATGCTGAACAGTGTTGGTGCCAGAACACAGCCTTGTTTGACCCCATTTGTTACTTCAAATGGTTCAGAGAACTCTCCATCATTTTGCACACGTGCCTGCATGCCATCATGAAACTGCCGCACCATAGCTATGAATCTGGGTGGACAGCCAAACTTGGCCATGATTTTCCAGAGTCCATCACGACTAACAGTGTCAAAAGCTTTGGTGAGGTCAACAAACGTCATGTATAGATCTACATTCTGTTCTTGGCATTTCTCCTGAAGCTGTCTTGCTGTGAAGATCATGTCTATTGTCCCTCTGTCTTTTCTGAATCCACATTGACTTTCTGGGATAAGTCCCGTCTGATCAAGATGAGCATTCAGACGATTTAACAGAATTTTTGCAAGTATCTTCCCAGCAATTGATAGGAGGGAGATGCCTCTGTGATTGTCACAGACTTGAGGATTTCCTTTCCGCTTGTATAAATGGATTATGGATGCATCCTTAAATTCTTGTGGGATAGCCTCCTTCCTCCACATACAGTGAAACAACTCTGTCAGTTTCTCTGCCATGGGTAGCCCCCCAGCCTTGTAAACTTCGGCAGGAATTGCATCTCATGATCTGCACCTGGGGCTTTGCCAGATGATAGTTGTTGAACTGCTTTTCTTGTTTCCGTAACGGTAGGAAATTCATCTAACAGAACATTGCACTCTATCTGTGGAAGTCTGTCGATTGCATCCTGATTGATGCTTGATGGTCGATTAAGCACACTATTGAAGTGTTCTGCCCACCTTCCGATAGTGTACCTGGCAGGTCGATCAAGGGCCCGAGGCTGGGAGATTAAAATTTTACCTGTAGATTTTTTGATAGTTCAAATACAACAAGCAAATGAAGAAAAGAACGTGTATTTGTAGAGTTCAACTTAGCCGCGACACGAGAGACGTGTTTTGTAACTGTGACACTTGTACATTTGAGCATTGAATATTATAAAACATTTCCATGTAAAATATACCCCCTTAAACCCCACGTTTATATAGAAATAAGTGGGATATGCAAGGGTACGCCTATTTTTCTTATTTTTCATCGTAAACATACATTATGGGTACCCGTTAGAACCGCCTCGTGATGAGCGAAAATATTAAAATAAAAAAAAATTCCAATGAAATTTTTTTTTTTTTTTTTTTTTTTTTTTTTTTGCTTCTTAAAAATCTCTACATATATAGCATGGGCAAGTTTTCGCAATGGTTTATATTTTTGAATTAAAAGCCGAAAACTGCGCTAGCAAGTTGACAAACCAATTCTTCTTATTACAAAATGAAATTTCGCGTTGGTCTGTGTCTAGCTTGTGTGTTTTGATAAAAGTTGTGATCTATTGCCACAGGACGCGTGTCACACCTGTCTTATGAAAACACTGCGATTAAAACTTTTCGGGGATTAAAGCGGTGATATATGAAACCCTGCTTGTGGCTATACTATAATGACACAGATGTTCTGCGCTACCACAGACTGATCCATTCTATGTATTTCGCTGATATAGATATCAGTCGAATCAGTGCTTCGAAGTTTAAGTTCTGTTTAATTTCACTAATTTAGCTTATTTCTGTTCTTATGGACCGATCAGTGTATTCTTGCCTGCTCAAAATGAAAATGATTAAATTACTCTGTCAATGTTATCGCATTTTATTTATTTATTTATTTATTTATTTATTTATTTATTTATTTATTTATTTATTTCATATGCGAAACAAATGATGAAAGATGCAAAGTAACTGCGTACCTGTGCAGCCTGGTTTGTGTTATCCCATTACACAAAAAGAATAGCAATCTTGACAAGGAAAACTACCGCCCTGTTAGCATTTTACCTGTAGTTTCAAAAATTTATGAAAGAGCAATAAATGAACAACTAAGTGAGTTTTTTAGTCAACACTTTAATGTTTATCTTTCTGCTTTCCGACCCGGGTATGGATGCCAGAGCACACTCCTGAGAATAATTGAAGATTGGAAGCAGGCTTTAGATGAAAAGAAGTATGTAGCAGCTATTCTAATGGATCTTTCAAAAGCTTTTGATTGTTTGTCCCATGACCTGCTCCTTCTAAAACTAAAAGCATATGGTGTGTCTGAAAATGCAGTCAAATTATTAAAGAGTTATCTTACTAATAGGAAGCAATGCGTAAAACTTGGAACTTTCAAAAGTGATTTTCAACCAATCCTCAAGGGATCCATACTCGGCCCAGTCCTTTTCAACATATTTTTGAATGATATTTTCCATGTCATTAAAAACTGCAAATTGTACAATTATGCAGATGACAATACTGTGTCTGCTGCAGACCATGATCTGTCCAAACTGGTTTCCAACCTTGTGGAAGACAGTTTGCGACTGATTAAATGGTTTGCTGAAAATCATATGAAAGCAAACCCGGACAAATTTCAAGCCTTAGCTGTCGGCAAACATACTATGGATGAAAATATAACATTCAATCTTGAAAACAATGTAATAAATTGTGAGGAACATGTTAAACTTTTAGGTGTCACTATTGATTTTAAACTGAATTTTAATCTGCATATATCCAATGTATGTAAAAAGGCATCTAGGCAGCTCAATGTGTTGAAAAGGATTGGAAGAAATTTATGCAGACTGGGGAAACTTAATGTTTACTATTCATTTATTATGTCAAATTTTAACTATTGCCCTCTTGTCTGGCATTTTTGTGGAGAAGTTAATACAAAGAAAATTGAGAAAATTCAGGAAAGAGCCCTTAGATTTATTTATCAGGACTACAATTTTAGCTATGACACTTTACTAGAAAGGTCTCAGTTACCTTCACTGAAGGTCAGACGACAGAGGGCAATAGCACTTGAAGCTTTTAAAATTTTAAACAATCAAACACCTTTATATCTAAATGACCTTTTATCATATAAATCTCATTCTTATTGTTTTAGGTATACAAATACAGTAAAAGTACCACAGGTGAGGACAAACGCTTATGGTGTCAGATCCTTCCGCTCTGCTGCTGCAAAATTGTGGAATTCCCTGCCACAAAGTTTCCGGGACATATCAAATTTTGAAAATTTCAAGTCTCATATTGGTACATGGAGCGGAGGGGTCTGCTCATGCTCGTTCTGTTCAAACTGTTAATTTTGTTCATTGTTCTGTTTGTTAAATGTTTTAAGAACCTCATTTTGTCATAAATTTACAGCTCATATGATGTTTTTAAGGATCTATGGATTATTTAACTAAATTTGTCTTAGTCAATGCAATTTTGTAATAGCTAAACAGAAATTTTAACTACTATATATGTATTTATCTATCTATTTACTTATTTAAGATATTAAACAAATTACAAAGGATGCAATAAATATAGATTAGTCATTTTAATATATTTACTATGTTGCTTGCAACGATCACGAATTTTTAAGGTTTGTATTTTGATGTGCCTTAATTTTTCTCATGATCCAAATGTGCTTTATATTTATACTTTATTACATGTATTGTATGTATTGATATATATGTTTAAGTCGGTTAATAGCTATACATAGCTAATGTTTATTTGTTAAATGTCCGACTATAAATAAATTTGTATTCTGTTCAACTTGTTGATCGCGATAGCTTTCACGTTACAAATAATTAAATTTATTAAAATGTTTACACACACACACACACACACACACACACACACACACACACACACACAGAGAGAGAGAGAGAGAGAGAGAGAGAGAGAGAGAGAGAGAGAGAGAGAGAGAGAGAGAGAGACTATTTTCATTGTTTCTTTTCTTGCTGCCGACGAGTCTCAAGTTCGAGGCCATGATTTGGTAACTTTAATTGGCTAGACGATTGGTCTGGACATCTCATATGTCAATTATGCTTTAAAAATGAGTTAATATTTGAGTAATACATTGAGAATAAGTAGATCGTACCTTCATGTTCCGCATTGAATTCTGTTCCGTTTCATTTAATTTACTTTCATATAACAATTAATCCATATTTGGATTTTATTTGGTATTTTTTTGTGTGTGTGTCTTGAATTGAACGGTGTTAATGGTTTAAATTAACTGCGTAACTTCATAATTACTTTGTTTGACTTTTTGTACCTTTAAAACAGTTTATCAGTGAACGAAGCAAGCTTTATAATCGCTCCGCTCGATTATCTTGTTTCCGCGATTTATTCTGTAACTAAATAGCGCTGTCGTAGCTAAAACAAACTTTATAATAAACAATATCAAGTAAACTATCAAATACTTCCTAATATCGCAAATTTTGGACCGCTATAGCAACGGATGACAGGAGGTGTCATAAAATCAAAATACCAAATACCTTACCTGTTAAGAGATTAAGTTTTCCGCTGAACTACGTGACGGTACGGAAAAATCCGAAAACGCACGAGCGGAAACTGAAATTTATTACCTCACCGCGTCCAATCGGAACGCCGGACGAACGGTCGAAACGCCGGATCTGCGTTGTTTTAACTCCGGATTGCGGTAGTTTCCGCTGGATTCGCCGCCATTTTCGAAGGAAATTTTTTCGACCAGGTAACAAAAACGTTTATTATAAATATAAAAAGAGTTTATGTCAACGTAAGCACTAGCCTGTTCGGATCTACATACATGTCTCTAACCGCCGATTGTTCTGCTGATGCATAAGCTCCGCTAGGATATGCAAACATTCGAGGAGATTTTTGTTTTCCATGTTCGGCCATACGCTAAAATAGTGTTCGCCCCAGAAAGTTTCGTACTATTGTCATTTTCTTCAAAGTATTGACAAAATGCTGGTTGAGTTTGCATTTGTACGAGACAATATCGTTAGAAGCCAATTGCTCGTGATCTTTTGCCCGAACAAGCTTACGTTTCAATAAAATACCGCAAAATCAAAGTAACGCCGGATAATACGGCAATCTGAGTTTTCACACTTGGCAAGTATTTGCATAGATTAATGTCTTGTAAGGTCTAGTACGCAAGTGACATGCTTATTTTTGTGCAGCATCGCTTTCTTGGAAGTGAGAACTTTGCTTTCTGACTGTGACCTCCAGAAATTAGTTCGACGTTCGGTTGTCATCATTGAGGATGGATGATCTTTGACTTATTGCTTTTCAGTGAAGATAAGCCATGTAAGATAAAAGTGGTTGATAGGTTTTAAGTCTGATTTAAAGAGGCAAGCTACTGGAGCGTGTTTTGGAAGTACGCAGTGGCCATAAAAACAGGTTTTCGCACTACTTCGATCGATTATGGAAACTGTTATTTATGTATAGGTCGGTCTCTTATATACAACCCCTTCAACAAATTAACCGTCAGAATGCCAAAATGCCTATATTTGCCCAGTCAAGTGAATTAAGTGTTAGTTACCATATGACCCTTTGGAAGCATTGAGAACTTTCAGAGGGGTTAAAGAAAAACCAGGAATGTCAGATGGTGACATCGAATTAAGAATTCGTTTCTCTTTTAATACTGCTTGTAGCCCAAGGGAAACGATCGCTCACATGAGAGTAAGGAAGTACAGTCACTGGACAAAAGAACAAGAGTTGGGTTTTTACATTATATGGGCATGATGGTCATCTTGGTCAGGCGAAATAGATTTTTATTTCTTGTATTGGTCCACCTTCCTATAGATGCTTCATATAAGATTTGACTTTGATCGGCCAAACTGTTTCAGGGGAGAAGAGGTTTAACTATTATGATAATAATATACATGTGTATTGCAGATGAACCCCAGGGGTCCAATTGTTTACAGACTCATTGATATTCAGTCCTACTGCCCATTTCATGCAAGATTTTCCTTAAAAAGACATTTTAACAGTTTCCCCATCTATATGCATAGGTGACCTATGTTGACCTTACCCAAGATCATCATAGTGTCATGATTTATTTTGAAGTACTTAAGTCGTCTATGCTCCATGCAAAGTGTCGTTGAAATCAATCAACCAATTCTGGAGAAGATTTGCGACTGAGGATGGGTTTTTCAGATTGTGTGGATGACATTTAATCCGTATTCGTTATATTAAGCGCACGAGTACCAAGAAGAGCACATCAATGTTTTTTTTAACAACTTGTGCATGAGTGCTTAATACATGTTCATGCGCATGTTACACTTGTTTCGGCGTAGGTGTGTTAAAACCTTTCGGCGTAAGTGTGTTATAACCTATTAAGACGATTCTTTGAAGATTGGAAAACTTAAATTGCATGATCATCAAATGTTGGAAAGGCTTACGTATTTTTGCTGTTTTTTTTTTTTTTTTTTTTTTTTTTTTTTGTTTATCATGTGTGCTGCTGAATTGGGTCTAAACTTTATCATTTAAAATTAATTACAACGTTGGTGCACCCTGCGCTAAATAGAATAAACACGGTTTGTTTGTCTGAATACTGTGATTTGTGGTTCTTTTATTTCGCAAGGAATGCGATGACAAACATTGTTTATTCCATATGTTTGCAATTTGAAACACATAGATTTTTTTATTTAAAAAAAAAAAAAAAAAAAAAAAAAAAAAAGTTTTACTTGTGTTTTGAAAGTTGCAAAATGTCAGTAATTCTCTTTGGCTCCATGTTGCCACATCTAAAGGGTCACGAGACTTTAATAGTCGAAACCGCGGCATGGCCCAATCCCTTTCTCTTTAATGTGTTCACTGCTCTTAAAGGATCTCAGTTTCAATTTTTATTTGCTATTACTGCAGCTGGTGTTGTGTCGTATGGCGGCCCTAAAAAGTCTCCCCGTACATTATCCATAGTGCAGGTTATATTTTCTTTTTGGTCCTTTCAGAACAGCGAGGATATTTTGAGAAATCAGAAATTTATTATCGGTTAAGATTCATTTTCTTACCAATATTTAACATATTTGGTCCCATTTAGATAATCCTGGTCTTTGTATTGACTACCATGTTGAAAGTTGCAAAATGTCAGTAATTCTCTTTGGCTCCATGTTGCCAAATCTATAAGGGTCACTGACGAGACTTAAATAGTCGAAACCGCGGTATGGCCCAACCCCTTTCTCTTTAATGTGTTCACTGCTCTTAAAGGATCTCTCAGATTTAATTTTTATTTATTACTTACGTAAATGATTTAAAAAGTCAACTCCATTACGAAAACATGCCCATGCAATTACAGAGACGGTTCTAACCAGTACCCACAATCTATGTTTTGGAGCAAAAAGGGGTTCAAGGGGGTATACTTTTCATGAACATGATTCCTGTTGTGCTACATACCAGCAGGTTATAATGTGGAGCTAGGTTACTGACCACATAATTTAGGCAATGGACACACCATTGGTATCATGATGTTATCATGGATTAACAGTACACGGTTTTGAGATAACATACATGTATCCTATCTTACTTTTGATTTGCTATAATCGTACTTATAGGTGATTTTCTCCTGGTTTTGATTGGAAACGTCCGAACGAATCAGTACACTTGTCTCCCTCCTGTTTGTCGCCGGTGTTGATACAACACAGCTCTCAGTACACGCGTCCGCCTTGTAAGGGAAAACTGGCCTCCTGCGACGCCGTCTCGGCACATATAGAGCCAATGTTTTTTTTTCTCCGCATTTCGCTGAAAAACGTAATGCAATAATTGTTAGAATCAATTTTAATTTCATTTATAGTATTGTATTATAATATTCTAACGGGAGATGTTCTATCATGTTTGATCTACAGTACTTAAACAGCATCGGATTTATTATTGCAAGTTCCAAAACTCTAGCTTAGAACAATTAATGAACATCGATGTCTCTATCTCTTGTTATTAATCTGTTGTAAATATTGATAAGCCACGCTTTCATACATGTGCAAATAAGTGATTCTGCTCAAAAATGAGCATTCCACTTGCGTACTAGACCTTACAAGACATTAATCTATGCAAATACTTACCAAGTTTGAAAACTCAGATTGCCGTATTATCCGGCGTTACTTTGATTTTGGGGTATTTTATTGAAACGTATGCTTGTTCGGGCAAAAATTACAAGCAATTGGCTTCTAACGATATAGTCTCATGTACAAATGCAAAATCAACCAGCAGTTTGTCAATACTTTGAAGAAAATGACAATAGTACGAAACTTTTTGGGGCGAACACTATTTTAGCGTATGGCCGAACATTGAAAACAAAAATCTCCTCGAATGTTTGCATATCCTAGCGGAGCTTATGCATCAGCAGAACAATCGGCAGTTAGAGACATGTATGTAGATCCGAACAGGCTAGTGCTTACGTTAACATAAACTCTTTTAATATTTATAATAAACAATTTTGTTACCTGGTCGAAAAAATTTCCTTCGAAAATGGCGGCGAATCCAGCAGAAACTACCGCAATCGGCCGGAGTTAAAACAACGCAGATCCGGCGTTTCGACCGTTCGTCCGGCGTTCCGATTGGACGCGGTGTACCTGCTAATGGAATTATCCAAACAGACTAATTTAATATTTAAATACAAAATTAAAATTTGTACCAATAAAAAGAAGATGCATTGTACAAATAGAAGCTGTTCGCACACTAATTGTAGTACGATGCATTTTGATGCAAATAAGCGTGAAAGCGACAGAAATGATGTAGAAATTTCCTTATTTACTATATATTTATTACATTTTGATAGTACCTGTAGTATTTCAACAAACAGACTATTTTTTACATAAGATAGAAAATTATTTTTAACTTCATCTTAAAGGGGTATAAATGGGCTTTACAGAACCGTTCGCACAGGTATGATAGGATTAATAGCAAAAAAGATATTAAGGATTAAATAAGCATTCCCGTTAACGCTCCATATAAAATTTTGCGCGCATCCGATAACTGCCGGTGATGAGAAATCTGCTACATGTGTGTCTTTGATAAAGACTTGTCGTGTAAATTTTCGAAATTGCAGTACTATAGCCTGGCTTTCGTTGCCGGTTTAAAAAGGGCTACTGACGAGGGTTCATTACCCGAAATTGCGCAATATAGTCCATACTATCTCCCTTTGAATGTTTTATTGCTTCCAAAGGATCAAACCTTTCTATTTTATTTGTTATTACTGCAGCTGGTGTTGTGCCGTGTGGCGACCCTAAAAAGACTCCCCGTACATCATCCATAGTGCAGATTATATTTTATTTAGGTCCTTTGAGATCAATAAAATATTCAGAGTGTTCAAAACACTCACGTTTAGAAATGTACTTCTAAGCAATGTTTAAATTATTTGACCCCGTTTTGGAATGTGTCTTTGATAAAGATTTGTCGTGTAAATTTTCGAAATTGCAGTACTATAGCCTGGCTTTCGTTGCAGTTTTAAAAAGGGCTACTGGCGAGGGTTCATTACCCGAAATTGCGCAATATAGTCCATACTATTTCCCTTTGAATGATTTATTGCTTCCAAAGGATCAAACCTTTCTATTTTATTTGTTATTACTGCAGCTGGTGTTGTGCCGTGTGGCGGCCCTAAAAAAGTCTCCCCGTACATCATCCATAGTGCAGATTATATTTTATTTAGGTCCTTTGAAATCAGTAAAGATATTCAGAGTGTTCAAAACACTCACGCTTAGAAATGTGCTTCTAAGCAATGTTTAAATCATTTGACCCCGTTTAGGAATGTGTCTTGATAAAGACTTGTCGTGTAAATTTTCGAAATTGCAGTACTATAGCCTGGCTTTCGTTACTGGTTTAAAAAGGGCTACTGACGAGGGCTCATTACCCGAAATTGCGCAATATAGTCCATACTATCTCCCTTTGAATGTTTTATTGCATAAAAAGGATCAAACCTTTCTACTTTATTTGTTATTACTGCAGCTGGTGTTGTGCCGTGTGGCGGCCCTAAAAAGTCTCCCCGTACATCATCCATACTGCAGATTATATTTTATTTAGGTCCTTTGAGATCAGTAAAGATATTCAGAGTGTTCAAAACATTCACGTTTAGATATGTACTTCTAAGCAATGTTTAAATTATTTGACCACGTTTAGGAATGTGTCTTTGATAAAGACGATAAAGACTTGTCGTGTAAATTTTCGAAATTGCAGTACTATAGCCTGGCTTTCGTTGCCGGTTTAAAAAGGGCTACTGACGAGGGTTCATTACCCGAAATTGCGCAATATAGTCCATACTATCTCCCTTTGAATGTTTTATTGCTTCCAAAGGATCAAACCTTTCTATTTTATTTGTTATTACTGCAACTGGTGTTGTGCCGTGTGGCGACCCTAAAAAGACTCCCCGTACATCATCCATAGTGCAGATTATATTTTATTTAGGTCCTTTGAGATCAATAAAAATATTCAGAGTGTTCAAAACACTCACGTTTAGAAATGTACTTCTAAGCAATGTTTAAATTATTTGACCCCGTTTTGGAATGTGTCTTTGATAAAGATTTGTCGTGTAAATTTTCGAAATTGCAGTACTATAGCCTGGCTTTCGTTGCAGTTTTAAAAAGGGCTACTGGCGAGGGTTCATTACCCGAAATTGCGCATATAGTCCATACTATTTCCCTTTGAATGATTTATTGCTTCCAAAGGATCAAACCTTTCTATTTTATTTGTTATTACTGCAGCTGGTGTTGTGCCGTGTGGCGGCCCTAAAAAAGTCTCCCCGTACATCATCCATAGTGCAGATTATATTTTATTTAGGTCCTTTGAAATCAGTAAAGATATTCAGAGTGTTCAAAACATTCACGTTTAGATATGTGCTTCTAAGCAATGTTTAAATTATTTGACCACGTTTAGGAATGTGTCTTTGATAAAGACGATAAAGACTTGTCGTGTAAATTTTCGAAATTGCAGTACTATAGCCTGGCTTTCGTTGCCGGTTTAAAAAGGGCTACTGACGAGGGTTCATTACCCGAAATTGCGCAATATAGTCCATACTATCTCCCTTTGTATGTTTTATTACTTCCAAAGGATCAAACCTTTCTATTTTATTTGTTATTACTGCAGCTGGTGTTGTGCCGTGTGGCGGCCCTAAAAAGTCTCCCCGTACATCATCCATAGTGCAGATTATATTTTATTTAGGTCCTTTGAGATCAGTAAAGATATTCAGAGTGTTCAAAACACTCACGTTTAGAAATGTACTTCTAAGCAATGTTTAAATTATTTGACCCCGTTTAGGAATGTGTCTTTGATAAAGACTTGTCGTGTAAATTTTCGAAATTGCAGTACTATAGCCTGGCTTTCGTTGCCGGTTTAAAAAAGGCTACTGACGAGGGTTCATTACCCGAAATTGCGCAATATAGTCCATACTATCTCCCTTTGAATGTTTTATTGCATCCAAAGGCTCAAACCTTTCTATTTTATTTGTTATTACTGCAGCTGGTGTTGTGCCGTGTGGCGGCCCTAAAAAGTCTCCCCGTACATCATCCATGGTGCAGATTATATTTTATTTAGGTCCTTTCAGATCAGTAAAGATATTCAGAGTGTTCAAAACATTCACGTTTAGATATGTACTTCTAAGCAATGTTTAAATTATTTGACCACGTTTAGGAATGTGTCTTTGATAAAGACGATAAAGACTTGTCGTGTAAATTTTCGAAATTGCAGTACTATAGCCTGGCTTTCGTTGCCGGTTTAAAAAGGGCTACTGACGAGGGTTCATTACCCGAAATTGCGCAATATAGTCCATACTATCTCCCTTTGTATGTTTTATTACTTCCAAAGGATCAAACCTTTCTATTTTATTTGTTATTACTGCAGCTGGTGTTGTGCCGTGTGGCGGCCCTAAAAAGTCTCCCCGTACATCATCCATAGTGCAGATTATATTTTATTTAGGTCCTTTGAGATCAGTAAAGATATTCAGAGTGTTCAAAACACTCACGTTTAGAAATGTACTTCTAAGCAATGTTAAAATTATTTGACCCCGTTTAGGAATGTGTCTTTGATAAAGACTTGTCGTGTAATTTTTCGAAATTGCAGTACTATAGCCTGGCTTTCGTTGCCGGTTTAAAAAAGGCTACTGACGAGGGTTCATTACCCGAAATTGCGCAATATAGTCCATACTATCTCCCTTTGAATGTTTTATTGCATCCAAAGGCTCAAACCTTTCTATTTTATTTGTTATTACTGCAGCTGGTGTTGTGCCGTGTGGCGGCCCTAAAAAAGTCTCCCCGTACATCATCCATGGTGCAGATTATATTTTATTTAGGTCCTTTGAGATCAGTAAAGATATTCAGAGTGTTCAAAACATTCACGTTTAGATATGTACTTCTAAGCAATGTTTAAATTATTTGACCACGTTTAGGAATGTGTCTTTGATGAAGACGATAAAGACTTGTCGTGTAAATTTTCGAAATTGCAGTACTATAGCCTGGCTTTCGTTGCCGGTTTAAAAAGGGCTACTGACGAGGGTTCATTACCCGAAATTGCGCAATATAGTCCATACTATCTCCCTTTGTATGTTTTATTACTTCCAAAGGATCAAACCTTTCTATTTTATTTGTTATTACTGCAGCTGGTGTTGTGCCGTGTGGCGGCCCAAAAAAGTCTCCCCGTACATCATCCATAGTGCAGATTATATTTTATTTAGGTCCTTTGAGATCAGTAAAGATATTCAGAGTGTTCAAAACACTCACGTTTAGAAATGTACTTCTAAGCAATGTTTAAATTATTTGACCCCGTTTAGGAATGTGTCTTTGATAAAGACTTGTCGTGTAATTTTTCGAAATTGCAGTACTATAGCCTGGCTTTCGTTGCCGGTTTAAAAAGGGCTACTGAAGAGGGTTCATGACCCGAAATTGCGCAATATAGTCCATACTATCTCCCTTTGAATATTTTATTGCTTCCAAAGGATCAAATCTTTCTATTTTATTTGTTATTACTGCAGCTGGTGTTGTGCCGTGTGGCGGCCCTAAAAAGTCTCCCCGTACATCATCCATTGTGCAGATTATATTTCATTTAGGTCCTTTGAGATCAGTAAAGATATTCAGAGTGTTCAAAACACTCACGTTTAGAAATATACTTCTAAGCTATGTTTAAATTATTTGACCCCGTTTAGGAGTGTGTCTTTGATAAAGACTTGTCGTGTAAATTTTCGAAATTGCAGTACTATAGCCTGGCTTTCGTTGCCGGTTTAAAAAGGGCTACTGACGAGGGTTCATTACCCGAAATTGCGCAATATAGTCCATACTATCTCCCTTTGAATGTTTTATTGCATCCAAAGGCTCAAACCTTTCTATTTTATTTGTTATTACTGCAGCTGGTGTTGTGCCGTGTGGCGGCCCTAAAAAGTCTCCCCGTACATCATCCATGGTGCAGATTATATTTTATTTAGGTCCTTTGAGATCAGTAAAGATATTCAGAGTGTTCAAAACATTCACGTTTAGATATGTACTTCTAAGCAATGTTTAAATTATTTGACCACGTTTAGGAATGTGTCTTTGATGAAGACGATAAAGACTTGTCGTGTAAATTTTCGAAATTGCAGTACTATAGCCTGGCTTTCGTTGCCGGTTTAAAAAGGGCTACTGACGAGGGTTCATTACCCGAAATTGCGCAATATAGTCCATACTATCTCCCTTTGTATGTTTTATTACTTCCAAAGGATCAAACCTTTCTATTTTATTTGTTATTACTGCAGCTGGTGTTGTGCCGTGTGGCGGCCCAAAAAAGTCTCCCCGTACATCATCCATAGTGCAGATTATATTTTATTTAGGTCCTTTGAGATCAGTAAAGATATTCAGAGTGTTCAAAACACTCACGTTTAGAAATGTACTTCTAAGCAATGTTTAAATTATTTGACCCCGTTTAGGAATGTGTCTTTGATAAAGACTTGTCGTGTAATTTTTCGAAATTGCAGTACTATAGCCTGGCTTTCGTTGCCGGTTTAAAAAGGGCTACTGAAGAGGGTTCATGACCCGAAATTGCGCAATATAGTCCATACTATCTCCCTTTGAATATTTTATTGCTTCCAAAGGATCAAATCTTTCTATTTTATTTGTTATTACTGCAGCTGGTGTTGTGCCGTGTGGCGGCCCTAAAAAGTCTCCCCGTACATCATCCATTGTGCAGATTATATTTCATTTAGGTCCTTTGAGATCAGTAAAGATATTCAGAGTGTTCAAAACACTCACGTTTAGAAATATACTTCTAAGCTATGTTTAAATCATTTGACCCCGTTTAGGAGTGTGTCTTTGATAAAGACTTGTCGTGTAAATTTTCGAAATTGCAGTACTATAGCCTGGCTTTCGTTGCCGGTTTAAAAATGGCTACTGACGAGGTTCATTACCCGAAATTGCGCAATATAGTCCATACTATCTCCCTTTGTATGTTTTATTACTTCCAAAGGATCAAACCTTTCTATTTTATTTGTTATTACTGCAGCTGGTGTTGTGCCGTGTGGCGGCCCTAAAAAGTCTCCCCGTACATCATCCATAGTGCAGATTATATTTTATTTAGGTCCTTTGAGATCAGTAAAGATATTCAGAGTGTTCAAAACACTCACGTTTAGAAATGTACTTCTAAGCAATGTTTAAATTATTTGACCCCGTTTAGGAACTTCTTCAAAAGCCAGTTCTGTATTTTCTGTGCAGCTTTTGAGATATTAGTTCATAGATGAGCCACTGCATCAGAAAACCAACAATCTACATTATGCGAACTCAAAGGCGCGGATCAGCTACCTCCTTCTGTGACTGTACAGGCTGGTTTGTGTCGGACCTGGTCGGAAACCCAGATAGTTGTGTTTCTCATGCAAAGGCTCAGATATATTTGCATTTTTATTTGAATTAAAACATATTTAAAGAAATACCAATTTTGTGATGTAAAAAATAAGCATGATTTTTGTCTTGTTTCAAAACGTATTTGGCTCTTAAACCCTGACGCTTCACTCAATTTGAATTCAAGTAAAACATTGACGTCAACCTATTGGGTAAACTGAAGAAAACAGATTCTGTGGTTTTCCTCTTTGAGCTGTATGACATCACCTGTAGGCCATTAAAACTCAGATAAATAAACAAATTGGAGTTGGTGGCTGTTATCAGATTATGTGGGACAATATGAGGCTAATAAATGTCAATCACAGCAGAAATTCCTCTCAGAGCATTTTCGGAGAAGACTAGACTGATAAATCTAGCCAAGATACATGTATGTACATCAGAAAATATCTGGTGCTCTAGCTTCCAAGAAGAGAAAATTTGAATTTACAAAAAAAGGACAAAAAAAAACAAAAAAAAAAAACAAACAAAAAACAACAACAACAACTTATTTATCAATTTATCAGACTAGTAGCTAGTATATTAATGGCCTTACATAATAGTCAATTAATTTTTCAGTCATATCAGAACAGAGCTAGCAGTTCATGAGTATTCACCAGCTTAAAGTATCTTGTTCAAGGAAGCCACATGGTAGAGGTAGTATCAAACCAAGGACCTATTGCTTTGGAGTGCTACACTTCCACTAAGCCTACTTACACCCTTGTAAATGTTGAATCATACTCTTGCTTTTTATGTCATTTGTTAATGGCTAGATCATGAACAGGAATCGTAGCCCTTTTTATTGTATCATTAGTACTGCTGAAAGAAAGTGTGAAGAATGCAGAACCCGAGTCAAAGTGGCCTTCACAATCAGATTCTTCAGCATCAGATAACCTGCTCAACTTGAAACCAACAACTTATGAACTAAAACTGGCTTAATCAATCCTAATGGGAATGAGAGTGATTAAGCTTTTATAATTGCTGAGTTTATCAGAATAATTGGAATGGACGACCAAAATGCACACCTATTGTGCCCTTGGACACTTTTTATGTATTTCAACAGGATAAAGTTCAGAGTGGCCCTGGAAAGATGCAGTTTGGGTACTTCAAAATCAATGGACAGACAATACTTGCCTTACATGCTAGTAATGCAACCATTTGTCTAAAGATGTTCAATTTGTTTCTGTAACGGGTGAAAAAGCTGGTCTCTAAAATAGGTTACTCAGTTACACACTTTGGAGAGCATGGTGGCGTAGTGGTAGAGCATCGACTCCAAATCCAGAGGTCATGGGTTCCATCCCCACTGGCAACACTGTGTTCTGTCCTTGAGCAAGACACATTTACTCCCCAGACTACTAGTTAATACCCTGAAAGCGCACGGTGGCTCCGTCCGGACATAACTGAAAAATTGTTGACGGATCGGTAAACCTCAATACAAACATAATTACAGTTAACAGAACACACAACCAATATGACCTTTGGCATAACATGTTTGGCATGTGTTTACAAAAACCAATCATACTTCCTTTGAAAGCGTCACAGAGGCCAATTATCAGTGCTAAGTGTTTATTCTTTAGCCAGTTTCTGAAAACTTGTTTCCGACAGAATCAGTTAGATCAGAATGATCATGTTATAGAGGATCAGCATGATCTAGGTCTTCTTTTTTGTTCATGCCTCTATCCAAAGTACCTCAGGAAAATGCTTAGTTAACTGTTTCCAGTATCTTTCCTAAATGAATGTTTGAAATTAATGGAATGAATAAAACAAAACCTACAATGATTTCATGATTTTATTGACTGTTTTAGTCACAATAGGCAGTTAATTAATGAGCCCAGTTGTGAGAAAACCTGTTATTGGGATTTTCTCCATGAGGTTCAACCATCGTATATGCTATACAGTCATTGAACGTCGGTAGAGACATGGAAATTATCAGTGCCTATATTTTTTTGCATATGCATAAGACAGATTTTCTCACAATAAAGCTCAAATAATATATTCACTCGGAAATGAATATATAGTTTTACATTGTACATATTAAGAAAGTTTTGGGACTAACTTTGCAACTGAACATAACAATTTATATGAAATTATCTAGAAGTTCTAGCATAAAATTAGTATTATTACTTTACTTTCATCTAGACTGCCTTTCCAAAATAATATTTCACATTTCAAAATAATGTTTCAGAGGTACGTCTGAAGTGAGTCAAAGGGTATATTATTTTAGTTCTTGAGGTTTGAGGTAGTTAAGCTTACTGTATAAACATTAAAATGTTTTAACATCTTGCATTTACATGTATATGAAAAATTGCACTTTGATTGCTTTTGCTTAGGACTTGTCCCAAAACTTTCTTAATAGTCTTTAGCACACATGCTTTGACTAGGTTATTTCTAGAATTATTCTATGATACTGACTTTATCATGATCACATTATAAGCATACCATGTGTCAACCTTCACCCTTCAAACAAAACTCAAAGAATACTGGTGCGTGTGAACAGAAAGATATGCCTAATGCAAAGGATAGAAAATTTATTTGACTTAGGCTTGCAACAAAAGATTAAATACTGAAACTCTATATGGTTATCCCATATTTGACAAATGGATTCTCCCATCATTATCATTTGGTTGAGTACACTTTCATTTTTAGGGGAATCAGGAGTGAATTTCAATTTTCATATAAATTTTTGATGAAAATCCTCTTAGCAAACAGAATAGCCACAGATGGGACGCTGCTTTCTGCGCATGGGACGCTGCTTTATGCGGCGTCACATCTGTGGCTATACTGTTTGCCTATGTCCCACAAAAAGGACGCCAGGCTTAAATGAGTTAAGTGTAGTCATTCTGAATTTCTTCTCCACTCATCATGTAAATCTTAACAACAAAAGTTAAAGAATTAAAATATTGCCACTTGGTGGTGAAAATACATAATAGCAAAACAAATTACATATAAATACACATTTTCTTCTCTAAATAACTGCAACATAACAACAAACATAAACATTTAAATACACACAAAATGGTTTGATCAGTCTTAGTTTCACCTGATAAGTATTGTTTGTTACAGTTAAAGTAGTTTCCTCACTAATAATTTGAGCATCAAAAATAAATCATGTTGTGATAAAATGCACATTACTATAGCACTTCATTTGCATGGATATTATAAATAGTGTTTAGAATCATGGCACAAAACATTTGAGCCATCTCGTGGGTAAACCAACAATGTGGATTCCGAACAGGTCCGACACAAATCAGGCTGTACAGTCACAGGAGCAGGCTAGAAGCTTGAAATTTTCGAGTTAAGTAGAGGAAGAATTGTACTATCCGAGTAGCGAAAACAAAGGCACTGATCAGCTTCGCAGTAATCGCAGTTACTGAGAAGCTGATCTGCGCCTTTGTTTTCGCATATGCAAGTTGTTGGTTTTCTCATGAAGCGGCTCATTTGCCTCAACAAAATAACTGAAATAGTTGTGATCATTACACGATTATTTATACAGAGACAGAATCGGCTAAAAAACCCAAATGATTTCATTCACACGTGTAAATGTTCTATGACATTCAACTATCACAGCTACAAAATCTTTATATACGCGAACACATTCTGGTTCATGAACTAAAAAACAATGCTGTGATTTTTGGCATCTATAGACTCACTGGGTGCTTCCTTCGTCCCGATATAAAAAGGTTCTGTTTGACTTTTACTATAGGTCCCGATAGGATTTGGTTTTGTTTGATTCTAGTATCAGATTTTTTTCTACTCTAATTCCTAGAATTTGGTCAATGATTTGATTTGATCCTCATTTATGACGTCATTGAAAGAATTTCAGGTCATAAAATAGTGCATTGAATGCAATTTTATATTAAAAAAGTACAAGTAGGCAAAGATCAGGAAAAGTTTTTATTTGATTTGTTAAGAAATGATATAAATTGTGAAATTAATGTTATTGCCGACTCTGTTTTGTTGTGATTTACTCTGTTAACGTAGTAGAAAAAAATCCGGTACCAAAAAGTCAAACAAAACCTTTTTATATCGGGACCAAGGAAGCACCCAGTGAGACTGGAGAATATGACAGCATTTGATAATAACAAAAAATTTTAACTTCTCCACCAAAATATATGCTGATGACAAACAGTGAATCAGAGCTTCTAAGCCTTCAGCACTGAGAATTCTGAAACTTTCTTTTGCTAGATCATCATGAACAAGCCTAACACAGACCCCACCCCCTACAATATAACAGACATTATACCCTGCCATTTAGTGTTTATGAATACACTTTATCATCAGGTTCTACACTATTTAAGCCAAATCACCAGAATGTCTGTGACTGCCTATTTGAAAACATGCACAGATCAGCCCCTGCTCAGCTGATTAGGACCTTTGTTTCAGCTACAGGTATAGTATAATCTTTCTTCTTTCTTTAAGCAAAGTCTACAGCCTATAGCCTCTAATGGAGGCTTTATTCAACTTCAGTGAGTGTAAAACCCCGAATTTGTTGGACCTGTACAGAAACTCAAAGTCAAAGACATTTTTCTCTGTAGCATCTCATTTATGCCATATTTTGACATGAATATTGACATTAATATCACATTGCATCAGCCCCTGGCCCCACAAGTCTCAGTTAGTTCCTCATACTTGACTTTGATGTCTTACGTCTCGACTGCCTGTCGACGGGGGTTGGCGGTTGAACGGGGATACTGACGGGCCTGAAAACAAGACAAAATTAAATGTTATCATACCTGTAACATTTCAGTGAATTAAGCTGTATTTTCTTATACTTTTATGATGTATTTTATTTTGATTTTTTGTGTGCTTTAATATTCTTGTAAACAATTTTGTAGTAATATTGTCGAGACTGAGCAAGCACTTTACTGTGGCATGAAATTCTGTCCTGCTCAAGAACACAACTTACAGGGCAGAGGAAGGTTTCAAACGCAGTACGTCTACCCTTGGGGTATGTACCTCTCATTTCAGGGTCTGACACTCCAACGCTAGGCCGTCAAAACACAAGGCCATCAAACTCTCTAGAGTGGAACATTAATGTTAATTGGGCAACCTATTTATCTTTCTTTTCTTATAATGTGGTTAGTTAATTTAGGGTGTAACACTCAACAAACAGCTAAGGTCAAATGGATATGGGGCCTTAGTCTCTGGGATGATACTTAAGATCCTTAGTTTCCAAGGCAAGTGACTTAAGGATGTTCGCTGCCAATGAAAAAGTATTCAAACTTTTTTTCTAACCACACTTTTTCGATTCCAAAATACAACACAAGACATTTGAAAACAAAATAAATATAGGGTAGTGTGCATTTTTTCAAGCTACAGGCCTCTGAATGAGACCTCTGAGCACAATGTTTTAAATTTAGTAAAATTAATTTAATTTTTTATTCTTTGAAACAAACCTGGTTTGAACGAAAATACACCTAGAATGCTTTCAAAAGTCATAATATTTACGTAACGAAGACTATTTTGGACCACAAGCATAGAAAAATTTGCAACTTGAAGTGGATGACAAAATTTTACGACTCCTTTTCCAACCCTACCCCCATACTTGAAAAGTCGGAAAAACTCAAAATTTTGCAATGTGCCAAATCCATATTTGTTGATTCAAACTTTTTCTTGTATTTTCACACAATATAGAACTTGGTAATATTGATCGAATAAAAGAAAGAAATATATAGGGTAGTGTGCATATAAGAGAGAACCAACAACTTGAAAATCGCCATTTTCAGCCTTTTTTCGGCTGTTTTGTCTCTTAAAGCCCATTTCATAAAACCCCCTAAAATTTTAAAACCAGCACACCAAATACACAAGGGCTGACTTAGAAGACAATGCACACATATACTGCAGCTAAAATAAACATCGAACTAGTGCAATTAATTTGAAGATGAGTAATATTCAAGTTTAATCTACCCTACCCCCTAAATTTTTCTGACAAATTAAATTTCCTGAAAAGTTGCAGAAAATGGGGTGAAAAAATGAAGTTTCTAAGAGTGACAATTTTCATGGCTCATTCAATGCATATCATCAATATGTATCCAAATATAAAATATTAGGAAAATATCTGCAACCGTTTACGAGATATTCAACAAAAGAAAAACCGGAAGTTCCGAAATGTCAAATGTTAGCAGCGAACATCCTTAACCACTCTCCACGAAAGCTTCTATTATAATGTCTATTCAGTTGAGTCAAAAATGGAGGTGCATAAAACGTTAATTAATTGGTATAATAAATAATAAATAGCTCCATCACCAAAATGAGCAGAAATCAATAAGAATAGTATTTCCACCTACTCATGCAAAAATCAAGGAGCCGTGTAAACAGCCATATTTGATTATGCAAAATTTGTATTGAAAACACCTTTGCATCCAAGATGGATAAGAAACTATTAGAGCCTGTGCATGAGAAAATCAACAATTTGTGTTCAGACCAGGTCCAACACAAACAAGCCTGTACAGCCACAGAAGATAGCCATTATAAGCTTGAAATTTTGAATGAAGGAAGAAGAGGGATTGTACTATCCATAGAGCGAAGACAAAGGTGCTGCAAAGCTGAACTGCACAATTGTTTTCGCCTATGCAGATTGTTGGTTTTCCCATGCAGTTGCTCATATATGAGCTGAGCCATGAGAAAATCAGATTTTTGCCT
The DNA here is from genome assembly GCA_964017185.1 of Rugalucina vietnamica. Taxonomy (NCBI): domain Eukaryota; kingdom Metazoa; phylum Mollusca; class Bivalvia; order Lucinida; family Lucinidae; genus Rugalucina; species Rugalucina vietnamica. The sequence continues at coordinate 46,362,585 of OZ024872.1, forward strand.
ATGTGAATACAAAGGCACAGATCAGCTGTGCAGTAACTGCAAAGCTGATCAGCGCCTCTGTTTTCGCTACACAGATAGTACAACTCCTCTTCTTCTTAAATCCCAAATTTCAAGTGCTGAACTGCATCAAATATAGCATGCTGTGGGTCATTCATTGCATCTTGTCTGAGTCTATAGTGTTTGCATGAAACAAAAGAATACTATTAGCAAGCTAATACAAAAGTCAACCCAGGAAAGGAAAAGTAGTAGAACCATCCTAGCATGGGTAAAATGTTTAATCATTACAAAACATCAACAGGAAGACAGACTGAAAACAATGAAAAATAGTAAATTTCCAACTACATTACAAAGAACAGAAAAGTGTTTGTTGACATTTGACACTGTGTTCTCATTGAAAATACATTTTCCCTTTTAACTTGTTTTTAAGACTTTATGAAGTGATGTGTACTCTATTGCTATAGAGCAAACCAAAGAAAGAATACCACCAACTTTCAGTTTGGATGTGCAACCATTACCACCACTTAATATCTCATTTTTGTCAATGAAAAATAATGTACATGTACAATAAATATGTGCACCAAAAATATTTAAAACATACAAAAACATTAAAAGCTATTTATTTTGCAACAAATTCTTCCTAACACGGTCTATATTAGCCGTCATGTGAAAACCGGATCTTCACATATGCACAAAGATGCAGATCAGCTGTGCAGTAGCTGCACAGCTGATCAGCGCCTTTGTTTGTGCTACATAGATAGTAAAAAATCCTCTTCTTCTTAAATCGGAAACTTCAATGTTCTAGCCTGTTTCTGTGACTCTATAGACCAGCTTGTGTCAGACCTGGTTGGAAACGCTGGTGGCTGGTTTTCTCGCGTCACAGCTCATATTAGAACTCACCTTGTCTATCTTCCTGTTCTCCCTGGGGACTGTGTAACCGTGGGGGTGGGGGGCCCCTGATAGGAATCATATGTGCGGGTGGGGGAAATGGGGGCCTGGGGCCACGAGGTGGGGGTGGACCAGGTGGGTATCTGTCATATGAATTCGGAGACCTTCTATCTAGAGGTGGTGGTGGTGGTCTCATCCCGTAGGGAGGTGGTGAGCGAATGTCCATGTGAGGGGGTGGGGGTCGAGGCATCCCAGGGGGTAGTCTTCTGTCCGGTGGAGGGAGAGGTCTGTCGGGATCTGACGGAGAGCCACGATAGTCATCCTCCCTGAAATACAGAACATAAAGAATCAGTATGATTATGAGCTAACTGCATTATAAAGTAATAAACATTTGTTCTGTTACAATAAACATTTCATTTAGTCTAAAGAGGAAACACTGAAACTAGCCTGCTCAGAAATGCTGAACAACTGGCTAAAAATAACAAATAACAGCTTGCAAAGATGGTTTGTATAAACTTAAACATACATGTACATATTTGCCTATAACATTGAATACAATTTGCCTGTTTTTTAAAACAATATGAAGAGCTGAAAAGAGGCAAAATTGCTGGCACTGATCAGATTTCATAAGGGACACAGTCTAATTTTCACAAATGAAACATTGTTTACTGAAAATAATTATTAAAAGAAAGCATTATCTTCTTAATCAAAACATGTCTTAAGGAGTAAATGATGCTACAATAAGCAAAGCCAATAGAATTCCAACTTTTCACATATATGTGTATAAACAAGGGAACAAATCTGCTAAACAATATCAGCCCCTTTATTGCTCTACATAGATAGTAAATCCTTCTCCTTCCTAAATCTGAAATCCCACATCTAGCCATCTTTTCTGCTTGTATAAACTGGTTTGTGTGCATCCTAATCATAAACAAGCATGTCACGTTTTCTCATAGCCTGTTAGATTATCCCAAATATTGCTTCCCACATCTGGTACATTCTTGACCAGATATTTAATACTGGATTTTCTCCCTCTTTGTTGAACCCAGGAAGATAAGGACTATTGTAAATAAACATAAATAGCCAAGGCATTTCTCCCTGCAAACGGGTGGTAAGGTAACTCACTTACCCTATATCTTCTTGTATACTGAGCCGTTTCATTCTAACATAAATAGTTTTATATGGAGCTTTGTTATTATTTAGTAAATACTTGATGGATATGTATATTTTGTGAAGCTATACCCTGACCCACTATGTAGTATATCTGATTATAAACATTTGCTCATATAATGAACATACACAGCAAACAGAGTATATAGAGTAAGACACTTACATACATATTATGAGCCACATCTTGAGAAAACCGGATTTTTGCCTATGCGAAAACAAAGGCGCAGATCAGCTGTGCAGTAACTGCACAGTTGATCAGCGCCTTTGTTTTTGCTACTTTTGTAGTACAATTTCTCCTCTTCTTAAATACGAAATTTCAAGCTTCTTTCCATTATCTGTGACTGCACTGGCCGGTTTGTGCCAGACCTGGTCGCCGTGATCGGAAACCCCAAAGACCGGTCTTCTCCCGTATCCCGGCTCTTATGTAAACAGTAGATTGAAAATAAGACATTTCAGCCTAATTACCAGACAGCATGTAGGTGAAAAGTTGAGAGGTAGCATTTGGATATTCCCCTTCACATTTAGAAACTTTGGTTAAAATCATTTTATTCTTTGCGCATGAAAAGAAAACATCTTAATTTCCTTACATACAGAGATAAAATCAGATCAAAATGAAGTCTTTTTTTCATTAACAAAATTATTTTGTTTATTTGTATTGAAGTTTAATGTCCCAGTCAACAATTTTTCATTCATGTCGGGACAGAGCCACAGCGTCCTGGGTATTTACCAGTACTCTGGGGAGTTAGCGTGCCTTGCTAAGGAACACAACACAGTACTGCCTGTGGGGATCAAACCCAGGACCTCTCAATGCAGTCTGATGCTCTTCCACTATGCCACCGCACTCCCCAAAAATAATATGAACAACTTTTATCTGACAAATGATCTTTAATGCACAAAAAGAGAGACACACTATAGAGTAACATCCAACAGCATGCACACTGATATGAGCCACATCGTGAGAAAACCGGATTTTTGCCTATGCGAAAACAAAGCCGCAGATCAGCTTCGCGGTAACCGCGAAGCTGATCAGCGCCTTTGTTTTCGCTACACGGATAGTACAATTCCTCTTCTACTTAAATCCGAAATTTCAAGCTTCTAGCTCTTTTCTGAGCTTGTACAGGCCGGTTTGTGTCGGACCTTGTCGGAAACCCCGAAGACCGGTTTTCTCGCGTCGCGGCTCATATAATGGTGAGGACTATTAAGTGTGAATCAGCAACCATACAAGCACTGATTTGGTAAATCTACAACTAAAGTGGAAATACCATGAGACTTGCAAACACTGAGACGTCAATAAATATGAAGTTTGTGGAAAACCTTGACAAAATTTACAATATCTGTACAAAATGTAGACTTAATAAATATCAATCAGTAAAGACCCTGACCAGTCTGCTTCTCTAGGAGTCCCTATCCTTCTGAAACTTAAACAGCAGTATAATGTACATACATGCATCACAGGCTAAAATTAATATTGAAATTTAAAAAGAATTTGGAATTATCAAGGTATAGTCAAAGAGACCCTTGCCACTGACAGGTAGCGCTCTACGCAATGACCAATGGGATCTGGGTAATTCATGCAGGATGCTCTTGCTTTCTTCAGGTATCCAGGTATCCCCATTTAGCCCAAATCAGCTCAATCCCACAATTCAAAGCACCAAATGCAAGCGATCAAGATGAGGTATCATCTAATCTCTCAAGGTAGATGCAAAAACACGGTAAACATTTTATGAGATGATTTTTGGTAATTTGAATTTGCATTGGTAGCTTGACAAAAAGCTGTGCACATTCCAGAGTTGCCTTGCAAAGAAAAGTTATAAGCTTGTAAGCACTTGAAAAGGCACTGCTACATGCTGTAAGTTACACTGGGGATATGCACAATCCCTGCTCAAAACTGTGTTAAGCAGTTTGTGTGAAGCTTTTATTGAGTAGTTGTACATTTTGTATTACTCTAGACTTTCCATGTCTAGTGCAAATAAAGGTCTTCATTAACTACAAAATGGACACACTAATACAGATTTTAGTCTTTGGTGGGTGCAGGACTGAAATAGCTGCCCGTGTCATCAAGAGCAAGGGAAACTGCAGACTTTCACTCCAAGTTTTTTTTCACACTTTAAAGATACTGACTAAACAACAAGTCAATGCTCTTTTTGATAACCTTCTATAGCCCACTGCCAATGAGAAACTTGTACTTACCAGAATGACTGGTCATTACAGACTTCAGATCATAGTGCCAATCAAAGGAAAAAAGAGAGGAAGTTTGCATCATTGCATTAAAGACAATGAATGAAAGTTTTACTGAAGGAATTTTTAAAGGACTCAAAATTGGGAAAAGTTTGATGTTAATGTTAGTAAGTGAAGCACCTATGCCGTGGTGTTATACGTCCTGGGACTGACCCTCTGGATCTTGGCCTATCAGGCACTGGTCTCTCCATACCCGGGTGGGGCGGGGGAGGCATTCCACCATTTATCACACCTGAAATGATAAACAGGACATATATTGTTACTGTTAAATTATGGCATGCAGAGAACTTTTGGACAATCTGACTATTTTAAGACGGACACTAAAGCCATGCTATATTATCTAAGCTATCCAGCAGCTTAGCCCTCAGCCCACCAAGTTGGAGAGCCATGAAGTGACCCATGTTTTTTTGGAAATCCAGTAAGCATCCAGTAATCATGACCAGTACAGAACAACAAATTGCTATATTTTTCTCTTATTAAATTATTCTAAATTTGCAATGAATTACATTTATTTTTACCACATTTAGAAGGTCTCTGAGTATGGGGATTCTTCAAATAAATCAACTTGAAAAGATAAATAAAGGGTAAGTATCGTTTTTAAGCCAGCATTTATTACCTGGAGGTGGCATTCCTCTTGTTGTGATTGGTCGGATCAACCCTGCAGGACCGTGTAATAACTTTCTCTCTAAATCTGTTAATCTACAACATAAGACCACTTTGAAATGAAATATATTCCAATAAATATGCACTGATTTTATTAAACCTGAGAACAAAGAGTTAATATTGGTGCTCAAGGTCCAATATTTAAAGCTCAAAGTCACAGATAAACGAATCATGCACAATGTATGTTGATGTAATGTGTATAACAAAAAATTCAAGCAAATCATGAGCTTAAAACTATATTGATTTTTTTTTAATTTTCAAATTCATGACTTTGACACTGAAGCCTGACTTTAGAATAATCATCTAGAATAGAAATTACCCTATACTCACTTTTGTCTCAGCATGGCACATTCATGTCTTGATTCCTTCAGTTCCCTTTCTGCTGCTCTTGTAGCCAGCTGAAATTAGTAAAATATCTAGTCTGACATATTGGATAGGTAAAAAATATCTGGATTCTGTTACAACCTTAATATCTGAACAATTCGTAAAATGATTTTTTTGTTGTTTTTTTTTTCTGGCTCTCTTTAAGCCAGGTTTTCCAGGTAACTGATGAAACCTATTTTCTCTCTCATAAATGCAATCACTGCTCTTAAAGCAAAGACAAAGTTTACAAAATTCAAGTTGGATTCATATAATAGGCATATTGCTTACATATTATTTTCTTCTACAAAATTGTACTTTTCAATTATTTTCTCTACCTATTATCTTGAACCTGTTTGGATTCGAAAATGTTGAGATCTTCTATTGTCAGACATTATTTTTTTTTATTTTTTATTTTTATTTTATTTTATTTTATTTTATTTTTTTATTGAAACAAAAAAAAAATCTATTGTCAGACATGATTCGAAAAGAAAAAAACAAACAATGAGCAACTTACCCAGTTTTCATGAGCTTTCTTTTCATTAGCAGCAATCTGAAATTTGACATCAAAATAAATCAAATCGCATCGTGGCAATAAAACACTTCTGAATTTTGACCCGATATTGAAATTTTGTCATGATCATTTCAACTAGAAAATGTGTTTATGAAACACTATGCCCCCAACTGGTAAGGCACTTTCAAGATGTAAAAATGTTCAAAAATGACTAAGTTCAAATTGTAAAAAAAGTGACAAACATTAATCTGAGGAGTATATCCCAACCACATGCATGGTCACGATGTCTGCAAAGTTTCAAAAGTATCGGTATTAAATTGTAGGTGGAGTTGCGCACACAAGGTACCCTCTATCCATTCACTAAAATGCCTGAAAGAATGACTAAGTTCAAATTGTGAAAAAAATGACAAAAAATAATCCAAGGATTATCTCCATCTTCAGACCATGCCCATAACACACGTAAAGATGTAAATGAATTGGCATGAAACTGTAGGAGGAGTTGTGCACACAAGGTACCCATTCACTTTCATTGTCAAAATTCCCCAAAAATGGCTAAGTTCAAATTGCAAAAAAAGTGACAAAAATTAATCTGAGGATTATATCCAAACCACATGCATATCTTCAAAGCATGGTCACAACATCTGTAAAGTTTCAAGAGAATCGGAATAAAACTGTAGGAGGATTGCGCACACAAGGTACCCACTATCTATTCAATTTATCAAGAATTAAAAAGGGAAATAACTCTCACAGAATGGGCCCCTTGAATTTACCTGAAATAAAAAATATGGGTCCTCTTAATTTTCATATACAAACTTCATACCAAATTTCAAGATTCCAGCTCTAAATGTTCCTGACCGAGTGCTAATCGTTACTCACGCATCACAGACTGACTGCACACCACTGGACGGACAGACCCAAACCAATATGCCCCCTCAACTTCTTCCGAAGTTGGGGGCATAATAAAATAATCAAAATTAAGTTCTGTGCATCAATCAGAAAATCATGGCTAAATGTTTGAGATAATACAAATATCAGACAAGCTACATAAATAAATATCAGTGATTACATGTTCGCAAAAGTCGGCACAAATAAAGATACATGTACACTGTTACAGCTTTATGTTTTTGTTAGAATTTAGTCTTGTTTTCTTTTTTCATAACTTTTGTTTCCTCAGTAATCTTACCTGAGATCTAAAGTCTCTTTCTGCTTTGGTTATTTCAGCATTGAGATCATCTATTTGACGCCTGAAAAAAAAATTAAACTGCTGGTTGTCAAATGTCTACTATTTAGGCTTAAAAACACAGGGTACAAATTTTATCACCCTGGGCATTTCCCCAGCATAATATGACCACTGCATAGTTAAGGATCTTAGCTTTCTAAGCCGGCAAAAGCTCAAACTGGCAGGTCCATTTAGCCAAATAGTTGTATTTAAGTATTTTAGTAAAAACATGGAGTTCTTTTTAAGTGATGAAGACATGCAACTTGTAGGTATAATACATACTTGTACTGTTGTACTGCCTTGTGGTACAAGCTGGCTTTTATAGCAACTTGGAACTCCATAGATTTGTTTGGATTGAAGCTTATCGCTCCAGTCAACAGCTATGGTCATGTTGGGACATTGCCTCCATTTTATGGGACTTTTACCCAAAATGAGGATGTCATGACATCCAACAAGTGCTTCAAATATAACTTTCCAACTGAGCCATAAAAGTCTAATGCCTATGAATTTGACGAACCACTCTTCCTGGGCAGGCTCAGACCTGAGAGGATAACCAGTAATCAGATGGTCAGTCAGTAGTGTATAACCTTTGCCTGGATGTACAAGCAGCCCATCTATTTCTTTAGGAACCAATGGGCGAAGACCCAGCACTCCATAAGAGTGTTAGCTTAGCATGCAAGAGGTCCTGGTTCGATCCTTGATCAGGGTAAATGGAAATCACATTACAGTACCAGTATGCCTACCACTTCTATGATTTCTCTTTCAATAACACTCTATCATTTGAGCCGCCTCATGGGAAAACCAACAATCTGCATAGGCGAAAACAAAGACGCAGATCAGCTTCACGGTAACCGCGAAGCTGATCATCGCCTTTGTTTTCGCTACTTGGATAGTGAAATTCCTCCTCTACCTAACTCCAAAATTTCAAGCTTCTAGCCTGCTTCTGTCGCTGTACAGCCTGATTTGTGTCAGACCTGTACAGAAACCACATTGTTGGATTTTCCATGAGGTGGCTCATTTGGTAAAGTCAGTTTGAAACATTATGTTTTCAAAGTTTATGCCAGTGAGAAAGGATCTCTAACAATAACTACATTTCAACAGAATCATTCCAATACTACACAATGGCATTACATACCTATAAGTTTCATTTTCTTGTTCGAGTTGCAGTGTGACAGAGCCTGAGGATTCTAACTTGGAAATATTCTGGTTCTTCAGGACTTCTTGTTCCCCGAGTTGTCTGGAAACAAAAACAATATAGTAATTATTAAATCTTTAAACAAAACAACATATTCTAAGGCTGCATAGGTATGAGACAGATAAATCTTAAGCAAACAGTGCATTTCTTTATAAAACTGTTCTGGGTCCTCAGTGTGCAGACATAGATCAAACTGACCTGAGAAGACTGGCTTTTTGCATATGCAAAAAGAAGGGTGCAGATAAGCTGTGCAGTTACTGCTGGCAGATCAGAGCCTTTGTTTTCACTACATAGATAGTGCAATCCTTCTTCTTCTTAAATTCAAACTTTTTAGCCTGACTGTATAAACCAGTTTGTGTCAGACCTTATAGGAATCCCTGTAGACCAGTTTACTTGTTACACAGCTCATTTAAGTACCTTGTTAGTTCCGCCTCCTTTTCCTTGAAATACTTAGACAGGACCTCTAGTTTAGTCTGAGCCTCCTGACATTGTCTCTCAGCCTTCATCTTATCTGTCTGGTTAGTCTCCATCTTCTTCTTTAAATTCTCTATTTGATCTGAAAACAGAGGGAGGGGCATAAGAACATGTTAAACCTGGATTTTAGGGACTATGGTTCTGATTGCACTAGTTCCTGATCATTGCTTACTTTTACCTTACACTATTTAAGGCTAGATAACTGGTATATTTGGTGATCTAACAACAGTTGAGATAATGCTATATGCCCATGATAAACATAAAGGCTAAATTCATGTCGGGAATGTAAATTTTATCTTAATCACAACCTTAGAGGGAAGGCCTCCTTACAGCTTATCAACAGTTCCAAGTGACAACTCTTCTTCATGAATCAGCAAGAATTACTGGCTTTTAAAAGAAGAAATGTCCTAGAAATAATTCAATGACTAAAATAAACTGCTCTAACCTTCCATTTCTTTCCTGGACTCAGTCTCTATCTGGAATCTGTTCTGTATGATATCTCTCTCCTCCTCTACAGCTCGGAGTGATGCCTCCACCTGTGATATCAGTACAATATACACCATCGTAATATATATAGAGTTACTGCACAGCTGAACAGCACCTTTTGTTTTGCATACACAGATTTTTGATTTTCTGACATGGTGGCTCAATCTTATGATACATCCAGTACTGTATCCTGTTTTCTGAGGACAACAGCAGGCAAAGCAGGGACAGAAAATTGTGGATAGCAAAGATTAGCACACAGAATAAAGTCTAATCAAGTTAAACTGCTTGTAATTAATCCTTTCCTACCTTCATATAAGTGACTTAACTGTCTCTTTATAGAAATCATTTTAAATTCAACAATATAAGAATGCTAAGTAAGCATCAAATGCTCCAGAATGTCACAAGAATGTCACAAGAATGTCACAAGAGCACGAGATCTCTGTTGACTTACCCGTGAAACATCCATCATGGCCTTGAATTTGTCTGCCATGGTAGACCCCTGCTCTGTAAGAACAAAACTGAATTAATTAGTCACTAAACAGCAAGTGATTATCATAAACCTGCCATAAAGACAAGCTAATATTATACAATTGTTGCTCTTGAGTGAGGGTGACATGACCATTTGTTCGCCAGAGGTAGGTGATATTGGCAATAATTGTTTTATTATACAGAACATTTTTGAAATGAGTTAGCAACATACCACAGGACAAACACAAGTGATTACAAGTGCAGCCGCACATTTAAGCGAATATGACGTCAGAGGGTATCACCGTAATATGATTATGCGACATGATAGAATAGCACCCTCCACATGCACTGTAAATAAATGCATGTGACTACAAGTGCAGCTGCAAGTGTTTAGGCAGATATGACGTCAGAGGGTAATATGATCATGCGACATGACAGTATAGCACCCTCCGCATGACCTGCTGTGCACCAATCAAATCCACATTCAGCCAATGAATATTAATGAGGTATAATAATATACAATTGTTGCCCTTGAGTGAGGGTGAGATGATGATTTGTTCGCCAGAGACAGGTGATACTGCCCGAGGGCAATATAACCTGTCGAGAGTGAAAAAATCATCATATAACCCTCACTCAAGGGTAACAATTGTTTTATTATACCGAACCCTTTTTTAAGCCAATTGGCGACATACCACAGGACAAACACGTGACTACAAGTGCAACTGCACATCTAGGTGAATTATGACTTCAGCGGGTAATATGATCATGCGACACGACAGAATAGCACCCTCCACGTGCACTGTAAACAAACGCATGTGACTACAAGCTCATTTGAATGTTTTTATGCAGATATGACTTCAGAGGGTAATATGATCATGCAACATGACAGAATAGCACCCTCCATGTGACCTGATCTGGACCAATCAAAATCCACACTCAGCCAATGAATATTAATGAGGTATAATAAATGGTTTCAACCTTGATTTATTGGAATCAGAATTAAAACACTGAATAAGCAAATACTGCAAATCAAAACCATTCATCTTATCTGGTTCCAAAGTTATAGCTAAAACAAATGTCATCACTGTCTATATAAATTTATGTTTTATATTTACAGACCAACTTCTTTTTTGCTTATTTGCTTCCAGATTTGAACTCTTTTCATTAGCTGTTGTAGCAGATAATCTAATTCATCCCAATTTATTTAATGTCTTTGTTTTCTTCATATTTTGCATACAGATTATTTCAATGTACCTGAATCCTCTTTCATTTCCTCCTCTTCTTGGAATGCCTTCAGTTGTAGGAAACAGTCTCGTAACACCTCCAACTCGCTCTCCTTGAATGCTACATCTTCCTGCAGTCTCTTTGCCTCGGTTGTAGACTGTTCACTTTGTTCTGTTAGCTCCTTTACTCTGTAACAAACCACAGGGTTTAATTCAGTCATAGTGTGTTAACTATCAGCAAATAGCAAAATTAGGCAGCACCAACATGTGGACAAGTTTCAATGTGATGTATAAAAAGAAAATTTATTTTGTACCTCAATATTGTTTCATAAGAGCAGTTGTGCATGTATGTAAGAATTTCTCCTTCAATGAGATGCTTTGAGTAAAATTACCATTCACTTGATCAACTAGCATTTGAGCGTTGTCATGAGAAAACTGAAAACATGAATAGCACCTTCGTTTTTGCTCAACGGATAGTACAACCCCTCTTCTTCCTAAATCCAAAATTTCAAGTTTTGGCCATCTTCTCTGTAGCTGCACAGACCGTTTAGTGTCAGACCTGGTCAGAAACCCCAAAGACTGATTTTCTCCTGTCACAGCTCATTTAGTACTGAGCAAATCAGCATCATATTATGAATTTATTTTCAAATTAACACATTCTGTTTTAAATACAATATGATTTCCTGTGTTTTCAAGAAGAAAGATTTGGTTCAAGCAGTGCAACTTTGTATTTATTGATGGAACTGCACTAAATATTGCAGGGTTAACGTTAGCTATTGCAGCCTGTTTCTTTCTAACATTCCATGCCAATAGGATAGTTTTTGATCGGCCAGATTTAGGGAATTGTAACTTACTTTTCTGACCAAACTTCTGCTTCATCTATGAGCTGAATATAGAAAGAGAGAACAAAAGTTAGAAATTATACAATTTCAAAAGCAACCATAAGGTGTGTAATTTTCTACAAAGTGCAAAAGATGGAATAAAAATTGCTTCTATCTGTTAAGAACGTCTATAGACCTCAATGACAAACTGACAAATGATTAGTCTGATAAGGGTCTACAAAAGATGAAATTCTGACTATATATCCTAAAATGGATGCATTTGATTACTACTGAAATTGATACCACTATTTTTCAAATTTTGTGTACAATTTTAGCTGCATCATGAAAAACTGCTTTTGTACATCCACAAACAAAGACACAGATCAACTGTGCATTAAATGAAGCACCTTTGTTTTCTTTTCATGCATAGTACAATATTTCTTTTTGAATCAGATGTCAAGCATCTAGCCTTCTTCTGTAACCGTACAGGTTTGTTTGTTTTAGGCCTGGTTTTGTTGCCCAACACGCCTCATTTTACCTGTTGTTTCCTAGTTTCTAGATGTTGTATTTGTTCTGTATAACTCTGTATTTGACTGTGTAAATTGTAGATTTCAGCATCTTTCTCTGTGAGCGATTGGTTAGCCTGAAAAAATATTGGAACAACTCAAAATACTGGAACTATGTGGAGATATTGGAACAACTTAGAAACAATGGAACAACTTCACACATGTTATCAGCACTTTTCTTTTTGTTGGGTACAGTATTTCTATTTTCACAGAACAAAATGCTGATGAAGAATTTTACATTTTAAAATTTACAATATGTTAAACCTGGTCATATGAATTCCATTTGTCACTTTAATGTACCCACAAACTACATATGTTATCATTTTCCAGTGGCTTTTTTGGAATCTTATACATCCCTTTTCAGATTAGTTCAGCTCATATGAGGCAGGCCAATCAGTGACTTACTTTCTGCAGTGTCATATCAAGATCAGCAGTTCTGGAAGAATAATCCTCTAGTTCCTCCTTATCCTTGCTCAACTGAAAACAAAGAAAAATAATAATAATAAAATTAACACTCCATCTATTTGCAGCAGAATGGAACCATATTCAGGGGTAATGTAAGATTTTTTTAAAATATAGGAAAAGTGTGTGTGAGAGATATGTATTATGAGCACTTATTTTTTTTTGTACTGCCTATATTTTCCAACAGAAAAAACTCAATTGCTCTTTGTTTTTTAGCCAACCATGATAGGACAACTGTGCTCCCTATTTCTGAAAGATCTATGCAAATAAGTTCAGGTAAATTTTGCAGGCACAGATTGCTTGCTAAGAAATGATATTTGGCAGATAATGTGGCTATAAATATGTATAATGGTAACAAAATTTGACTGACACTGAGAACTAATAATGAAAGAAAGGTGCTAACCTGCTCATAAGCAGCTTTGATAGTCTTATCTTTCTCTTCCATCTTCTGTCTGTAGTTCTCTAGCTTATCTTGTAGGCCTTCTAGCTGTTGCTTTAGTGTTGTATTGTCAGACTAAAACAGAAGAAAATCATATTTGTATCATATCGACATGTTACATGCCCGATAGGCTACTGATACATGATGATATGATTTGATTACATAAGCTTGAGAAAACAAAATATTTGAAATATATACATGTGTATAGCTCAGTTTTGCATCTATACTCAGATTAATTTCTATTCATTTTCATACACCCTATGGCTAAGATAATTTCTCCACCTCCAGCAAAAATAATTTCCTACATGAAATGAGAGATCAACCAACTCTAGTAACTTACCCTACTTGAAAGGCTTGTTGTCAAGTTGCTGACCATGCCTTACAGATCAAACCTGAACTTTGAAAATTAACATCCCATTCAACAACTTTTCAGACATGTCTTGTTGGAGACAATGCATATTGGGTATTAACCAGTACTCTGGGGATTATGGTGCCACCATTGAGGATTGAGCCCAGGACCTCTGGTTTCGGAGCCTGATGCTCTACCAGTACCAGACCACACTCCCTAAATAATTGGGTTATAATCTAGTCAAACGTTATACCTGTAATGACTTGAGATCTGTCTGTACACTACCAGCAGTAGATTGTTGACTGTCCATCTCTTTCTCTAGCTCCTCAACCTTGGGAAACAAATAACTTCAGATAAGGACATAAGCAAAAGCAAAGCTGAAATCAATGAGACGACAACTGATCAGCACCTTAAATTAAGCCACCTCATGAGAAAACCAGATTTTTGCACAAACAAAAACGAAGGGGCAGATCAGCTTCGCAGTAACAGCGAAGGTGATCAGCGCCTTTGTTTTCGCTACACAGATAGTACAATTCCTCTACTTTCTAAATCTAAAATTTTCAGCCTCTAGCCATCTTCTCCAAATGTACAGGTCAGTTTGTGTCGGATCTGGTTAAAAACCACATTGTTTGTTTCTCATGATGCAGCTCAAATCATGGAACAAACAACTGATAAGCCACTTTGATTTTTGCAGTTTAAAAGTACAATGCATTCACTTCCTTCATTTTCATTTGTTTGTAATCTTAACACCAAAGTTGACAATTTTACAGAATCTGATGCGATGGAGCCGTTTCATTTATTGCCGGGTAGCTATTATTACAGGGAGGAAATGTGTCTCACTCAATTAACTACATGTACACAGTACAAGAATCACATTTTCTCAGTCTCACCTTTTTATCTTTAATAAGCAAATCATCTTCCAGGTTTTCCTTCTCCTTTGTAGCAATGAACAGTTGCTCCTCTAGACCCTGAATGATGGCTGCAAAAAAATAAGGTCAACATGCATATATATATACTGGTGAAATAAGTTTCAATGATTATTACCGATAGTGAGATTTTAATGGAAAACAGATTTTGAATTCCACAAAAATATTTATCGACAATATTGCAAAATTTATGCCAGATGATGACATTTAAAGTACAATTCACTAAGCAGTCAATGTTATATTCTTGATATAGGATTTGATAGTGTAATATTAAAATGGTCATCACAATATGACACTCCTGATTGTATATTATTATGCTTTAATTACAATCGATTGCAGAAAGGCGAGAAGAAAGCCCCTATGTAAACATGAGAAAACACAACCAATCAATGAAATATTTTTAGGTCATGAGATCAAATTGTACTTGAATGCGGGGTCAAAATTTATACATCAAACAAATTCTATGATTGAAGTTCGTTCTTTGTGCCCTTGTTTAGTACTATTAACTTCCGCACCTAGGTGCAGTAAATGGCCATGCCCAGAGAAAAGGAAAATATAACAATTGAATTTATCAATGTTTTATCTTGATTTACATCATTATCATAAGCTTAGAAGCAATCAAGTAGATAAAGATCAATCATAGGGTAGATTTATTATAGAAAATTGTGACTGAATGAGATAAAACGGTTATTGACAATTCAACATCTTTTCGTGTGACACAGCTCCGTACTACTAATAGGACAAGTGACCTTTCCTGCATGCTAGCGATTTTCGGAAAACATGCTCACTGACCTTAGTTTTGATTCAAAATATTTTGGGTTGACGCAATAAGAATCGTCGCAGGGAACGATCACAATTGTAATGAACATTGTGTACGGACAGCAATAATGCAGATAACATTCCACTATACTGGTATAGAGGAAAGAAACTTACTTAATGCATCAACTTTAGAAGCTTTCCTGGAACCCTGCAATAGGATTATGAAGCATGGATTGTCATGATCGTAGTAAAACATTCATCAATTTGATACACAATAGAAACACACTTAACCACTAATAAATGTGCCGCCTTGTAAGAAAATGGGATTTTGCCTATGCGAAAACAAAAACGCAGATCAGCTGTGCAGTAACTGCACAGCTGATCAGTGCCTTTGTTTTCGCTACAAGGATAGACCAATTCCTCTTCTTCATTACTCCGAAATATCAAGCCTCTAGCCTTTTTCTGAGACTGTACAGGCTGGTTTGTGTCAGACCTGGTTGGAAACCCCGAAGACTGGTTTTCTTGCGTTGAGGCCCATATGAAGTTGATTAAAATAAGAATCTACAGAGATCTTCTATTGACAATACTATTTTGAGTGTTTGCTTCACTATTTTACATCCCCAACATACTTGTATGCAGATGGCGAGTCAGTTTCTAAGGAGGCATCCTTATGGCATATGTCCCGTAATCAACAACTTGCTTTAACCTCAGAAAGATCCACAAAAGAATTTGCTTGACATGTTTCTTAAGTGGGAGGTTTTGGGTTCAATCCTGGGCAGTACATACCAAGAATCAGTGGCTCTCAGCATTATAAGGCTATCACTGGGAAATGCATGAAGTGTTGGTGACCAATGTTCACCCTGCTTTAACAAAGGCAAACTACCCATATCAGGAAGGAACACTAAGAACCAAGCTATCAAGCTAGTAACAATTATTTTATCATTCCTACAATAACCCACCTTCATGAGACAGGAACAACACATGATCACTGTGAGTATACCAGTAGACAGGATGGAGAACAGTACGGTAAGTACGGGTGACAATCCTAGAGGTTCCTGCTCCAACATAGACTGCAGTGAGGCTGGAAGCTGTAATGTCACAGGATCACATAATTACATATGGTATATTGAAATAGTCTTGAAAAGGTTTCTTGGTTTTTAATTCACTTATTTTTCCTTAGTGTGGCAGACAAGCTGCATAGTTTTACTGTAGCACTTCATAGATCTTCAATAAAACAATTTTTGATGGTTGAACGTTGCTGCAACTGTGCCTTCAAACTGATTATTCTATTCCATTGTAATTTAATAAACATGCTTATTTTATTCTTTCTCATTATGTTGTACCAGAAAGTACAGTTGTTTGTTTCAATACTGAAGCATTCAATATGGTGTCTGAAACAGCATTTTATATTTGCAAAGCTACACAAGAATGTTGTTAAATATTTTCTCAGAGTTACTGTACCTTGTCAACAAGCAATTTAAGCTGAGGTTCCAACCTTTGCACCAAAGACAATTCAGGAGCTACATCTTGCCTCTCATCTCCCAGTTTCTGTGTTTGACTAGGATCTGCGCCAAAACCTGTATCACCCAGGTTGTTGTTCTCATCAACTTTTGGTCTCAGCGTGGGAGGAACAGGGAGATCCATTTTGTCTGCTGTTGGTGTTGTTTGTACTGGCACTTCTGTCTCTTTAGCTGCTTGCTCTTGTTGGCCTCCCTGACGTCCTGGTAAATCTGGCAGTTGTCTATGTGGATCACCCATGTGTTTAGTTTGATCCTGGGCTTGCTTGATCTCTGGTGGCTTTGTGATGTATGGCTGTTGTCTTTGAACATCAGGCTGACCTTCAGGTTCTTTTCTCACTGATTCATGTTCAGCTGATAATGTTTTTCTTGCAACAAAATCAACAGTTTTGTATGGATCTTGGCTTAATGATGGTTGAACCTTATCCTGAACTGAGTCACTTTGAACTGTAACATTATCTCTAGGGACTTCCGCTTTAGGTATTTCAACTCCTTGAGCTACTGAACTTTCAGTATCAGTATGGGTAGCAGATGTTTCAATACTAGACTGATCAAGAGCAGGGGTATATTTATTGTTTATATCAACACCTTGATTCAATGGTAGAACCTTAGTGGTTGCTTGATATGGTGTTTCAAATTTCTTTAAGTCTATAGAACTATATACAGAACTGGAAGATGGTTTCAAGTCTGTTGCTTGCATTATTAGTGGCTTTGCATCAGTAATTTTATCAACAGGTACTGTATGAGTATCTGGCAAGTCTGCATTCAAACCAGGAGCAGCAGACTGCTCTATGACTGTTTCTGATGGTTCTATTTTAAGATCCGCCTTTACAGTTTCTGTAGACATAACACTGTATGTATCTGAACTTGTAGCATCTAGCCTTTTTGACTCAGTTTCTTGAATAGTCTGCTCCTGTGATTCCTGGGTCGTTACCACCTCCTCAGATTTCTGTACAAGTGTTTCTTCAGAAACATCCTGTGTTGCCTGTGACTGATGATCAAATGTCTGTTGTGTGATCTCTTCAGTGGGTTCTCCCATTGTCTGGGTTGGCTGGATGCTGGTGGTTGTTTCAGAAGTTGCAACATGAAGTAGTGTAGATTCTACCACAGAGGTTTGCATTGTTTCTTCAGTGACAGTAGGAGATACAATTTCAGCTCCAAAATATTCTGCAGGGAAAACTGTTCCATCTATCACTATTTCAGAGGGCACTTCTTGCTTTCCAGAGCCAGCATTTGATGCATCATCAATGACTTTGTCAGATCTCAAATCTCCCAGACTATCAGGTAAAGCCTGTTGTTCGAAAGCCTTTGTGTCATCTTTGACAGCTGGTGCAGCCTCTTTCTCTACATTGTCAGCATCAAACTGAATATCATGACCAGCCTGTGTGTCAATGGCTGCTTCATCAACTTCGACGTCTTGACGCTCCTGTTTTCCAATATCTACTGTATCTTTTTTGACATCTTCAACATTTTGTTTATCAGCACTTTTTTTGTCAGCTTCCATATCTTGTGTTGCTTGTTTGTTACTATCTACTATTTCCGTTTCTCTAACTGTTTCAGCCTTCTTTTCCTGTTCCTCTTTGTCAGCTTCTTTATCAGGTGTAGCCTGCTGATCAAGTTGGATATTTTGTTCATCTTTCTTCTCAGCATCTTCCTTGTCATGTTGAGTAGATTCTGATTTGTCTGATTCTGCATCAGCTTCCTTCTCTTTAGTATCTTCTTCACTTTTTCCAAAGGTGAATGTTTTGACAGCTGAAAATATATAGAAAAAATTCTATTTTCAGATTATGAAAATGCTTGCTGAAGTCACAGGCACTTAAAGATCTGTATTACCCAAATAACCTACAGGTTTATGATCCTACCTATCTTATAATTTTTTACACAACCTGATTTGTGTTTGTAATGTTTGCAGAGGTTCAGATGCCAAAATTAATAGAGGAATCAAACATGATTTTCCATTCATTAACATTTGCTAGGTCCAGAGGGGAGTGTCAAAAACGGAAGGCATAGTGCATATTTATGCAAAAGAGTAATGAACATAATCCAGTTTTCAAAATAACGTCTTTCAGATTTAAGCTTAAAAGTTAAGATGATAAGACAAAATAACATTGTTTCCCACATCTCATCTTCTGAAAACTAACAGCCAATTATATTAGCAATCTATAGCAAGATGACTGTACAAGAAGAAAACTTGCAACAGCATTAAACTACTACACTCAAAACAGCTTTAATAAATTTGCATTAAGCAATACAAAATTTGTATTTACCAGAATCATATGAGCCCTAGCTTTGCAAAGAGACATAAGCGAACTTTAAAATATAGTTCTAAAATATTTGTTACATTCATGCATAGTAGGCAAATGTGTTGGATAATGTAACATTTGCTTAAAATGTCAAAGATCATCACTGCTTTTAACAAACTAAAAAAAGAAAGAGAAAATATATCACTAAAAACTTTGTATTTGTATTACTAATAATTGTCCATCTGCTAAGCAAACATATATATAAATTATTCTGGTTAGTGTACCTGATAAAGTATTGAAAATACATCTTACTGAATTAATCTATTAATTTATCCTCAACCAAACTCAGAAGGGTAACACTGAATACCTGGACCAAAGAAGGCAGGTCTCTAATGGCAATTTATTGGGTATATTTACTGGGAACCGTTATGCTTGTTTTAATTGCCAACCAAAAATGTGATCATCTTTAGTGGGTACAGTAACAAGGATGTTAGCCTCCAACCAAAGAATAAATCATGCATTTAGTTTGTGTCATATATGAAACCATATTCTGTGAACTTTACTATACAATTTCAACAAATGGTTAAAACACACATGTTGTCCATTCTAATTAAACACATGGTGCACTTTACCTTTCAAAATATCTAAATGTTAGTGTCTAATAAGCACATATTGAAGAGCTTGTTAAGCCCAGTTTAAAATTTGTGCTGCCTTTTAAAACCTGTAGAAACAGATATGCAATCAATAAAAGACAATAAATAGAATAAGCGTCAGTCTTCAACACCAAACAAAGAAAATGTTAGTCAAAAATATGATTAATGCACTACGTATACTATACAATTGTTGCTCTTGAGTGAGGGTGACATGAAGATTTCTTCACCCAAGGCAGGTAATAATGCCCCAGGGCAATATTACCTGTCAAGGGTGTACAAATCGTCATGTCACCCTCACTGTTTTATTATACTGACCCACTTTTGAAACAAATTAGCTAACAATATTTATTTACACTCCAAAGGATAATTATTTTTTCCATTTAAAGGCCTTGTCATACATTAGCAAAAGTCCCTTGATGCAGACTTGTCTAAAATTGTTAATCTGTCGTGTTTTGTGACTTCTGGACAAAGTCATAACCTTTGTGTTCCATTCATTTAAAAGAGTAATTTTTATAAAACATCTGCAAAAAAATTTCGAACAGAAACTGCAAATAAATGACAGATTTATCCTTAACGCAAGTCTGTGTTGAGGGACTTTCGCTAAAATGTGACAAGGATTTAGCTAAGTTTTGGGGAAAAAAAAAAAGAGAGAGAAAGGCCTAGGGAATTTAAGGACTGATTTCGGCCTCATGCATTGGTAAAAAAAATATTAATTTTGGAATGTTGAGGAGAAAAGTAGAAAAGTATTGCAAACAGCAGGTATAGGTCCCTGCTTATAAATTCTAGCACAACTACATGTATCACATTCAAATTACAACGCTACGAAAAGCATAGAAATACCACTTTTTGTAATTTTGAGTCTATTTTTCACCATTTAACATCATTTTCAATTACCGGCCCATGTGATGAAAAATTTCTAATTATGAAATAATAATTATGAAGTATCATCCAGAGATATTGTAAGCAAAGTATCATTTTGTTCGTCTGTGGGCCGGTATTCAAAAATTAAAACGTGTTAAGAAACGGTCAAAAATCGACCCAAAAGTGAAAAATGTACTCTATCTATGGTTCAGCTGCACATTGCCAAGGCAACGCTTGTAAGACAAATGAAGTACTCGTTCTGGTTTTTAAAAGACGAGACATATGGCTGTTTTCAGGAATAGTTTTCTCACCTAAATTCCAAAATTTATTTTTTTAACAAAATCTGAGGCCAAAAACAGGCCTTAAATGCCCTAGGCCTTTTATGGACAAATATTTACACAACAAAAGCAAAATGATCCAAGGCCAAAACGACCTGAGGCCAAAATGACCCGGGACCGAAAAGCTTGTGATGGAAATGACCCAGTGTCAAGACGACCCGCGACCGAACAACTTGAGACCCAAATGACCCGAGTCAAAACGATCTAGGCCAAAATGACCTGGGGTCGAAAAGACCTGGGACCGAAAAGACGTATATGACAACAAGTGCAACTGCATTTTTAGTCGGATATGATGTCAGAGGGTAATATAGGCCACCAGTTAAAATTACAATCATACAGTACAAATAATAATTGGTAAAGTAGAGTAGTGCATTAAGCTGTGAAGCAATATATAAAGCAATGGCTAGCCATTTTGTCCTTAATATTCCTTACATAAAGTGACAATATTCAGTAAAATCAATGCTTGTTGTTGTTAGTAAAGCTTCAATCCACACAGCACAGCAAACCTTTTGAGACTATATACCTTTAGAATTAGTGCATAATTAACAAACTATATACAACACCTACATATCAACTAAACAGAAGCTAAAACCAGTGAATTAGTTAAGAAGTGGATTCTACAAGACAAACATGTTAGCAAAAAGAACAGGAGCCTATACATGTTAAGCCATCACCTATCACACCAGAACAAACCTTCTGATGGAAGCTCAACATCCTTATCAGCATCTTTTTCCCTTTCATCATGATGATCTCTTTCATCATCATCTTCTTCTTCATCATCATCAGTGGCATGTTTAGCTTCTTTTGTAACTTCATGGCCTTTTGACTCTTCAGTCTCCACAACCTGGGGTTTTAGATGGCTGTCATCCATAAGTTCTCTGGTTGCTGGTATGTTTTCATCTATCAACTGGTCTAAAGTTTGCTGAACTGGGCTATCAAGCTTCTCAAATTCTGCAGTTTCTGTTTCTGGCTGTTTAATATCTGCTGGCTCTTTATCATCTCCTGTCCTCATATCAGCTTCAGTTCCCTCAACATCAGCTCTATTTTGCACATTTATAGAATTATCTTCTGTTGTTTTAGGAATGCCTCCTTCAACCATATCTGCACCAGCCTGTTGTTTAAACCATCTGTCAACTGGAATTTCCATTTCAACATTGGTTCCTGAAATCTCAGCTACTTTTTCACCTGCATTTGGGTCAATGTCAATATTCTTCTCATCAGTTTTTATATCACCCTCTGTCTGTACCACTTCTCCAGCAGAATGTTGCTCAGACTGTGTGACATCTGGTACCTCCACTTTTGTATCTGCTACTTCTTTATCAGGTTCAGTCCCATCACTATCCTTTTTCAATTCATCTTTGATATCATCTTTGATATCAGTCTCTTCTGGTGTTTTTAGACCTGAAGCCTCTGTCCCGAGATTTTCACCTTCTGGTACCTCTTTCTTTGAACCAACATTTTCCTTTGACATAATGTCAAAGAGTTTTTCAAATTTCATAAGTGGGTCTTCTTCTTGGTTTTGTACTGTTGATGTGGGGCTTTCATCTGTTACAAGAATATGAGTATCTGTTCTTTCTCTATTGTCATCTTCTGTTGTAGGAATTTGTGCAGCTGTTCTATCTTTATTACCAATTTCTTTATCATCATCTACTGATTTACTTACACTCCCTTCCATCTGTTCTGACTTATCTTGTACAGGTGCCTCATTGGCTGTTGGATTATTTTTAGAGGATTCTATTACTTCATCTTCTAAATCAGTTTCATCCAAATCAGTGTCATCCTTTGTCTGTACTGAATCAGATGCTTGAATTGGTTGCTCATTTTCAGAAGATTTATCAACAGGCTCTCCGACTGCTTCCTTTATTTCTATCATAAAATATGAGAAGATAAAAACAACTTCTTTAAATACCAATAAGTTAAGCCATTATGCTTAAACTAGTACTGAATTCTACATTAAAGTAAATCGTCAAAAATAGAAAATTACAAGTAACAAAACCCTCTCATGCAGAATGCTATTGTAAAGCGAAACAAGTAAACAATGTCCCAGTCTTACAGGTAGTCAAGACCTAAGTTCTCTTCATTCTTCATAATAATAATTTGATACTCAGCCAAATCTTTATGTGAGCAACATAAGGAAAAAAAACTTGCTTTTTGCATAATATGCACTACAAACAAAGGTACAGATTAGCTGTACAGCCCATCAATCTTTTTATACTCTATAACTATTTACAACTCTACAACTATTTAAAAAGAAGTGCAATCACTCTTTCCCAGTCATTTAAAATTACATGTATTTTACTAGCCACCTGACACTTGCAGTTGTACAGTCCAGTTCAATCTTATACACACAACAGACAGAATGTTTGCCCTTGATCCCAATCTTATACTTTTTTCTCTTTTTTTTCTTTTTGCATTCTTTTGTGGTTAATCCTTTAAATATTAATGATGTTTACTACTTAAGGGTAAACATTACTATTGTTTATGAGCACACTGTTTGCGCAACGTTGGCGTTTAGTATGTGCATGTTACGCGTAGTTTTTAACGTCGTTTTGTTTTGATTTCTCAATGACGTTGCAAGCTGTGGAATCTTATTATGTTTGTCTCTGCATAATTAAGTCCTAAAGCGGGTTTACATATTGTTCATTTTTATTTCAAAAGAAGTTCTGTGGCAATTGATATACCCAAATTTGTGTATAAGGTTAATTATATGTCACATATATGTAAAAACGTTTTATTTCGCTGTTAATGACGTCGCATAAATATACGCGACGTCAGTGCAACGTTTGGCGTTAAAACGAAAAAGGCGGGAATATTGAACGTTTTTTCTCTATATCTTCCAACGCAATCCGGTGACCCCAACTTTTTATTTGAACTTTTAAATGGTTACCACGTTTCCTATCTGTTGGTGTAATTTAATCCAAATCATATGCGTAGTTTAGGAGATATCGCAAAAATACGTACTTTTTCCAGGTTTGAAAAGATGGCGGGAAAGTTAATTTTGCATGTAATCTCTCCAGTTTAAGAGCAAATAGTATCAAAATGTAAGAAAATAAGACTCATCGTGTGTTTAAGTTGTTTTTGCCTAAATAACATATATATTAGAACACATATCCGCTACGAGTGCGGTTTTCTGAAATTCATGAGAAACACCCAAAAAGTTCCGATACCATGGAAACGAGACCGGTTACTCCCCACTTTTAATTCGATTTTAGTCCAAGGATACAATTATCTTGAAGCTTAGGAAGTTTCATGAAAATCATATGCGGGAATTAAATAGTAATGTTTCCCTTTAATAGTGAAAAACATGAATCTGACAATAATGACTCTAGCATTAATTCAAAACAATGTCATAGAAGACTTACTGTTTTATCTCATAGTACCAATATTATAACCAATTTGCACTGAATACTAAATATGAGACTAAAGGAAACTGTTAGTGAGGGCTTAGCATTTTGACCAGTTAAATAGCTCAGAATAACCAATATACAACATTTCATGATTATTTCTGTTAGAAATTTATGTGAGGAAGCTTGATATTCAAATAATGTTTTGAATGTCTAGAATACATGTCAATGTTATAATATAAAAGAGATAATTTTGTTCATTTTCCACAAAAAGCCCATCCCATTCATGGTTTTGCTCCTTAATAACTTCAGTATGATTCAATAATCTCTATTGAAAACTCATAATAGAGAAATTTCTTAAATATTGTTTATTTATCTTAAATTAATCAACATAACAGTAACTAAAAGTTTAAAATGAAACAACAACTATATTTTACACTGCAGTAGACTTACCATTAAACATGTTGCCAAGTAATGACCCACCACCATCACTAGGCTCTGACTCCTGTTTTGTTGTTTCAGTCTTTTCGAAGGCTTCAGCTTCTCTTTCCAGTGTTTTGTCCATTGTTGGTGGTAGCTTTGCATTTTCTCCTTTGTCTGATTCTTTTGTGTGTTCTTCATCTTTTCTCACATCATCAGCTTCTTCAGTATGCTCCTCCCGCACTTTAGGTTTTACCATTTCATCAGCTTCCTTTTCTGGTTCTTGAGTTGGTACAATTTTATCCTCTTGTTTTATCTCTTCATTAGTTTGTGCATTGTCCTCTAATTTTGTTGGTGGTTCCACAGGTGGTTCTGGTTGAGCATCTTTGATCTCAGTTTTATCTTCCTCTTTCCTATGATCCTCTTTATGTCTTTCATCTTCATCCTCCTCATCATCATCTTCTTCATCATCATCATGCTCATCATCTTTTTCTTCCTTATAGTCCATGTTGTCTAGAGTATTCCCATCTTCACCATTTTCATCTTGGAAAGCTTTATCTCTTTTGACATCATTGACAGTTTCAGGAGTAAACTTAAGATCCTTCTCCTCAGCATTGACAGTTGGTTTAGCATCATCCACTGTCATTTCTTTCACAGATTCATCTGGTTTATTACCACTAGGCTGTTCACTGACTAAACCATCTCCTGCAACATGACTTGTCTCTTGGTTTCTATTTGTTTGATCTACTTCGTTCTGTGTGTCTAGTTTTCCATCTAATTGCTCCTGTGGCTTATTTCCCTGGTCTGAAATAGAGCAATTATATGCTGATAATGCCTTTTTACAACATCTTGACACTTTTTTTTACTTCAGTTTCACAGAGATTGTTTTACATACAACTACATGTATATGCAAAAATATGTCTTGTCGGTGAAAAGAGAAGCTTCAGACAGATTCTCTTGAAAAGTTATCATCCAAGAAAATGCGCCCTGACCATTTAGACAAAACAGCAAATAGTGGTGACCCTTATCAGATCATTTTAAGAGAGTAGCAGCATACAACCGATATGGTGCCAGTTATATCAAGCCTGTATACTGTACCAAGAGTTCAAGTGACTCCAATTTTGGAGGTGTTTTTTTTTTACTCAAACCTTCGATTTTGACAACTTCTTGAAAAGACCCAGTACAAAAGCATAGAAAAACTGGGTACATCTTAATTTTACCCCAATTTTCAAAAGCTTGTGAGAAGTATGGTACCTGTAGATTTAGGTTCAGTTTCATCCCCAATCTCCGTCTCATCATCATCATCATCTGGCAGTTCAGTTTCATCATCCTCAACACCCGCTGGCTGGGAACTCCCAGCTGGTGGCACTGCTGGCTGGTCTGGTGCTCTGGCTGGGTCTTGTGGTGGTGGGTAGAGCTGAAATGAGAAAGGATCCCAATCAAAATGTCTGTGTTATTCTTAAGTTAGCAATAAAGAATCATACAAAGACATAAAAGTTGAAGCCTAAAATCTTTAAAGCCTATATAAGATTAACATCTTCAATTGCACATTTTCATTAAGTTGTGATTTTCTGGTTTCCTTTACATGAGCAAATGTTTGTATGTATTATTCTAAATATACAAGGGTGCACTTTAGAAACTAGGCATGTTAGATATGTCAGCCAGAATTAAAGTTAAAAGCTCTATACTTAGTCTAAAAGGAATCAACAAGAATTAAAGTTGAAAAGCTCTATACTAAAGCCAAAAAGGAATCCTTTGTTTCCTGATATCAATGCAGCATTGTAAAACCAGTGAATGTAGAACTCATAACAAGAAATTTCTGTTAAATTTGTCTTGCATCTTGTAAAATGAGTTGTGTCTGTTGATTCTCGTTAAAACACCTTCATAAAATACCCAAAGATTCTGTTATATGTTAGAAGAAGTCAAAGAATTTTCCATCATTCATCAGGAAACCATGCCCCTGAATTGTATACCTCCATATACCCCACTTTTATATAGTAAAACTGGGGTATGCAGGGGTATACCTATTTTTGTTATTTTTGATCCAAAACATGGATTGTGGTTAGAACAACTTCGGCGAGGCAGTTCTAAAGTGTACCCACAATCTGTTTTGAACAAAAATAAGAAAAATATCAAACTTTTTCTAATGAAATTTTCTCTCTTTTTTTCTGAAAAAAAAAAAAAAAAAAAAAAAAAAAAAAAAAAAAACCTAACAATCTCTGTATGGGCAGGTTTTCGTAATGTTCTCATCTTGTGTACAATTTTACCTCTGTATCAACTTCATGTGAAGGATTTGGCTGTTCAACTTTAGTTTCTCTCACAAATGATCTTGGAAAATATCCCCGCTTCCCATTGCACTGAAAAATAGATACAAATATGGTTTAGCAAAGAAGCATAATATCCAACAAGCAAAACAAAATTTACATACAATGTAGGGCCAAATCAGCTTTTTTTAGATAATACAGCATTGCAAGTTTAAACAATAAGAGGTGGCTTGTTTGTAAGTTTGTATAAATTGCATAAATTAGGAGAAGGCGCTATACATATCATTGACATTCTGTGTAGAAAAACACAGCTGCTACCATACAACTTTATAAGCCTTGGCTTTTCGTTTATACAGAAAGCAGGTTTAATCATGAAGCTGCTAAATGTCTCATCTTGGTGACTCATTTGCTGACAGAATCTTGCTTTCATGTATTTGTTTGAATAATAATAATGAACATTTTCCTTACCTCTCCACCCCAGAGGTCTGGCCGTGAACCAGCTGATTTACTGTATATCAGAACAACCTCACCCCTCTCGAATGGAAGGAGAGCAGGATCTTTTGGATTATGTCTGGCTAAGGTACGGGCTCTGGATATAAGGCCTGAAAGATATAGTCACAGATATCTCTATACAACAATTTATTATCGTAACAAACCCTAGACCCCAGACCTTCAGCTGTTGTTTACAATCTACATGCACACAGTAACAATCCTGTCAGTGGTCAGAAATGCTCCACTGATTTTCAACCAATCAGAAAGCAGCTCTAGTGACACACCCAGACATAGACATGGGCATCCAAACTGTACAAGTCACAGGCCCTAGCAACCTCAAGCCAGTCAATTCATTTGTAATGTAAATGTCAAATTTGGAGGCACTTGCCAGGATTAGAGGATCTACACAAAAGTGGATCGCTTCATGGTTCTCTGAGCGCTAACAAAAATGGTGTTGGATGGCCATTGCTCAGAACCTGTCCAGGTATTATCTGGTGTCCCTCAAGGATCGGTCTTTGGACCGGTCATGTTCTTGATTTTCATCAATGATCTTCCGGACAATATCAGGGCATAAGATTGTGTGTTGTATAGGAACATTAATGCACCAGTCATTTGTAACCACTGTCCCCCCACTTACGGGGGAATGGTGGGGGTGGCCTGGCTAAAGTGCAAAGCAATTAGTTTTCAAGTGTCCCGGCAGTGCAGGGGAAATGACGGGGTTTTGACATTAGGATCCTTACCCCAGGGAGATTTTCTATTGAGAAGGACGGGGCAAAGAGTAAAGTTTTGATCTCCAGTTTGCCCCCTGGGGGTGGGGCTCACAGCAGGGCAGTGAAAGCTCAAAGTCATAATCCCTGCCCTTCCTGCAGGTGGGGGAGCAGTGGTTACAAATGACTGGTGCATAATTCTAATTTGCCAGATTCTACAAGATGACCTGAATAGCCTTGCACAATGGGAGACTGATTTTCAAATGAAATTTTACATTGCCAAATGTCATTCAACGAGAGCCCAGCATCTCCCTAGCAATCAAAACACAATAATAATTTCTACACTCTGCATCAAAAAACATGTAACAGGTTCAGTCCACCGAAAACCTTGTACTAACTATCACCGACAACTTGGAATGGGGTCAACATGTTTCTGAATGTTCTGAATGTTCCTATACAACACACAATCTTCTGCAAAGAGGCAAACAGATGACCTGATTGTCCGGAAGATCATTTAGAAAAAAAAAAATTCATTGGATTGTGGATACAAGTTAGAACTGCCGTGCCGAAGTTGTTCTAACAATTACCCACAATCTATGTTTTGGATGAAAAATAACACAAATAGGTAAAACCCTTCCATATAAAAATGGGGTATAAGGGGTATACAGTTCATGGGCATGTTTTCCTGATAAATGATGGAAAATTCTTTCACTTCTTCTGACATAAAACAGAATGTTTGGATATTTTATGAAGGTGTTTTAACGAGAGTCAGCAGACAACGCTCATTTAAAGATAATATGCAAGGCAAATTTAACAGAAATTTCTTGTTATGAATTCTACATTTGACAGTTGTACAATTCTGCATTGATATCAGGAAACAAAGGATTCCTTTTAGGCTTGAGTGTAGAGCTATTTGACTTTAATTCTAACTTGTTAATTCCTTTAGACTTTGGGCTTTTAACTTTAATTCTGGCTGACATATATAACATGCCTAGTTCCTACAGAATACACAGCAAATCATATCACCCATGTATATTTAGAATAATATATAGAAACATTGTCGCATGTGTAAAGGAAATCAGAAAATCACAACTCCTGGAGGAACAGGAGTAGTGTTGACAATGTGTTTGACGAACTTGAGTGGCCATCCCTGGAGGACCGCAGGGTGAAGTCCTCCTTAATTTTCTTTTAAAGGATTCACTCCCATACAGTGTCTCTTGATAAAGATAGATATCTGACCCCAGCACCCAACTTAAGAAGTACCAGCGCATCTCATGGTTCACAATACACAAGATATTCAGCCTATAGTGATGCTCTGAAGAACTCTTTTTTCCCTGGGATTATCCTATTATGGAATAGTCTTCCCACTTCAGTGGTCTCATCAAAGACTGCTGAAGAATTCAAGGCTCTTATTTAGTCTTAGGGATTCAGAGGTAAATGAAACCATTTAGTTTTAATAGCCCATCCCAAATGTTTCTTTCCATTTTGCTAAATTCAAAATTTAGCCATCAATCCATAACCTGAGCCCAGTAACTAGATCATGATCAGAAATTGATCGACTTAGTATGTGAAGATAGAGATAGATTGTCACATGCTTACCATGTGTAATCTTTTTTTTTCAACGTAGTGGAGTGACGTTCAGCAGCTTTAAAAACCCTAAAAGAATTGTATTATTGAAATACGAAAAGAATATTGATTCATTCATTAAGTGCTTTGGAAAATCTTACAAAACTGTCAACTGGGTAATACTAGCGCTAAGCTGCATTCATACTGTCATACCGTACTCCAATTTTTTTTAGTTTGCATTCATTTTTTTTTTATCCAATATTGTCAGTATGAACAATTCAGCCAGATAACATAAAAATGAAATGTAAATGACCAGTGAAAGCATAAAATAAAAATGTGAATCATTGAATGATAATTGCCGGTATTGAATTTTGGAATAAAAAGTTTTCGTTATGATGGTTTCTTCGAAATTCGGTGTAGTTAATGTTTAGTTGCAAATTACTGCTCTCTCTAAAATCTCAGGTTCAAAACAGTTCTTGCACATGTGCAGTGACATATTCTGCACCAATGCAAAATTGTGAAATTGATCACTTTCATGCTTCAACATAAGTATCATTGATAAGAAATGCTCAGGTAGGATTTTCAGCCAGACGAAAAGTCCTTTCTAAATTCTGTGTAGTAGTAAACAAATTCAAATTAAAATTATCCAGTGGCGACAGAACAGACTGAGTTTCAGAAAATTGTAGAGCTAGAAATCCTCGAAGTACTGGTACTTAGAAGTATCTATCCTGCCTGGTTTGTACTGGAATTAAATTCATTCTAAGGGACAAGCAACGTCTGTTAGTATCAGACAGAAAAAGGATAGGTAGAGGAAGATTTAAAAGCATTCATAAGGGGAGGATTAAAACAGATGATAGGTCAAAAAAGTTAAGATTAGCTAAAATCAGATAAAAACAACTGAAATGGGATCTAAGGGAGAGAGTGTTGCAGCTTGCAGACTGTGGTCTTAAAGACCTCAATGCTCTGCAAGTATGCAACAGACTCGGGGAGGGCATTCCATTGTACTATTGCGAGGAGGAAGAAGGAGTACTTGTAATAATCTGTAGACATGGAGACCTGCCTGACAGTCATGCAGTGACAGTATCTAGATATTCTATTACTGTACTATATACATGTATAGTCCGGGAGAGGTGCAGCGACGAGACCATGAACAACTTTGTAAAACAAACAAAGGCGACTCAGGCGAGCATCAGCCCTTCTTTGCTCCAATGTATGCCATCCTAGGTTTTTAACCATTTCAGTTACACTGGCCTTTTAAAGTACAAACATCTAAGTTTCAGCTGGGATTAAAAACTTCTTAAAACACTTCGCACAGATAGAGAAACTGTGAGAAACATAAATTACACTGAATTTCGAATCGCCCCGAATTTAGAGTTCCGCAATACACGTGTTCGCCAGTTAAACACTATGCTTGTTTTTATTTAATTTTCTTTCTTTAAAATAGCTTTCGGCATGTCCCTCATAAAAATGGTAATCAGTGTCCCAGGAAAAGTGGTTTATCTTCATTATACTACATGTTTATTGTGCCTGCCTCCATGTAGCCTTTCTTTTCGGTTGAAACTTAGCCGGATGGCTACCATGTTGGGAAAGAGCTAGTCATTCTGCTCATTGTGTGTGTTGTCTGAAAAATGTTTTGTAGTGTTTTATGTATTTTCTTCCCACCTGGTGTCTATGTTGGGACTTTAAAAATTTAATTGCATCGATTCCTGGTCCCTCTATTCTTACTTCATGCATTTACTGGGGTTATTCATATACTGGTTTACTAGCTTACCACGGCACTAATGATTTAATGGCTCACTAAAAATACGCAAGATAATCTATCTTTAGTTCACACCCTGTTTGATTTTCATCATTTCCGCCTACATTTTTCTAAGAAGAAAAAAGAAAATTTTCACTTGTCTTTATTTTGCAAATTCATTCTTATTGCCGTCATATCGTTCAAGGTCGGTCAATTTTTGTTTCCTATATTACCGCAGAGTTCATCTTAATGGAAAACTGGTCAGTTTGAGATGTCCTTACGATGTCGGAAAGTTATTGATTAGAAGAACATATATTCTCAAACAACTTTCAAGGTTATCAACATCTTTCAAAATTATTTTAGAGATTTAGGCAACATAAACATTTTCATGTTTGGACTTTTCATAGCTGTTATTTTTTTTCACTAATAAAGACAGAGCAATGCACAAAGGCAATTGAATTCATGGCAATATTTTAACAAAAAGCTAATAAAAATATGATAAATTATGTTGTTTACACAGAAAGTAAATGTTTGTCTAGGTTTCTGATAAAAAAATAACGCGATATCGCAGTCTAAATACATGTATGCATAAGATAAGATAAGATAAGATATTTTTTATTCCAATCATGGACCATAACATGGTATGAATTATGCTTAATAATGCTGAACATAACGAAAATAACAAAATATCTCATTAAGTTGATTAGTGGAACAAAAAATATACATATACATTTACACAAATACAAAAATATCACAATGAACATATTCATATTTATGATGCAACAATATCTGTAATAATAAACAAACTGGTCGAAAAATCCATATGATAATCTTATCTACCTAGAGTAAAACATGTATACACAAATTGTCCATATCTATTCAAAATGTCTTCATTTTCGCACGTCATCAGCCAGATAAATTTATCATGACTACTTAAAGAAACAAAATTTGGAACTTTAGGATTTATGTAATCAAACAATTCAAGTCTTTCGCGGTTATAAAAAGAACAATCACAAATAAAATGTACTTCGTCTTCTACTTCATTCTGAAAACATTTTTTACATAATCTATCACTAACTTGTTTTTTGGTATATCTTCCACTTTCTATTTCTAACTTGTGTGCACTAATTCTTAATTTTGTAAGAGCTTGTTGATGGTTACGATCTTTTACTATATCTAAATAAATCTCTTTTTGAAACAATGACTTGAAATTATAGAAAGTCCTTAATTTCCCCTTTTTGATTATCGCTTCATCTTGCAATTTATTACACCACAATTCTTTATACATACTTTTCAATGAAAATTTCCCTTTATTACAATTTGTTTCATCTACATTTATTTCTTTGAGAATAGTATTTACACCTAAAAACCATGACTTGTCGCCTGATTGATGCAGTTTCTTACTAACAAGTAAAGTTTGACCAACTAAGGAGTCTTCGCTTTTCTGACACGCATAAAAATAATATTTCAATATATTATTACAAAAATCAACATATATTGGAAATCTAGTTCGCCAACACAAGCTATGTTAGAAGCTTTAGTATGTACACCCAATACCAGGGAACAACCTAGGGGGCGACTGGGGCGACTAAGTCGCTTTTTCTGTCGGCACTTCGCTCCCGGCGGACCGGCGGGCGAAGTTTCAGTCGCCGGGTTTCGCTCACAGTGAGCCGGTGGGCGAAGTCCTTTTTTGTTTGTTTTTTGGGGTAGTACTTACGGTAATTCAGTAGATAAGTTGCCGTTAATCCCTTATCAATTAATGTCACCTGTACTGTGATTGTCAAATTATCACGCATCAATAATCCGTGAACAAAAGGTGTGGAACAACAATCGACACGAGTTTGGCCTAATTAAGTCCAATAATCAACTTTGACACGCGCACTTAAGCTCCGCCTATTCTGCATCAGATTTTGTGTTTTCGTCCAATGGTCGATCGCATTTTACTACGAACTACGTCAAATATTTTCTATAATTAGGTTGTGTAACTGTGAAACCGATACGTGTGTACTGATTGAAGTTTGTCGGCGTCTTCTTTGAAATTCGAAGATGCATTTTCTACGCGAAAAACATGGATGATCAACAAACGGATTAACTAATCATTCCTTAATTATTCCGGAGATTTGCTTTGTGTTTTTTTCTGGTAACGTCTGTCGCGTAGATCGGCAAAACACTGTACAAATGCATGTTTGTTTTGCTCATCGCCGATCATTATTACCAATTTACCAAACAACAGTTAGGGCCTGAATTCGGGCCAAAACCATGAAACTTTCTCATTGCGAAATCAACCTTCAAAATGGAAATGTGGTTGATCGGCGTTGGCTCTAAACCGGGAAGTAAGCATAAGGCTGAAGATGCATCTGAGTAAGAAATTTACGAAAGAAGTTACCCAGAACAGCGTCGACTGGTATACACAAGACAAGGCTGTTCGATTTGCCGACTTGCTAAGGTCGACGGTGCATATTCTCGTGGTCACGACGCTAAGAATACCAACCACACCAGATATAATCAGCTCACATATATATACTCAGCTCTTTAATAATAATAAATATAAAAGAAAAAAAAAATATATAACATGTACAAATACCCATGTTATAAAAGGCTTTTGTGACCAAGATAAAAAAAATAAATATAAAAAAAAATAAAAACATAGCACCTGATGCTTGAAGCTTGAAGTACATATATACGCGTGTCATATATATATGAATGCAACACAGTAGTAACACAGTTATATAGTATAGACATGCTTCTGTTCTTCTGTCCGTCCATCCATTTGTCATCCATGTTACTACCCTCACTTCTCCCTAAGATTAGAAAACTTCTCTCTAAAATTCTCAGAGGGAGAAGTCACTTCTCCCTAAAATTTTGGGCCAGGATGAACCCTGCAATACATATTTACAGAATTTTGTATGCATTTTTCCCCATGCATATTCTGGTAAATCTTATCAAGAATATTGTCTACTGAACGTACATTCTTACTCATTGAAGCCCAAATCTCGCTCCCATAGGTTAATATTGGTATGATGGTATGATCAAATATGTGAAAGGCAATGGAAGAATTTGGATAAGTAGAGCCGAAAACACTTTTCAGTTTGAATATACCTTTGAGTGCTTTCTTGTATAACTCTGAAGAAGCAACTGAAAATGATCCAGAAATACAAAATATAACTCCTAGATACTTATATTCTCGCACGTTTTCCAACATCTCACCATTGTATTTAAATTCGTGATTATACAATTTACCTGCTTTGTTAAAGATCAGTACTTTTGTTTTATCCAAATTAACATCCAGACACCAATCAGTACAGTAATTTTCAAGTTTGTTTAAAAAGTTCTGCAGACCTGTTTCATTTTGTGACAGTAATATGACATCATCAGCATACAATAAACAATTCAAATGATATGTACCAATATCAACACCATGACAAGTATTATCAAAAATATCAGGCAAATCGTTTATAAAAATTTTGAATAAATCGGGACTCAGTGTATCACCTTGCCTGACCCCAATGTCGGACAAGAAAGATTGTGTCAGACCGTTATGCATTTTAACACTTAGGTAATTACCAACATACATATCTTTGATAACATTGTAAAAATTTCCAGTGATTCCAATTCTTATTAACTTATATAGCATAATATCATGAATAACTGTATCAAATGCTTTTATCTTTTGTATATTTTTCAATTAGAGTTCTTAAAACAAACATGTGATCAGCAGTACGAGCTTTCTTTGTAAAACCTATCTGAACCGGATTAATTAGGGAATTATCTTGTAAAAAGTTGTCTAAGCGCTTTGTAAGTATGACATTGAATAATTTTGAAGCACAGGAAAGAATTGAAATCCCCCTATAATTATTAGGGTTATCAGAGGTCCCGCCTTTATGGATTGGAGAAAGATATGCTTTCTTCCATTGAGAAGGATATGATCCATTAGTAAGGATAGAGTTAAAAAGTTTCAACAAACAATTCTTTAAGTGTGAAAATCCGCATTTAAGCATTTCATTTGAAATACTATCAAGACCTACGGCTTTATTGTTTTTTAGGCAAACTATCGCCGCTTGGAGTTCTTGAGGCGAAATTTGAAAATCCAGATTGGAAAATGTTTTCATAATGATTGTTCTGTTCTATTTTATTCCTACTATACGATGAACTGATCTGTACTTTTGCGGGTTTCCGGTAAAGCTTGCGACATTTCCGAATCGTTTGCGGATACTTCCAAATAAGGCGATAATGTGACCTAAGCGGCATTCGTATTGTGACAGACCCTGCCGACATTCTTGATATAAAAATAAAATACAGACATCTATTTTAAGACTAATTGAGGCAGTTTAAGGGCAGAGGGGGTCTTGATTGTATGTAAAATCTATGTTTTCATATGACTTTGACAAAAATATAATTTTAATTGCCAGTTATGTAGACAAATCTACCAAAATGTGCCTCAAACTTGGGGTTTACCTTTGCATCGTAGGATCTCGAATGTAAAAAAGCATTAGGCCCCAAAGCACGCTAGAAATCACGAGATATGCAAATACGACACATTAATTAATTTTTTAGCCTATAGGGTATTTACGCACCCCTTTTTCATTCAATTGCGTATCAGAATTCTGGAATTTTAATTGGGTAAGTTCAATTCTGTTACGCACTCTATTTTCAATCAATTGGGTAAAATGGAAAACAATTTGGTAAAAATGATGTTTGAGGTGTACTAACCTTATTTTCTTCTACTTTCGCTTTTGCATAGCATAAAATAAAAGAGAAACATTGATTGGTTGAGAGAATTAACTAAAATCGCAGTCAACCAACGAAAAAACAGAAAAGAAATGGCTTCCAATCGATCGATTTGCGTATGTCCAATGACATTTTTGTTTAATGTAGACCGCATAAGCCGTTGTGCGGCGCACACCGATAAAAACCGGTACGCAATTGATTTTTCCGTTATTGCGTATCGGCGATTTCTTTTGCGTTTTCTTACGCTACCAGATCGTTATTAATTGCGTTTTTTCATATTTTAATTGGGTAATTACGCAAATACGCAGCCTAATTAAGGTACTGCTATCCGCACGACGGTCGTGCTGATAACGCCGCTTATCGGCACGACCGTCGTGCGGATAAGCGGCGTTATCCGCACGACAGGGAAATCGGTATCCAAATGTTAAAAATGTTTAGAAATGGATACATTTTAAGTTGATAAATATTATACACTGGCTTCAAAACTGAAACACAATATTACATGCAGGAATTTTTTACTTTTTAATTAACAAAATTATTATTTTGCTGAAATTGGCTTAAATGTGAATTTATCTGTAAAAATCTGCTATGCGTATGCGTAAAGTAGAAGGTAATTATCGTAACCTAAATAATAAAAGAATGTGGTAATCCAAAAGAATAAACAGCCTTTGATTTTAACAATGGAGTATGAAAACATTTCAGTAACACAATTATAAAAATGTAAGGGTTATATTTTTCTCCGCTGTTAGAAATCTACTGTGATTCAGATTACATCAGCTGGATTAATCAAATCGAACTAGTTTTCTAGTTCATTATTAACAAAAAAAAATGTTAATTTCGAATGTATTTCAATAGCTAAACACATGATTAATTTATTTAATGACAAATAAATAGTTTAATGTATAGGTAAGCTTGTTAGAAAATCTTATACTCTCGTCGTGCCGATAGCCATTACCTGTGGCATTGGCTATCCGCAAGACGGTCCGGCCGATAACGCCGCTTATTGACCGTCGTGCAGATAAGCAGCGTTATTGGCATGACCGTCATGCGGATAGCCTCAGCCTGCAAATACGTCGGTAACGTAGCATCCGCGGTACCGCAGTTAGGAGTGCGAGGTTTGCTGATGAAGTGTCATTACCCATGGGGTTTAAACTCACATAACATCTAATTCACACATTAGAGTAAAAAGGAATCCAACACGGTCGTGAAGAACGAAAACAGAATCATTGTACAGACACAGACACTGGCAAGCTGGTGGACTTTTCTGTGGATACTCACTTTCACAATTTCTGTCAGCACAGAGGCGCTTGTCAGAAATCTTGTCAGCTCCAACATATAGAATAATTGTCAGAAAAGTTATCGAAAGGAAAATATTCATTTTTAACCATTAATTCAGGCTACAGCAGGGTAAAAATTATTACACGTCAGCTTCTTTTACTGAAGGCTGCCATATTGCATTTCTGAGTAGCCTCCCTTTTACGGTTTTACGAGTTACCGGAACGGGTCCGTTAGATTGCCCAAGCACAATCTGTTGTTGTTGTTGTTGTTGTTGTTGTTGTAGGAGGGCTCCAGCCTATTTAGGCTCAACAGCTAAGAGCGGACTTATAAAATTGAGCTTAAAACCACGTTAAAACATAAGCGTATTAAAAGTTATATTGAATGTACAGACCAATAACCAGAAATTAAAAGAAACAGCTTATAACACATATGTTCTATCTATCTCTATCTCTATACACTGCCATACGCCCTCGCGGACATTCTAGGCAGGTGTGCGCATAGTCTGTTAGTATCAGACAGGTAAAAGAATGAAATTTAAGGAGGATGAAAAGGTGATAGTGAAGGATAAAAAAGATGATATGTTAAAATAAATAAGAATTAGCTAAAAACAGGGTTAAAAACAAGCTTTGTGGGATTATGGTCGAGAATGTTGCAGCTTACAGATAGCAGCCTTGAAGGCATCCAAACTCTGTAAGCATACAACAGATTCGGGGAGGGCATTCCACTGGACTATGGCCAGGGGGTAAAATGAATACTTATAATAATCTCTTGAAGTGTACACCTGTCTAAAGGTCATCGAATGGCAGTATCTGGAGATTCTGTGGCTATACTGCACATGATCTGGGAGAGGGACTGCTACCAGGCCATAGACAATTTTGTAAAAAAGACAAAGACGGGCATCAGCTCGCCTTTGCTCCAATGTTCTCCATCCTAGTTTGTTAATCATCTCAGTTACAGATGCCTGATGGTCAAAATTTCTAAGAGTCCAGCGAGCAGCCCTTCGCTGGACCATTTCAATTTTAGAGATACACTCTTTAGTATGTGGGTCCCATACTGCAGAGGCATACTCTAACTGGGGCCTAACTAGAGTGTTATAGGCTGACTCCATGACATCTGTATTTTGGCATTTAATATTTCTACGGTTGTAGCCTAAGGTCCTGTTAGCATTGTTGACCACACGATCGATATGAGAGTTCCAAGATAGGGTGCTTGACACGTCAACACCAAGATATCTGGCACCAGTGACAGTTTCCAAGACCTGTCCATGGAGAATATATTCTGAATTAATAGGTT
The DNA here is from genome assembly GCA_964017185.1 of Rugalucina vietnamica. Taxonomy (NCBI): domain Eukaryota; kingdom Metazoa; phylum Mollusca; class Bivalvia; order Lucinida; family Lucinidae; genus Rugalucina; species Rugalucina vietnamica. The sequence goes on from OZ024872.1 coordinate 46,401,244, forward strand.
TCTTACTCTTGGATCCTGTCACCTGTACCACCTGGCATTTAGATGGGTTGAACTGCATGTCCCACTTGGACTCCCATACCGACAGTGTGTCCAGGTCCTTCTGAAGTGCCGAGCTGTCTTCCTCACCCTTGATAGTGAGATAGAGGGCAGTATCATCTGCAAAAAGACGTACTTGGGAGGAGATCCCACCAGGCAAGTCATTGATGTAGGCGAGGAAAAGGATCGGACCCAAAACCGATCCTTGGGGGACGCCGAAATTCACTGGTATGGAGTCGGACTCCTCGCCATCAATGACAACCTGCTGGGACCTATTCCCAAGGAAGGCTTGAATCCAGCTCAGCACTTTGCCCCTGATACCGTATTGGTGCAGTTTCCAGAGAAGCTTACTGTGACTGACTTTATCAAAAGCCTTCGAAAAGTCAAGGAGTATTACGTCTGTCTGATTTCCCGCACTGGCATTCCTTTCAAGGTCCTCAATCATCATGACAAGCTGGGTTTCACAGGATCTTTTTTCTCTGAAACCGTGCTGCATGTCATACATGATTTCCTGCGCGTCTAAATGTTTAACTATGTTTGACGCTAGGATGTGTTCGAGTACATTGCAGAGAATGCATGTTAGGGAAATAGGTCTGTAATTAGCCGCTAAGGATTTATCTCCCTTTTTGAAGACAGGCATTACATTAGCTGTAAGCCATTCTGTAGGTAGCGTTCCTGTCTGGAGAGATTTATCAAAAATAACTTTGATAATTGAGAGATAGCAATGGTTTGAGCTTATCTGGTCCTGCGGCTTTTCCAGGTTTTAGATTTTTCAGGAGTTTCAAGAGGCCATTGAGGGATATATCTATATCTGGCATGACTGGAGTGGAATTAAGGTAAGGGTCTGGAATGGATTCAGGAGGTATGCTGCCCTTGTCAACTAGGTCCTGTACTTTCATTTGGGCTAGACGTGAAAGGGAAAGTGGGGATTTTTTTGTGAAGACCGACTGAAATTGTTGGTTACACAGGTTGGCTTTGGCGGGTGTTTCTGTGAGGAGGATGTCATTGTCTTTCAGAGGTGGTATGCCTTCCTGGTCTTGCCTTGAGCTTTTAAGGAAAGAGAAAAGCTTCTTTTTATCACAGGTCTTGTTGCTTTCAGATAGGCCCAAGAGATCATTTGAAAAAGTACAAGTAGGCAAAGATCAGGAAAAGGGTATCTTTCATACGAAATTTTAATCTTCTTCTTGATTTTTTGTCTTAATACCTTAAATTGGTGTTTGATATCTTCTTCATCACTTTTTTTGGACTGAGAGTACAGGCTATCTCTCTTTCTTATTAAACGTTTGATCTCTTGTGTAATCCAGGGGAGGGATGGCTTTCCTCTTATAAGCTTAGATGGAATGCTCTCTTTACATAGTTGGTTGAGGGTACTGGTAAAATCATACCATAATTCCTCGACAGATTTTTCTGAGCAAGTTGACATAAAAGATTCTTGGTATTGCTTCATTTTGCTTTTTAGGGTTGTCCAATCTGCCTTGTGAAAAAGATAGGCTTGTCGAGGTTTTTGCTAAAGTGTTTGCTAAAGACCATTCTTTGGGGATTTCACCCGAGTCTATTGACTGTTGAAAAAGATGTGCAAAAACAGGACCTAGCTCAGATGCCAATTCCTTAAGGACTCTAGGATGAAGCTCATCAGGACCTAAAGCTTTCGATGGGTTCAAACCTTTCAGAAGTTTTGTGACACCTTCTTTAGATACCACTATGTCTTCCATAAACGGGGCTTTTCTATTCAAAAGAGGGACCTGGCTATGTTCAGTTTTGGTGAACACATCCGTAAACTGACCATTGAATTCACCAGCCTTTTCAAAATCTGATTCAGCAAGACCACATCCATTTCGCTTTTTCAAAGGCGGGATACCTTGAACATCTTTTTTCTGACTATTTATGTACCGATAGAAAGCTCTTGGATTAGCCCTAACATCACCAACCAAGTAATTTACATACAACTCATGCTGTTTTCTGATATCTGCTTTGATTTCTCTTCTCAAAGTTTCGAATTTTGCTCTAAATTTTGCACTCCCAGTCTTCTTCGCTTTAGCATGAGTTGCATTTTTTCTACGAATCTTTCTTCTTATTTCAGGAGTTAACCATGGGACTGAGGAAACTGAGCGACTAGTCTTTGATGGGATATGTTTATCCACTGAATCCTGGATAAAAGATGTGATCAAATTAAAGTTTTCTTGAACCGACCGTGTGCCAGAGTAACCGTTGAAATATTTCTCCTTTGCAAATTTAAGGGCATCACCTGTCATAGATTCATAATCACCTTTCTGATATTTATACACCTTTCTCTTAGGTTTCTTGATGGGGGGAATAACTATTTTCAAAGTTCCAGAGACAATGTCATGATCACTAAGCCTGTCCGGAGAATGAATATCAACAAATTGTCCGGGAAGTGAAGTGATTATCAAATCCAATGTGTTTTGTCCTCTTGTGGGGAAGTGCACTACCTGTTCCAATTCATGGTCACTTATAAGTTCTACCAACTTCGCACCTTTAGACATGCTCAATGAAAAACCTTCTTTGTTGAGTCTATCTGGCCAAACAATATCTCTGAAGTTGAAATCACCCAAGACATGGACCGAGGGGGGGGGGGGGTTGTTTCCTTTATGTAAAGTTTTGACCTTTTCAAGTTGGTCTTTGAATAACTCAAGTTCCTCTATCTTACCATCTGGAGGTCGATACCAACTTGCCACAAAATGCATTTTTTCAAGCTACAGGCCTCTGAATGTGATTTCTAAACAACATGTTTGAAAATTGGAAAAAAATCCAATTCTTTCACATATTACTTACTGGAAAAACAATACATCACGAATGCTTTCAAAGGTCATTTTTTAGCAACACTAACTATGTTGGACCTAAAACATACATAAATTTTCATCTTGAAGTAGATGTCATTTTTTCGACCCATTTAACAACCCTACCCCCCCCCACCCCCCTCAACTTGAAGAGTAGGAAAAATCAATATTTACACATATGTCAAAAACATATTTGTAGATTCAAACTTTTTCTTGTATTTTCAAACAACATAAAGCTTATTCATAGTTTTCGAATAAAAGAATGAAAAATATAGGGTAGTGTGCATATAAGAGAGAACCAACAACTTGAAAATCGCCATTTTAAGCCTTTTCTCGGCTATTTTATTTCTTCCACCCCATTTCATAAGGCCACCCAGAATTTTAAAACTATCACACCAAAGAAAGAAAAAAACTGATAAAGAAGACCTTGTATACATATACTTATGCTAAAATAAACATCAAATCAGAGCAAGTAATTTGAAGTTGTGTAATATTCAAGTTTAATCAACCATACCCCCTAAATTTTGCTGACATTTAAAATTTCAAAATAATTGCAGAAAGTGGGGTGAAAAATGAAGTTCCTTAGATTGTCAATTTTCATGACTCGTTTAATGCATATCATCAAAATGTATTCATCTACAACCGTTTACGAGATATTTAACAAAACAAAGTCTGTCAAATGTTAGCAGCGAACACCCGTAAATTGGTTTATTATCTAGAAAATAGTGTAAAGGCAATTTTATTTCAAAATAATTTATACTTGGTGCAAAGACGATTCTTGACTAAAGTTACAGTGTGAAATCACTTTCAAAAAGTAGCACCTTAAGTTTATAATTTATAATCTGAAATCCAACAAAGAGAGTCAATTGCGATTGCGTTAATCTTTTTTTTTTTTTTTTTTTTTTTTTTTTTTTTTTTCCGCAGGCTTCTCCGATGGATGAATGATATGAAAGAAAGATGATGATTGAATGGTAGGATGATGATAACAAATTTTATAGTTTTTTTTTTTCAATTGATAAATGATATATACAACAATTTTATATAACATATATAGCTAGTTTTGCAAAGTTTATTTTGTTTTTATTTGGTCTTATCATACTTTCGTTTTTATGACAATCTACATACATCTAGTTATATCATTTTAAGTATAAAAGAGTTCTTACAAAAATAGAAACAAAAGAAATGAAGGTTGCGATTGCGTTAATCTATTTAAAGACTGTTACCGTGTTACCAGCTGACGAGGCTAAAATAAAAGCGACTGCTATTTAATTAATGTTCTTTCAAGAAAGACAAAAACGTGTAGTTTGAAATGCTATTAAAGGGGGGGTCTCATATGCGCCCACGTACCAATTTTGTTCTTGCTTTGCATGGTGAATGCCTTCATTCTAACACCTATAAAAATGCATTTATTTGTTTTGAAAAACATTTTTAGGTCTCAGGATTGCACCCTGACTTACTCCACCTTTGTGACCATACCTGCGTTATGCTTTGCCTATATATTATCACTTATTTAACTTTTATTAAACCAATTAAAACTGGTATTCAAAGAGGACTCCAATTAGGTGACTTTGATACCATTTGGGCTTAAATAGATAAAGGTACAAGTAGGCAAAGATCAGGAAAAGACGCAATCAGAAAAAGATTCCCACTCCAAAAACCGAGGTGGGAAAAAACCAAAGTAACAATCAGGTACTTTAAACCATAAAACATATCGTAAGCCGAATGAGCAGCTATTTTCCCAATAGGTGGCCACTCAGTTACCTTAACTTAACTAAAATATGAAAACATACATAAGGCGCCAACAGCACAAAAAAATTAAACACCAAGACATAAAACAAAAAGAACCACTACAGAAGTATCGACTTGGAACGATCAGTAACACAAAGTTACTGGCGGGCTTAAACCGGTTTTACAGGTACCTAACCTCACCCTCAGCTTCTGCAGTGGTTCATAACATTTAGTTAGTTATTTGGTCCTTGTGGTGAATCTCTAACTAGTCAATGAATCATCAAGAACAAACAAATAAATCATGATAAACATCCTGATGAATCAAAACCCAGGACTCACAGATTGAGTAAGCTGCCCGACGATGGAGATCCCTGGGCGCCGAATAACCTACTAACTCCGGAGCAAAAGAAAAACACCAGTTGGACCCCGGTGGGCCAAGCAACAGACAAGAAGCTCCGGCTCCAACCAACTACAATGAATAGCTTTAAGTCGGGGCCATCATAGAGTCTGACGCCCGACCCACCGGCGTGCAATTAAAGAAGGCAGCATAGCTATCAACCATGATTGGGTTAAAAACTAAGCATGCAGACTGTCGCATAACATTCAAGTTATAACCTATACGTCTGTAACGTGTTATGATTTTTCTGAACTGAAAAGAAAAATCGTTAATTCCTTTAAGTTTCTTAAATTTGTAAACCAAGTCACCATAAAATTCAGGTTCCGCAAGGCCCTCACTTAAAAGCGTCTTTAAATCAACATTATATTTGGAAATCAATTCATAGTGTCTACGATAAAATTTAGAAAAGGATAGACTTTTTATGGAAACTTAAACTTGAAATTGTCAAAATTTTATTAAGAATATTTTCGAGAATGACAAATTGTGTCTCATATTTTGATATGTTCCAGTGCTTGTCAACCTATGATACTATCTATAAAATTGGCCAATGGTGCCCTCTTCATGCTGGTAAAGTTTCATAAATTTTCAAAACCGGTAACACTGTTAAAATGTACATGACATACATGTTGGTCAATTTTTGACAAAAATGGATTTAAATGTTTTTAGCTGTTTTTTTTTTTCGTCTAAAATTATGTTATTTCATAATTTCATCATTGGAAATGAAAAAATACATAATATGAATTCTTAATAGAAAAATGGTTATTTGACTTGGCAATTTCACTTATGTTATAGTGACCTACCTCAAAGTTATTATCAATTTTTCATACAAATGATCAGCAAACATTTTCAGGTTTAAATATATTAATGAAATGTTTTTGTTTCTATAATTTCATTATTTTATATTTTTTAAGTTCAGGTGTATTTGGATAATTCTACTTGAGTAACATTCATTTAATTTGTGATTGGCCACCGTAATGGTAACAGACATTTGACTGATTCCTGCATTTGTTTTACCATCTTTGTATTGTCTTTTATAAGATTACTTATTCATAACTTAACTTATTTAATTGTTGCTGATGCCAACATTAGTTAAAGATTGACAAGAATACGAAATACCTATTATCTTTATACTTATCCAATAGTGCATAATTCAGCTTTGTGACAGGCTTTTTCTCTTTTGTAAGTGTTCAGATGTGATGCTCAGGTATAGCTTTCACTTTTAATATCCGATTTGTTTTAATTCTTCATTAAACATGTCCATTATTGACAATCTTTCTACCATTTAAATGTGGTTCTTTTTCCTAGTTTTGAAATAAATATTAGAGTTAAGAATAATGCAATTGAACACTTAGACAAATAACCAAACTTAATGTTTAAAAATCTCAAGGTTTTTAACACATTTATGAATCCATAAACGTTCATGGCTTTATTTAGTCAATTATAAATGCAGCAAAATGTTTGTGATTTCATGCTGATAGTTGTCTAGATACTCTTCTTTAATCCTTTCTTAGTTAGAAATCATAGCTGTTTTGTCAATTATATGTCAGCTAGGTAAAAACAAACTTGTCAGCTGCATGTAAGTTTATAAGTTCAAAAGCCCCATTTTGATTAAGGGTTTCCAATTGTGAAGTGTTGGAAATATGTTTAAAACTTCCAGTAATAGGTTTGCCACCTGCTGTAGTAGGTAATAACATTGCATGCATAAGATTAATAGCTTTCATCTTAGATTTGATATATGGTATAACCTGTTTCAAACGTGATATTATATTGGTAGAATGCTGTCTAGCACATGCGTATAATGCTTCAAATGGAGGAGAAAAGAAAAAAAAAAAAAAAAAACAACACACAAGTAGTTAACCAGTTCTTCTTTTTACTAACTTATTATATAATTTCTATTGATATTTCGTTTTCTCTCTTCATCCTTTTGGTTTTGCTTCATTATATACTTGGGTGGATGGATTGTTTTTTTCTTAGATCGTGATATAGTTATCAGCAAGAAATGAACCTTAGCCTCATCGGGTTTATTTCATGCAAAATGCTAAATCCCTTAGGTTTTCCACATGGCAAGAGTTACAGGATGTAGAAATCAACAACATATCTGTTTAAGTTCATTTAATTAATTAATACCTAAACAACTTAATGTTTGGAAAAAATAATCAAAACAGTAAAAACTATCATAAACACGAATAAACTATAGAGAATGGCTAACTAATAGATGTTGTAAAATCTAATTATGAAAACTAAAAATAATGGGCAGATATGCTGTATAAGGTCCAAAACAGGGTGCAATTTTCTCACTTAAATCAATATTCAATATATATATATAATAGCATCGATGGTCATGCAAGACACGACATTGTTTAGCTGGAAAATTATTCACAAAAAGTTTGCTTTGTAACATGTTAATAACATAAAATACTTATAATTGGATAAATCATTATTAATTTTACGTTTTTCAGAATTCTGACATGTATCATTCAATGTTCTAGAAACAGATGTTACCGGTCTTCAAATTTCACGCAATTTTCAGCATATAATCTATATATGTGTAGCCTAATTTGAGGTTAAAATTATAGGTTGACAAAACCTGGAACATGTTAAAATTGAAAATCAAACATGTGGTTACACCATCATGGAACTAAAATTTGGGGTCGTCTGCAAAACAAATGATAATCAGCTGAATTCAATATTATAGCTATCAACAATTATGCAATTCCAAAATGATGGGTGATCATTCTAGATTATTTTACAAACAAACAAAACTAGGAAGAGACTATTATGACGGTTATGGGCGACTTTTATCACACACACCCCTTTATTCAGACCCCCTCTGATACAAAATGTTGTATTTAAAAATTTTAAGTAGTTAAGAGAAAATCTATATTAGTAATAAAGTGGTCATGCACCAAGCAAGCAATATGCATAATATTATAAAAATCGGTGCGTGGGCAGAACCCTATGTAAATTTCATATAGCGTGAGACCCCCCCCCCCCCCCCCCCCCGCCTTTATTCTTAAAGCAGCCTATTACATTGAAAAAGGAGATACATGTTTGATGTCGCAACTGGTGACTAATACAAAATGGTCGTTCGTCTCTCAATAATGAGACAGACGATCTTTCTTGTTTATTAGATTGTTCATGTGTGTCGGCGTGTTGTCTGACTAGGCCAACTGTCGGTTGCAAGTAAAGCATGTCGAAGAAACTGTCGATAGCCCACTGGCTCTGGCTTTGGGCTCTCTGTGCTTTCTTTCATCTTCACATAATTATCCTCTTTTCCTCAAAATGAGCCGCTCCTTTGTTAATGAGACAGCGCCACTTTGATAGATGCTGTGCAGCCTGCTCGCAAGACTCTATTGGTATGTTGAAGTCTTTCAGCGAGGCTTTGAGGGTGTCTTTGAGCGTTTTTATTTTTTTCTTGCATTGAGAGCGTTTTTCTCCTGTATATTTTCTTTGGAAGTCGCTCATCAGCCATTCTCATAGCATGAATGCATGAAAAAGCCGTGTATAAGCGAAGGACATTGTATGTGTTAAAATGTCGCTGAATGGGGTCGTATTTTGTATAGCTGTAGGTTAAAACTCAAATGGCAAGACAAGATCCCAGACACAGAGGTCCACAAGAAGGCAGGGGTGCAAAGTATACATACAGTCTGAAAGCTAGCACAGTATCATCATGATGAAATAGACCTCTACAGCGCAACCGAAAATCGGTGGTGGTTAAGATGCACACCGTGTGAAACAAACGGTTTCCGTAAAAATACGAGATCTGGCGGAAATATACGAGGCGCTCTGTCTAAGTGTCTGTCAGGCAAAATGTCAACTGAACCGGTGATTAACAACACTGACAAATGGATCGAAGAAAACAAGAAGTTCTTTCTGCCTCCAGTCTGCAACAAAATGATGTAAGTAGCTTGTTTGTTTACGATGTAGATCAAATTTCGGTAAAGTTACGAGATGTCTATTTACATGTAAATACCGAACCAAACACATGTACCGAACCGTATAGAGGTAACACGGGATACAAACGGTGAGTTCACAAGTAAATAACGACATTCGATGGAATAAAAATTGAAAATGTAAAAGTGGTTAAAAGTGGCTGTAAAACTTTTGCATTGCAACAGGAGTCTCAAAACAAGGTCGTTATCTGTAATTATATTTTTGACTTATCAAAAATCGATAATATGAAAATTATAGATGCATGCAAATTGTTTCATTTGTCATTATTATGCCTGAGACAATTGCTTACAATATCTGATGTAAAATAAGACGCATTGAGAACAAAAAGGTTATATCATGAGTTATACTAGCCAACAAAATATGATCGTTCTTTTGAAACAATAAGTAACAAATTTATCCTTAAACCGCCAGCAAGGCAAGAATTTGAAGAAGGATACTGAAAGATGTGGACCTAGAAAGGTGTTCATGTGTTACCAAGGGATTTCATTTTCATCAGGGTTCCCATTTACCCTCTATTGAGGCAAGTTTTATTACCCCCAAAATTTGTCATGTATCCTCAAAATTTGCAAACCTTCATATATAGGCCTATACATGGGGTATAAAATTAAGAAAATGAAGCCAGTATACCCCCAATTTCAAACTTTAGTGGGAACCCTGTTCATAATTTCCTCTATTTTCTATGATATTCAACTGAAACTCAAATTATATTAGTACCAGAAGGCGGGGGTGAGCTGAAGCTCTCAACCTCCTCTACAGCCGCCAATGGTAGGCCCATAGCAGTTAACATTATCTTGGAATCATGATTATTCAAATGATCTCAAATGCGACCATTTTTTAAAAATAATTTTTATTTCAAAAGTGACTCGTAACTTCAATTCTGTTTATCAGTATACAATAAGTGATATGCCTTTGCCCTGTTTATGACCCTAACCGTAGGCATACATTAGGGGCAGACATGTATAGATAACATACACGGGGCTTAACGTGTTTGTGACCATGTTGAATTAGAACAGCGTTGCGAATTAGGTTCCTGTTGGCCTGTTCCTGGCAATCCATGTGCTTTCTCACATTATTTTTCAGGGGGTGTAATGTTGGCGGGTTCGTTGTATATTCGTTTTGTTTTGAATGGTATAAAATAACTTAAACTGATTAAAAAGGATGCCTGTTCTTGAACGATGCTATATACATTGTATTGGGCTAGCCCTGTATACTGTACAAACAAGGGACGAATTGTTCACAGCCGAAGCTGTTGAATGTTGATTATATTTATCATGGTAACTATTTTAGGCACAACGATGGACAGATGAAATCATTCTATGTAGGTGGACCGAACCAAAGGAAAGATTACCATATTGAAGAAGGGGAGGAGGTAAATAGACATTTTCATGAAAGGGCCTTCTGTTTTATGCAGTTATGCCAACGATGAATAAAAGTGCCATTCTGCAAATTCACACATACTCACACTCGTATGGTTTTTGACTACAAAGGTCTGCTGATGCACAGACAAGTTCCGAGAGTTTTTACGTCTGACGACGTGTATTGATAATATTTATAGCACGGCGCACCGGCTTATTGGGGTGTGTTTTAAATTGTCAAGGTTATCGAGACTCTATCGATATACTAAATATAGCTTTGTTTTTTTCTTCAATAACTATTTAAATAATTCAAAGCAAAGCTCTGATCAGAGAATATTTTGTCTCCATTATGAAAGGCGATCTGATCTACACTGAAACAAAGTTATAAGAGGCCACCTCATATTTTTTCTTCTAGTTCAGAAAGTAAAATACGATCAATTAAAATTCATGATCATATGAATAAACCAATGTCTAACAGTGGCTCTGTGAGTTTATGCATTCCAAAATGCATGATACTTCTCACACAGACGAAGCATGTGTAAAGGTACCCTATTTCAAAAAGTCACACTTTATTAACATCAAATTAAATGTCATATTATGACGTTGTGTTTTTACATTTTAATTTATTTGAAAGTGCTACTGACTGCCATGAAGCAAAATAAAATTAAGTCAAAAGTGTTGCTGCAATAAGAATCTTCGTTTCTGTTTTGTACATGCAAGAAGACAACAACCTGAATAACAGGAATTCAGCTTTTGTATGCAATTTGCATACCAACTTTGTTCTTCTCCAGTTGCGTTATTATCAGCAGCACGGCATTGAAATTTTCAGCGATTATTTAGGTCAAATACTAGACTCTGATAAACTTTGAAAATTAAAAAAATCGTCCACAAATTTTGTTATTTTGTTCGTTAAAAATTGGCATTGAAACCGGAAGTGTGCGGCAGCCTTGACCTGTTGGTCCTCGAAAATGGTCTAAAACAGTTCAGTCGAGTTATATCTCTCATTTCCAGGCCTCATCAAGTGAATTTAATAGGGGTCAACATGTTTAAGAGGCACATTTATGAATTTTCCAAAAAATCTCAAAATTGGCGATTTTTAAAAATGCATAAAAATTCTACCAGTAGAGAAAATTCGAATGTTTGATGTTTTTCCGAGCCGTAACGACCCCTTTGATAACGCCCGTTCCTAATTTCAACAAATGGTGTGCTGTATCCAATTTTTTATTTAAAAACATTGATTTTTGCATTTTTACTCCAAAAACGCCTTTAGTAAAAGAAAATTATTTCTTAACACTTTGGAACTTTACTTACTTGAAAGACACGTCTTTTGGCAAAAAATCGTGCAATTTTGAACATGGCTTAGAAACAAAAAATGAGTTTAAAAGTGGCCTCTTTATAACTTTGTTTCAGTGTACTGTGTAAGCTGGGTTAATAAGTCCTTGGGAGGACATGTGTGCAGATGAGCTACCACAGAATCTAGCTTGCATCTGACTGAAAGTACCATCTCAGCTATTACCCACATGTTACCCCGACAATTTCCTCTTGGAGTTATTTATGATTTATATTTTCAGTTATTTTACATGGTAAAAGGTGACATGTGCCTGAAGGTGGTAGAACAAGGCAAGCATAGAGACGTTCCGATTAAAGAGGGAGAGGTACTCGCTTTGTTTTACTACATTTTAAATGTCAGTCCATTAAAGTCAAACTTATAAATGAATGTTGTTAAAGGTATTTCTCAAGATTCAACCAGTGATAATATTCCTTTACTGATAAGTAACTGAACAGGACCACCGACATCTTAAAAGAGAAGAAGAAGAGGAACATGGAAGAAGAAGAAGAAGAAGAAGAAGAAGAAGAAGAAGATATGATCCGAATGAGACAGGAAACGAAAATCGTGACCATTTATTGTGACTCGAAACCAGACGCATAACCTATGGTTATGGTCATTTCTCAAACCCAACACAATGCACATGTACCTGTAGCTACTTTTTCTTAAATCACCCTACTATTACATTGTATACATCATTATGAGGAAAACAGTCTTGAATGACACAAGCGCATGGTTGGTTTTTAAAATTGTACATGATATTTTCAGATATTTCTACTCCCTGGTTATACAGCACACTCCCCACAGCGGCAGGCTGACACGGTGGGACTGGTAATAGAGAGGGAGAGAGACGAGAGTGAAAAAGATGGCCTCAGGTAGTTTATACACCAGTGTAGTTGATGAGGAGGTTTCATGGTCATAATTTATCATGAGCTGTGGCTAGACTCAGTATCGTTTTTTATGCATACATGTACATTCAAGTTGGCTATGGGATTGTCATTATTTCATTCTGGTTATGAGCCTTCATTTATGGCATTGAATTATGCTCGTTCTGGTAAATAGCTTTTATATATGGCCTATGTAAAGTATATTCATTCTGGTAATGAGCCTTTATCTATGGTCTGTGGTAAATTATATTCATTCTGGTAATGAACCTTTATCTATGGCCGATGTAAAGTATATTCATTCTGGTAATGAGCCTTTATCGATGGTCTGTAAATTATATTCATTCTGGTAATGAGCCTTTATCTATGGTCTGTAAATTATATTCATTCTGGTAATGAGCCTTTATCTATGGCCAATGTAAAGAATATTCATTCTGGTAATTAGCCTTTATCCATGGCCGATGTAATATGGTAATGCGCCTTTATCTATTGTCTGTGTAAAGTATATTCATTCTTAGTGTTTATCTGATATTCACTCTCATAATGAGTCTGAATCAGTGTGTAAATTCATACAGGCATTGATCCTTGTAATAAGCCTTTATCTATGACCTGTGTAAAGTATGTTCATTCTGGTAATGAACCTTTATCTATCATCTATGGTCTTGTAAAGTACGATATACATTCTGGTATTGAAAGATACAAGTAGGCAATGATCAGAAAAAAGGGCAGGCAATCAGAAAGAAATTCCCACTCCAAAAACCGAGGCGGGAAAAACTTAATTGACAATCAGGTACTTATATTTGAAAAATATATCATAAGCCGAGTGAGCAGCTGTTTCCCAATAGGCGGCCACTTACTAACCAGAACTTAACTAAAGCTATGAAAACGTACATAATTAAGGTTCCAACAGAACAAAAGTTCGATTCCATAATATAAAACAAATATAATCACAACAGAAGTATCGCCTTTGAACGATCAATAATATAAAATTACTGTGGGGCTTACATCGATTTTACAGGGCCTTAATTTTCTGCAGTGGTTCACAACCTTTAGTTATTTGTTCGGTCTTCGTGGTGAATCTCTTACTAGTCAATGAATCATCAAGGACAGACAAATATGGCCTGTGTAAAGTGAATTCATTCTGGCAATGAACCTTTATCTATGACCTTGTAAAGTATATTCATTCTGGTACTGAGCTTTTATCTATGGCCTGTGTAAAGTATAATCATTCTGGTAATAAGCCTTATCTATGATCTGTGTAAAGTATATTCATTCTGGTAAATTAAATGAACCCTTATCTATGACCTGTGTAAAGTATATTCATTCTAGTAAACAGCTTTTATCTATGGCATGTGCAAAGTTTATTTATTCTGGTAATGAGCCTTTATCTATGGCCTGTGTTAAGTATAATCATTCTGGTAATAAGCCTTTATCTATGGTCTGTGTAAAGTATATTCATTTTGGTAATGAGCCTTTATCTATGGCCCGATATAAAGCATATTCTTTCTGGTAATGAGCCGTTATCTATGGCCGCTGTAAAGTATATTCATTCTGGTATTGAGCCGTTATCTATGGCCGCTGTAAAGTATATTCATTTTGGTAATGAGCCTTTATCTATGGCCTATGTAAAGTATATTCATTTTAGTAATGAGCCTTTATCTATGGCCTATGTAAAGTATATTCATTTTGGTAATGAGCCTTTATCTATGGCCTATGTAAAGTATATTTATTTTGGTAATGAGCCTTTATCTATGGCCGCAGTAAAGTATATTCATTCTGGTAATGAGCCTTTATCTATGACATGTGTAAAGTAAATTCATTCTGGTAATGAGCTTTTATCTTTATCTATTACCGGTATTCCCTCTGATAATGAGTCTGAATCAGTGTGTAAATTCATACAGGTATTGATCCTTGTAATGTACCTATATCTACATGTATGACCCATGAACGTACATTCGTTCTGGTAATGAGCCTTTATCTATGGCATGTGAAAAGTATATGCATACCAGTTGTTAAACTTTATCTAAAGCCTGTAAAATATATATTCATATCGGTTATTAGGCTTTTTTTATGGAATGTGAAAAGTCAATTCATACTGGTCATAAACCCTTGCTTTTCATATTACAGATACTTCGTAGAGGAGGATGGTAAACCCACCCTGCAGTCTCTGTATGAAGAATGGTTCCACTGTGTAGATCTCGGCACACAACTTGGTCCTGTCATAAAGAGGTACTGGGCCAGAGGGTCATGCTTTTCCACTTACTATATATATGTGTGTGTGATTAAGGCCATATTTATTTACTCTACATTAGCAGTAACAGTTTTCAATTGACAAACCATCATGGTATTTAATTTGTTTTGCTTTTCTTAATAGATTGCTTACAAATGAGACAGATTGAAAGGCCTCTTCACACATTATCGAACATCCCTCGACGTAGAATATTCGTTTGTTTGATTTATTGCTTTACGTCACTTTCAGCAGCTAACGTTCCGACATGATCATATCTGTTAACTGGGGGGCATAAAACAACAAATCAAACAAACAAAAATGTTTTTCGCAATTAAACGCAAGTATAGAGAAATTTTCGCTTTGGCTGAACTCCTTGAAGGACATGCATTACGAAAACTTGTCCATGCAATATACAAAGATTTTTTTTAGCTGTGAAAATTGAAAGTTCCACCAGAAAAATGTTGATATTTTAAATATTTTTGCTCAAAACATGCATTGTGGGTACACGTTAGAACCGCCTTGCCGAGGCGGTTCTAACGAGTACCCACAATGTATGTTTTAGATCAAAAATAAGAAAATTAGGTATACCCCTACAAACCCCAGTTTTACTATATGAAAGTTGGGTTTAAGGGGGTATTCATTGACATGTTTTCCTGATGTATTCAGCAAAATACTGATCTGTACATTATACTGTATTTAAACTGTTTGCTATTTTCTCCGCAGATTCTTCGCATCAGAGCAATGCAAAACGGGGAAACCTTTGCCAGGTATTAGCATTCTTCTCTTATTTAGATTGCAAATAGTCTCGCTTTACTTCGGAAAATAAAGCGATGTTTTGCAAATTTGATACACTAGTATCATATAACTTATTTGTAATTCAGTATTTGAAGCCTTTCGAGAATTGTCACATTGGAAAGACTATGACATTCCATTAAATTGAGCCTCGTCATAAGTAAGGGAACACGAGTATATTTCGTATACAAAAAACTTTGCTTTTCATCTATACGTTCAGGATTTAAAAGTCTGCAACAAAGGTTAGAATAGCACCTATAATGTCCGTCCTAAGCAGCGAATACAAGTTCTGCGGAACTATGTGCAAGGTCGTTGTTTGCGGTTGCATAAATAAGATTTCTCATGGTGCTTGAAGGATCTGTTTTTCCTCAATAATATCCATTAGCTTAAAGAAACACTAGTGTCATGTGGCTGACATCTTACACACTTTAATGGTTATTACAATGAAACCTGAATCAAGGATGATCTAGCATTATACTTTATCATATTTGTGTGTTTAGGACATGGTCTTCTAGGCTTAGAATCATATTATGGGTTTTGTCATGTATTTTGCCCTACTTTTCTCAATGTTTAAGCAATAGAGCAGCTCTAGCAGTGAATTGTTGAGTAATAATTCACTGTTTGGAGGTCAGTTGTAAAGAAGATCAAGTCACGAGCGCGTAGCGCGAGTGATTTATCTTCTTACAACTGACCGACAAACAGTGAATTATTACTCAACAATTCACGCACTTGAGCTGATCTATTTCGATTCTAACACACAATAAACGGAATAAATGTTGCTGAAACCGTCGATATCGTTCAGTTTTCCGCCATTGCATTGCAGATATCCCGCCAAATATTTGACTGTAATGCTGGTATTTATACACTCTCTTGTTACGTTTGTTGTGCGCTAAAACGACGTTTCACCGTCTAATGCTGCGTTGTGGGATAGCTGACGTCACAAATGCCGCAAAGTAACGTCACGCTTATTCGCCCAGTGAAATTGTTGCACAATACAACACGTTTTTTACCATTGGCTATATAGGCGAGGTGTGTTAGAATAAAACATGAAACGCATTCCATTGCAAGATCATGACATTCAAGTTAATGGGTTAATAAAAACACTATTTTATTTAAACATAATGTACAATGATAGTTCGTCTCTCTCTAATGAGAAAAACCGCCATTATTTCTTGAATAAGGTTCATGTGTGTTGGTGAGTCGTTGATGGCTGACTAGGCCAATTCTAGCTCTAAACTGTCGGTGTAAGTACAGCAGGTCAATGTCATGGAATCTTCTTTCAGCTTCACAGATTCTCTTTTTTCATAGAGAGCTGCCTGAGCATTGCCTTCTTGTTTTTTTTTATGAGACCTCGCCACATTGAGAGTGTTTTCCCTCCTGTAGTTCTCGATAGAAAACTTTCTTTGGCAGTCGTACATCAGGCATTCTTATAACATGGCCAGTCCATCTTAGCTGTTCTAGCTTTAAGACTATATGCATGCTTTGCATTCCTGCTTTCTTCAGGACCTCTACTTCTGAA
Source organism: Rugalucina vietnamica (assembly GCA_964017185.1). Lineage (NCBI taxonomy): Eukaryota > Metazoa > Mollusca > Bivalvia > Lucinida > Lucinidae > Rugalucina > Rugalucina vietnamica. The sequence goes on from OZ024872.1 coordinate 46,418,264, forward strand.
ATCGTCTCTTGCCACTTGATTAACAGCTTTCTCAAACAGCTTCAGTGAAAATGGTTAAGTCTCTTTGCACGACGATGGTATACTGTCCAGGTCTCACATACATACAAGAGGGTTGGTAGTACCACAGCCTTGTAGACTTTCAGTGTCAAGCTTGATTCCATTTTGCTGCCAGACATTTGCACGGAGTCTTCCGAATGCCACACTAGTTTTTGAAATTCTGGCAGTGACCTCATCATCAATGTGCACTGCTCTGGAGAGAGTGCTTCCCAGGTAGGTGAATTTATCAACAATTTTCAGTTTTTGTCCCTTCACAGTGATAGATGGCTCATTGTACGGTTTTCCAGGTGCTGGTCGGTGTACAACCTCTGTCTTTTTTGTGCTGATTGTGAGATCATAGTTATCACATGACTGTGAGACTTGGTCCATGTCTCTTTTGCATTTTTGCCTCTGAGTTGACAATTTTATCTAAAGGCAGTTGGCTTTCAACCTTCTAAGGTTGAATATGTTGCCATCAAAACGATACCTGATTGGAAAACCAGTGCCATTGTCCTGAAAAGCATCCATGAGCATGGCAGAGAATATCATGCTGAACTGTGTTGGTGCCATAACACAGCCCTTTGTGACACCATTTCTTACTTCGAAGGGTCCAGACAACTCTCCGACATTTTGCACACGTGCCTGCATGCCACCATGAAATTGCCGCACCATTGCTATGAAAAGGTACAAGTAGGCAACGATCAGGAAAAGGCGCAATCAGAAAAAGATTCCCATTCCAAAAACCGAGGCGGGAAAAAACCAATCTAACAATAAGGTACTAAGACCATGAATACATTTAGTAAGCCGAATGAGCAGCTATTTCCCAATAGGTTGCCACTCAGTTACCTAAACTTAACTAAAATATGATAAAGTACATAAGGCGCCAACAGCACAAAAAATTAAACACCAAGACATAAAACAATAAGAACCACAACAGAAGTATCGCCTTGGAACGATCAATATAAAATTACTGGCGGGCATAAACCGGTTTTACAGGATCCAAACCTCACCCTCAGCTTCTGCAGTGGTTCATAACATTCAGTTAGTTGTTCGGTCCTCGTAGTGAATCTCTAACTAGTCAATGAATTATCATGGACAAACAAATAAATCATGATAAATTCCATGATTAATCAAAAACGAGGACTCACAGAATGAGTAAGCTGCCCGACGATGGAGATCCCTGGACGCCCAATAACTTACTAACTCCGGAGCAAAAGAAAACCACCAGTTGAACCCCGGTGGGCCAAGCAACAGACAAGAAGCTCCGGCCCCAACCAACTAAAATGAATAGCTTTATGTCGGGGCCATCATAGAGTCTGACGCCCGACCCACCGGCGTGCAATTAAAGAAAGCAGCATAGTTATCAACCATGATTGGGTTAAAACTAAGCATGCAGACTGTCGCATAACATTTAAGTTAATCCTATACGTCTGTAACGCGTAATGATTTTTCTGAATTGAAAAGAAAAATCATTCCTTCCAATAAGTTTCTTAAATTTGTAAACCAAGTCACCATAAAACTCTGGTTCCGAAAGGCCCTCACGTAAAGGGGTCTTTAGCCCAGCATTAAACTTAAAACTTAAAATCAGTTCATAGTGTCTGCGATAAAATTTAGAAAAATTATAAATCTGGGTGGACATCCAAACTTGGCCATGATTTTCCATCACGACTAAGTGTGTCAAAAGCTTTGGTGAGGTCGACAAATGTCATGTATAGATCTTAATGCTGCTCTTCGCATTTCTCCCGAAGCTGTCTTGCTGTGAAGATCATGTCTATTGTCCCTCTGTCTTTTCTGAATCCACATTGGCTCTCTGGGATAAGTCCCTCTTGATCAAGATGAACATTCAGGGATTCAACAGAATTTTTGCCTGTATCTTCCCAGCAATGGATAGGAGGGAGATGCCTCTGTGGTTGTCACAGACGTTAGGATTCCTTTCCGCTTGCATAGGTGGATTATTGATGCATCCTTAACTTCATGTGGGATAGCCTCCTTACTCCACATCTCTGCCATGGGTAGCCCCCAGCCTTATAAATTACGACAGGAATTGCATCTGCACCTGGAGCTTTGCTAGATGACAGTTATTGAACTGCTTTTCTTGTTTCCATGACGGTAGGAAATTTATCTAACAGAACACTGCACTCTATCTGTGGAAGTCTGTCGATTGCATCCTCATTGATGATTGATGATCGATTAAGCACACTATTGAAGTGTTATGTCCACCTTTCCAAGATTGCCTAGAAGAGTGCTACCATCTGCACTGAACAATGTGATGGCTCCCGAACTCTTTGGGCCATAAATGGTTTTCAGTGCATCATGAAATTTCTTTATGTCCTTTCTGTCCGCAAAAACTGAATTTCTTCTGCTTTCTTCCTCAGCCAGGAATCTTGCATTTCCGTAAACTTGGTCTGGACTGTCTTACTGTTGAGAAATAAGATGAAATACGCTATGAAATTGGATTATAGTGAGGAAGAGTTGCGCAACGTCTGCCTCACTCTCTCGTCCTCACACATCTGCGCCAAGAGGCAAGACACAGGTCAAGACGTCTGGAGTTGGGTTTAGATGCAATGGATGACTGTAACGTCTTTAGTGCCTTGTCACGCTCTGCATGTTCCACAACATGTTGCTGTATCGCTTTCTGAACTGTTGAATCAGATGATTTCTTCCGCTCCGTCTACCGAAATAGTCTTTGCATATTTGGACTAGGCATATCCAGACACACAGGTTTTATTTTTGGAATAACCTTTTTCTATATGAATTGCTGGCCACAGCTGAAGAGCTCCATCCACCTTCTCTTAGGTTTTGATAAGAGACCTTTAAACTCCTAGCAAAACTAATGAGTCCCCCAGTCCAGCCAGAATTTTGTGTAGAGATCTAGCAAAACTCCTATAACGAGCCCCATCCGCACCGCATGCCAGCAGACATATGCATGTTTGAAAGGAATACAAAAGTAAGCCAGTGACGTTTTAGTGAAGAGAATAATTGTTGTGTGGGACGTTAAACTACAAAACAACCAACTAAACAACCGATCAACAAACATATAAGAATGGTATGCCGCTTTATCATACATTCCAACATAACTGTCCGTAATTAAGATGTCTACTTTCCTAGCTAGGAATCACCATGTAATATCTTTACTTGCAGGTACAATACCTGAGAATCCCCCAGTGAAGCTGAATCCCACCCTCAAGCTGCAGGATCCATTCCACTTGGCAACCTTCATCAAGAATAATAGGGAAGAAATTGACACAAAAGGCTTTATACAGCTGTTTCAAAGAGACGATTTCACACATCAGTTTAAGGTTGGTTCTTCTGCTAAAACACGCCCATGCAATATACACAGAATATTTTCAGCAGTAAAAATGGAAATGACATTGGATTTTATTTTTTATATTTTCAATATTTTTGCACAAAACATTTATTGTGGATACACGTTAGAACCGTCTCGCAACATAAAAGTGAGGTTTAAAGGAGTATACATTTTATGGACATGTTTTCCTGATGATTTACATTCTGACAGTGTCCTCTTAGAACGCTTCAGGAAAACATTTCTATGATTAAAGTATACCCCTTGAACACCACTTTTACATAGAAAAAATGGGGTTTTCAAGGGTATATATATTTTTCTTATTGCACCAAAACCTAGATTGTGGGTACTCGTTAGAACCGCCTCTGCCGTTCTAACGTGTACCCACCATCTATGTTTTGACTTTTGAGCAAAAATAAGAAAAAATCAAACAAATTCTACTTAAAAACATAATGTCATTTTTTACAATTTTACGAAGGTCTGTATATTTCATGTGCTTGTTTTCGTAATTTTCATATAGCCATGACATGCTTTATTATTCTTGTATTATGTTTCGCTTTATGAGGTTAATGTCCAACCAAGACAAAATCGTTTCTTCTAATCACTACAAACTACAGAGATCAACTTTCTCTTAGAATGTCGCTTATGACAGAAGTATTATGTTCCGGGATTATGTTATTAATCATTAGTGAATCCATATAATGAAATAAGAATATTGTTTTGTTATGAGGTCAGTATCCTATGCTACACTCAAAGTGCAAGTACGGTTACGGCACGACATTTAGATGTCATGATGGGTGTACTTGTCTCGTTTCAGCTTCTCAGAAGTCATGATGTGTGTACTTGTCTCTTTCCAGATTCTCAGAAGTCATGATGTGTGTACTTGTCTCTTTCCAGATTCTCAGAAGTCATGATGTGTGTACTTGTCCCTTTCCAGATTCTCAGAAGTCATGATGTGTGTACTTGTCCCTTTCCAGATTCTCAGAAGTCATGATGTGTGTACTTGTTCCTTTCCAGATTCTCAGAAGTCATGATGTGTGTACTTGTCCCTTTCCAGATTCTCAGAAGTCATGATGTGTGTACTTGTCTCTTTCCAGATTCTCAGAAGTCATGATGTGTGTACTTGTCTCTTTCCAGATTCTCAGAAGTCATGATGTGTGTACTTGTCCCTTTCCAGATTCTCAGAAGTCATGATGTGTGTACTTGTCCCTTTCCAGATTCTCAGAAGTCATGTTGTGTGTACTTGTCTCTTTCCAGCTTCTCAGAAGTCATGATGTTTTTGTCTTATTTCAGGTCTGGATATATGGAAAGGGAGAGAACACTGGCAAAACAGATGTTGCTGAAACTTTTATCTGGGTGCTGGTAGGTACTTGAGATGCTTCAGTGTTTTGAGTAAATTATAATCCACATGTGATGAAGGAACGTCCATCGTTCATTAGTGTGAGATATTATACGCGGAAAATCTGTAGGAAAAGCAACCGTTTAGTATCACGAGCGGAGGCATGTGACACATATTTAGGTCGATTTTTCGCACCACTGTATAATGGTATCGTCTCCATAATTATGTATCTGCATTAATTTGGCGACGTCACTTTCATTTAATGGGCATCTGTAGAAACATCTTTTTTTCATTTTATTTTTGATGAAATTCATGCAAACAGATAAGCACAAGATGGTCTTCAGTAAGTGATAGCAAAAGCGATAGTAACATTTTTGAATAAAATGTTAACCGTAAAATCAAGCCATCAAACCGATTAAGATTAAAATACACGAAACTTCAGTAAGTACGTGATTGTATTGTATAGACTATGTAAACTTATGATGATTTATTCCATGGTGTTTACTTCTTTTCAGGAAGGCACCAGTGTTGTGACAACAGGGGGCAAAGATTACGAGCTGGCTCAGGGGGACAATATGTTGATACGGAAAGGACAAGAGTAAGTCAGTAGAGGGGTAACAGGAGCTTTATTGACCAGAATTCTCGGATGCACAGAAGTATGCTGATAATGCACTGAGGGAAATAAGCTTGCATGAAAAATACATACGGATATTTTGTCACTTTACCCACAATATACTTTACCCACAATATACAAATAAAATGCAATGTCGGAGACAAATACCATAGTCTGCTGTTCATACATTCTTTACCACTTTGCTTTGTATCGCAAATTTAAGTTTAAAAACTTGCCCCTGATAATGGTTTTTCTGAGAAAATGTTTGTGTGGAGGAAGATAGGGAAGTTATTTTCATGTCAATTTTTTTATCTTAGTTTGTCCTAAAAGGACCTGCAAAAATCTTGAAAATCGGTCAGCAGATAAAGTTTTAATGGCCAGAATAAATTTTGAATAGGGATTCTGCATTGGCAAGGGAGATAATCCATGATCATGAAAATAATTAAGACTGGTTCTGGTTCAATTTCGATACTCTCAATCTGGAAAGTATGCTTGGGAATCCATCTATGAAAATGGGTACTTTTCGAAACTTTTTACTTGTTTATGAAGCTTTTGACTACATTTGTGTCATTTCATAATAATTTTGAGCAATCGTAATGGAATACCAAGAATTTTATTTTTGCTTGAAAATATTAATCCTCCTTTCATGAGATTTTTGTACAGAAAATCCCTATTCAAAAATTTTGACCAGAACGTTTTATTTGTCAACCGAATTTCAAAACTTTTGTTGCACAATTTGCGACAAATTAAATGCTCTGTGGTGTCATTAAAAACATTTCATTTAAGATTTAAACAGTTGCAGAAAAACTACAAAAACATTATCAGACACTAGGAAACGCACTTCAATACTTTTCAGGTATACCGCCAAACGCCCGGCTGGATCTATCAGCTTGATATGTTACCAGGATCCCACCCTGAAAAAGAAAGTGGAATAAGCATGGTGTAAAGCTTGTACATGTATTTTAACGCGGTTGTGGACGTGTGATAGATACTACGTCATGACATGTACTTGAGATTGTAAAATGAAATAAATATAGGCGCAAATTATCATTCTAATAACTGTATAGATGCATGTTATGATTTTAATATTCTAATACATGTATCATGTTATAGATGCGTGTTATTATTCTAGTCTAACACATTTACTGACTCAAAAGCACATTTACCGACTCAAAACCGATAGTTTCAAGGTTGTAGAAAAGAAACGAAATCTTCAGGCTCCGGGTACTTTTGATAGAATGCGTTATTTAGTATTGTGATGCTCCATTAAACTTCCATGTACCTATTTTTATAATGAATTCAAGCATACTCAGACTCTCAGAAGCGCAAAGTATATTTTATACGCCAGTCTTTTTGACAGTTTGTATAATAGAACGGAGTGACTTTGAGAATAGAGACATCCCTCAACATCACTGATTGTTTAGTCATCCAGTTGTAACGATTTCTAACATTTTGTTTGCTATGACACAATTTCTACATGTACATACACACAAATGTTTGTTTTTCCTTACTATGATCGTGACAAAGTTGGATTCATTACAAACGATATGGACTGGGGTTATTGTCCAAATAGCTTTGCAGGCATGTCAATGAATGATATATGTTGGTCATCTATCATATAAGGTTCATTTAATTGATTCTGGCTAAGACAAATGCACTCGTTTCTCTTAGGCGTGATTCAATAAGATTTACATGTACTTTACATGAGCGACTTACATGGGTAGGTGAAACACTGGTTATAGACAATCAAGAAATACAATTGAGCGACAATTTGATTCTAAATCCAAATGCTTAATGTTCCAAAGCAAAGATTTTCATATCCTTGAACCAATTCCGGAAATATTGGGCATTTGTCAGAAATAATTGGATGAAGCTCGTATCACGTTTCCATATTTGATGGTAACAAATGAATAAAATGTCGCTGATGCAAAATGTTTCTCTTCTACTCTTACATATTGTCAAAAATCACGAGTGACGCGCTTATTAGATAAAGAAATTAGTTCCCAGCAATGCAAGAATCTAGACAGTATTGTTATCCTTACTAAAACAGATATATTATTCCTGTATGAAACCAATATTCGTCTTCTGTCAAATCATAGAACACCGTAACAAAAAGATAATAATCTGTGTGATAAAAATAAAAAAAATAAACGTTCATTAGTGTGAGATATTATACAGAGAAAATCTGCAGGAAAAGCAACCGTTTAGTATCACGAGCGGTGCCATGTGACACAAACAAAGGAACGATTCATATTTAGGTCGATTTTCGCGCATTATAATGTTAGATCAACTTCTTATGTATATGCATTCTGACGTTTATAACGCAACCCGCAGCAGACTTTTCGGTACCGTGATTTTCGAATACCTCTCTTAATGTGCCAGCATTAAGACCAATATGGGACCATTGGACATTTCAGCAGTACGGTCAATAGTTGACAGTTATTTCATGCTTCAACAGGCAATAGTGCAAAATATGTTTCCCCGAGCTGCAGATACCGACTTCAAGTTGGCATTCTATTGTCTGAGGGGGAAATGTTTTGCACTGTTGCATGTTTAAGCTTGGAATAACTGTTTTATTTCCTAAATACATAACAGTCATGTAAGTAATACTTTAATCATGTGACTTGTCATGTGATTGGAATAGAAGAAAAAAAAAAAAAACAAATAGCCGACTCTATACAGTTTTTGATGTAATTTTGTAACATTTTACAACTTGATAACTTGTGGAAATATAATACTTAAAACATCCATTTTCCTTAAAAATCATAGTATAACGGTTAGTAAAGGCACTTTTCGGAATGCATAACATCCTAATTAGATAACAGAGCAGAACCCATAGGATCTCATAGGTGGAAGCCTAAGAAGGGTTTTTAAAACTTGAACAACATTACTACGTACATATTGATACCACCCTTTATATGACCCATTCAGGAAGAACCTAAATCAGATAAGACAATCCTTTGATGTTTGTGTGTTTTTTTTTCTCCCTGGATTGTGTATTGGGCGTGATCATGACAGGCTACCCTTTTCGTCCAACATTACGAAAACTTGCCCATGCAATATACAGAGATTTTTAAAATTGTAAAAAATGAAAATTTTCAGTAGAAAAAAATAGATATTTTTCTTATTTTTGCTCAAAACATAGATTGTGGGTACACGTTAGAACCGCCTCGGCGGGGCGGTTCTAACGAGTACCCACAATCTATGTTTTGGAGCAAAAATAAGAAAAATAGGTATACCCCTACAAAGCCCAGTTTTGCTATATAAAGTGGGGTTCAAGGGGGTATACATTACACGGACATGTTTTCGTAATGAGAAATCCGTTAGAAAGCTGATCTTTGAGAAAGTGTAACGTTTCGTTCGTGTGGTACACTGCTTACAATCATAAAATGACTGGGTAATTCGGTAAATATTTTGTTTATTTTGATGACGTATACGGAATCCTTTGTACTAGATCGGTTTATCTGAATTCGTGAAGCAGGGAAGTTCTGCATTAGAATTTGGTGTAATGGTTAAACTGCAGGTCGTAGGATCTGACCGTCGCGGGTTCGAATCCCATCAGACTTTTTTCTCAGATTTTTTTTCTTTTTTTTATTTCCCATTCTCTGAACATCACTCGCACTTTCATGCAATTCGTGTTTTACATGATAATCTAGATTTTTTTGTCGTATCTCACATGAGAATATAAAGTCAGTCGTTGTATAAATATGTGTCAAACAGCTTCTTGATACCCAAAGCAAATTGATGGCTCTGAACGTCTTGAAGGTATGCCCAGAAATTCAAATATACTTTGTCAAGTTCCATAATAATATCATTTAGCATTAATATGATGTGTTAAAATAAAAAAAAAATAAATTAAATAAAATAATAATGAAAACATACAAAAATACCAAAAAAAAACAAAAAACAAAACAAAAAAAAAAAAAAAACAAATGAAGATAAAGAAGAGCTGTCTATAAAATAGTAAAAAAAAATCTTTGATGGGATTCGAACCCGGGCTGTCTCTTAACGTAAAAATATCGTCTCATCCTAATGAACTTAACATGCTGCTCTACCTACCGAGCCAATTCCTTTCTAATCGGTGAACTGTTTGGAAAACACCTATATTAGACGGTGATCTATAATCCTTGCACTGTTGATTGTCATCTTTGTCCCGTTTACCTGTTAAGTTAACGGAACACGGAACCAAAGTGACCTTTGCAACGACATGTTTACATAATGGAATTATATAAAAAGCTATATGTTGACAAACAATATAACAATAACACGGCCAATTTTTCGTGGTAAAGCTGTATTTGCCAGCATATGTTTAGTTTAGAGATGAAATATTGCAATACGTACTTTGTACGAATGAAATAAAAGTTTTAACCATTGACGTACATCTAGCGGCTCAAGAGGACGCAAAAGAAAATATTCATTCTTTATTCTACACATTTTTCTACATATTCGTCGTGAAGACTTCAAACTACATGTACATGTAACTAAATGTTGTGAACCACTGCAGAAAATGAGGGTGAGGTTAGGGCCCTGTAAAACCGGTTTAAGCCCGCCAGTAGTTTTATATTACTGATCGTTCCAAGGCGATACTTATGTTGTGGTTTTATTTGTTTTATGTTTTGGAGTCGATTTGTTTTGCTGTTTGAACATTATGTACGTTTTCATAGTTTTGGTTAAGTTCGGGTAATGGAGTGGCCGCCTATTGGAAAATAGCTGCTCACTCGGTTTACGATATTTTCTCTGAGTACCTAATTGTCAATTTGTTTTTTTTCCACCTCGGTTTTTGAAGTGAGAATTTCTTTCTGATTGCGCCTTTTCCTGATCATTGCCTACTTGCACCTTTTCAAAGTTTGCCAAGCATACTTTTCGATAAAACAACAATAATTTTGAGTTGCACTTTGAATTGCTTGTATAGTCAAACTATCGCAACATGCCGAATCTTCAAGTGTCGTACGTGCCACAGACTGGACTATCGAATATTTCTGGACATTTATATTTGAATTTTATATAAAATGCCCATGCAATATACAGAGAATTTTTTTCAGCATTAAAAATGAAAATTTCTTTGGAAAAGTTTTGATACTTTCAATATTTTTGCTCAAAATATCAATTGTGGGTACACATTAGAACCGCCTCGCCGAGGCGGTTCTAACGAGTACCCACAATCTATGTTTTGGATCAAAATATGAAATTAGGTATACTCCTGTAAACCCTAGTTTTTATATACTGAAAGTCAAAAATCTTGCACCACCCTATTTTTGTTATTTTTTATGACCAAGTAGAACTATTTTTATTTCTAACATTACTTTTAGTAAATGCCAATATAAAATCTTTGACTTTGCAGCAAATTCAATAATGTGAATGACAATGCAAACGTTTTTGATTAAAAAGTGTAAAATTGCAATTTTTGAGAAAAAATGATTACCAATGAAAATTTTCAATGAGATTTTGATGTGCATGTAATCTGCATCATGGCAGTAACGGAAAAGCAATAAAACATTTTGAATTTTAGGGAATTTGGAGATTTTACACAATTTTTAAAATTCGCATTTTCTGAAAATTAACCGGTGGCTTTGAAATTTTCCTTTAAATAGCAAAGAAAACAAACAAAAATGCATTCTAAGGCTATGGCAGGTAAGCACATATGCCACTTGACTCTTTTGACAATTTTCATAAACAGAAGTCATATCTGTCAAAATTCCCTAAAATTCAGAATGTTTTATTGCTTTTCTGCTACTGTCATAATGCAGATAGGATGTACAATTAAAACTCATTGAAAATTATCATCAATAATGATTTTTTCCACAAAAATGCAATTTTACACTTTTTTTCCCCAAAAATTTTGCATTATCATCCACATTATTGCAGTTGCTGCAAAGTCAAAGATTTGATATTGGAATTAACCAAAAATAACGTTAGAATTAAAATAGTTCTACTTGGTCATAAAAAATAACAAAAATAGGGTGGTGCAAGATTTTTGATTTACTGTATATATAAAATTGGCGTTTAAGAAGATATATATTGCACGGACATGCCTGATGTAACATCCTTTCAAAAACGAAAGTACTTATCAAATACGTAAAGAGTTCAATAAAGGAACATTTGGAAATAAAATCCAATGAGACTCAAATGACAATTACATAATAATGAGTCATTCTAATGACGATTAAAGCGTTCTAGAAATACAATTTTCAATCCAAAACCCTATTTCAATTCATTTTTCTTTGATTTTTACTACTGTAACAAATTTTACTTTTAAATCAATGAAATTTGACGATCTAAGGTAGTATCAGTCAACACCAAATTATGAGACATAAACAAAATCGCTAAAAATAGCTTCCATCGACCATTTTCAATACAGCGCCTGAAAGAAGTAAAGTAGAATGTATACTTTCCTTTGCCCTTCAGTATATGTTCAATTTGTACTACATGTACTTACACTTCATAGTCTTGTTAGCATGTTGTTGTTAAAGTACATTGTACATTTCTGATTAGCGTTATCGTCTATATTCAGCCGTGACTGGCGTCGAAAAAATGACCAATCTTAAACCCATTAGCTAATCAAGTCGTTCTCACTCTATGTAATCAAGTCTTTATAAGGATTCAGGCGTCAGCATAAATGCCAATTATGTCGACTCCTAATTTCATGAAAAAAGAGCGTGATAGGGACATGTCGCCAGAAAAATTGTCATCAGAAGTTTTGGTCAGGTGTAAGGTTCGTACACGTGAGCAGCGGTAGAAGAAAGCCAGAAATCTGGCTAAAAGTTTTATTTGCAAAATTAATGTTGACCAATACATTTTCATTGAAATAATAGCCCCTGTCCATAGGGACGGGCTGCCCGTGCCTCCAGCCAAGCTAAGGACTGAACAACCTATAATCTGATTAGTCGCATAGAAGGTCTGAGCCTGGCAACGATAAGTGGTTTACTAAACCCATTTATAGAATAATAAGAGCCGCGACGCGAGAAAACCGGTCTTCGGGGTTTCCGACCAGGTCCGACATAAATCGGCCTGTACAGTTACAGACAAGGGCTAGCAGCTTGAAATTTCGGATTTAAGAAGAAGGGGAATTGTACTATCCGAGTGGCGAAAACAAAGGCGCTGATCAGCTTTGCAGTTACTGCGAAGCTGATCTGCGCCTTTGTTTTCGCATAGGCAAAACTCCGGTTTTCTCACGATGCGGCTCAAGTCTGATATAAGCCTTTTACTTGGGTGGCTATATTCAAAGAAAATTACGCATGCCATGACATCTCCACTGTCAGGTAGAAGTCCCAACATGACCATAGCTGTTGAATGGGACGTAAAATAATAACTCAAACAAATAAATCTTTGAATAGTAAATATGACGTATCTTTTTAAGTTTCCACAATGGCTTACGTGAACAATACACGTTGTACTTTCCACAACATAGCAGATATGGATAGGGTTGTTTTCCTTTCCAAATTGAGAATGCAGTTGAAAGCTAGTACTATGGCCAAAGGTAAACCAGGAAAATTACGACCTAGTATTTCAATGTCACCGTTGTCTTTCCCCCTGCTTACGCGGATCTGATACTATTTGTAAACCTAACGCATTTCTGAATTTAATTGACCGGAGAGCGGAAATATCTTCTACAGTAGACCATTTCTCAAGAATTTAGACTAGTATTATTGCAACGTAGCAAACGAATTGGAACGCTAAATTGCCCATTTATTACCAACGTTACAGCAGAGGAAATACATAAAGTGGTTTTCTGTCCATCGACTTATACGCCTCATTTTGTTCCCATTTATCAATGAGCCAATTCTTGAGAAAACTTTTGCAACCAAAAGACAAAGAGAAGCAAGAGTGTAGACCAGGGCCCAGTTGTTCAAATTTAACGACATCGTTAGTTAACGATTCCTCAAAATTTCAAACATGAATATTACAAATACACTGTTAATTTTTGTTGATAAAATGTGAGAATCCTTTGCAATGCAAAGGATTCTCACATTTTATCAACAAAAAGTAATGCAAAGGATTCTCACATTTTATTAACAAAATAACAGTGCATTTGCTATTGAAGTCGAGTTAAAGTTAACAAACTGTGTGGGCTTAACGACAACGTTAAGCTAACGAAGTTTTGAACAACTGGGCCCAGCTGTATAGACAACGCAGCAACTTATGTTTGCTTCATAGATAGAGCTATCCTCTTTCCAATGATTTCAACCCATAGCTCGATCTGTGATTGTATGCTTGGTTTATGTCGATGATGTGACTTCCCAGCACGGGCCCTAGTCTGTAGCAACTTTTTACATTTACTTCAGATTACTTTCAGTCCAAGTCTACCAAAGTACTATTCCGATACGATTCCGATTAGCACTGTTTGGGGTCCACTAGAACATTAAAATAATCATTAATAACATTCTTTTGGGATGAGTAAAGGAAATGCTTAAATTTTAAAACATCTTTTGATTGGTATTTCTAAAGTAAAAATCACCTCAGTTTTCAACTTGGTTTATTTTGCCATGTATTTCGTATTCAAGGAAAATTAAACTTGATTAAAATAACAGCTAATGATTCTAGTATTACAATTTATAAACCAAACCAAATAAATAAATAAATAAATAAATAAATAAATAAATAAATAAATAAATGTTTCGGCGTACTGGGTATAAACTAAATTAGTTTTAAATAAGTAACTCGTGGTTTATTCAAAACCTATATATTGTCTCTGAAATTTGTTGTTAAGCAAAAGGTTGAAAAATAAATCATGCGGTACATTTATTTAAGTTCTTAAAGCCCTTAAGAGGTATCTTATGTGACACAATACATCAAATGTCAAGTCTCTGATATCATGGGACAAACATTATTGAGCCGATCTCAACAACACACATTTAAAGATTTGCAAACTCAAATTTCTGACACAGTCGTTAATCCACACGGCAAGCGATTAATCTTGTTTAAGCGAGATAATGGACGATCAGAAATTATATCCTACACGTTATTCTATACTTCTTTCATCATTTCTTGAAAATTGTACTTACGTTACAGAGTCAAAATGGTATGTGGTAAAATAGCGTGATTGGGAGTCTCATTTTAGAACGCAGTTTTTTTTCGTATTATGTACCTTCATAAAAATATCCATAACTACAGTACGTTTTCTGATTTACTAGCCTAAGTGTAACTTACTTGAAGTATCAATGGATCCTGTCTGTTGTGTACCTGTTGCATTTTCTGCAATGCTAGGCGACTGTGCTCGACTGCGTCAAGTATTTTCAAAGTTTCTACTGTAGCAGGTATTAGATGTCGATGCTATTGGCAAATACTGATATGTACCATTAGAATCAATTAGAAAAGTTGGCCAGTTGCTCCAAAATATTTTATGAACCATGATAAAAAATGGATAATATAATTCGGCTGAGTCACAATCAGGGTTTCTATTTGTGTTGCACTTGAGGCAAGAAATCAACATATTTGTATTTTCATTTTTCTTGGTTTATAATAACTTAAGACCTATCAGGTTTATATTCCAGTGATAATTCTTTTGGTTCTCGTGTGTTTTCGAATTTCATCATAGTAGATAATGGAAATAGTTGAGTACAGGAGCTTCAAAACAGTGTTTTGGACTGCTTAAATGAGATCATATGAAGCCTAGATAAGTCATTGTTCCATGATGCAGTTAATTTAATACAATGTAACATGTGGGGGTTGCATGTGAAAATTTATAGGAAACCTTGGTTGCAACTTAAGTTTTATTTCTTAGGTGCCTCTTACCATGGGGCTACGGACACTACACGCCATGCAAAATTACATTTGACCATATCAAGAGTCTTAAACATTTTCTTGACAAATCTGTTAGACATGTTTTTAGTCCTCATTCTGAGAAACAGTAAGACCATTTTATCCTTGTTAATAGAAATCTTGCTTTGAACTGTCATTTTGAAAATAGGGGCTACGGACTCCACATAAAATGATAGCTTTTAAAGAAACACGTACTCTTCACTGTGGGGATAAATATTTTTCAACATAACAGCAAACCAGCTTAGAAAACACCCAAAATAAAAGTGCAACATCATAACATGTGAAAAATGGTGATTTTTGGACATATATTGCCTTGCTATTGCAAAATGTTGCATAAAATATCCTATTGTTATATATCGCCACAAAGCTTATTACCTAAGTGTTATGGATTGATTCTTAGATAATATCCTATTGAATTATACGTGCATAATATAGCTTAGCTGGAAAAAGCAACCCTGATCGTGACTCAGCCGAATTGTATAAAACAAACGTTTTAAAATAGATGTGTGAATTAATGGAATCAAGTTTTTAAAGCAATGTCAAAAGATCATGACAAACTAGGCAGTAGATATCTTAGCGAAATATCCAGAAATATTTTAAGCACTGTTGTGGGGATAACTTCAAAAACTACAGTCAACCCCCCTCAATGAACTCATTTTGAATATTTAAGGCATACCTCCTTACAGTACTGGATAAAACTAAGAAGCGTTGGCTACGTCCTGACAAGACTGAAAAATTGTTGATCGAGACGTTGAGCCTCAAAACAAACAAACAAACAAACAATTCCTGTGCATTTTATACGGATGCTTAATGTTCCTACGCAGAGAGATAACTCGGAACAGTAACAAATTGGGTAATTGTCAGTAAAATATTGGATGACGCTCGTATCATATTTCCGTATATTACAAAACATTGGCTATCTTTCTCTTCGTCATAATAGATTTAGATTAAGTCTAAAACGATGGAGTGACGCGCTTATCCACTGCAATACACGAAACTAGACATTATTATTATCCCTTCTAAAAAAATATATCATTCCTGTATGAAACCAATATCTTCTTCTGTCAAATTATGGAGCAACGTGACTGACACAAAGATAATTGTCCTTATGCCAAAAAAAAAACTTATGACTTGCATGTCTTTCCTTTTTATCATAAAGGCCCTATCTTGTGATTGATATGAAAAATAACTAAACAGTTTACATTCGAATTCACTATCGCATTCACAAATAGAGCTACATGTATGAATAATAGTTACAGACTTTAATATCGTTCATTGTTTATGTTAACCTTTCATACTAAAATTTCAGTATTTATTATCACCTAGATTATGCATTGGAGAAGTGGAAGCTGTTGTCAATTATTTTTCACGTCTGACGAATTTTGAAATACCAACTGTGAAAATGTGAAGGTTGTGAAGGCTCATTTGCATGCACGATTTCTTGTGACTATATTATCTATTTGCCCAATTTAAGTGTTCCCGTTTTGGCTGTCACAAAATAATTTACACGTGCGCATGTAAATAATAGTTATGTTCTGGAATCGAACATAAAACATTTATATTCTATTTAATTGTTGCACACGCACGCCCCTACGCACTCCATCCGCTTAACACTAACATTTACAGTTACGTGTACTTTGCTCATACGACGGACTCAAACCAGGCAAAGCGACACACTTAACATTCTCAAAGACAACAAGACACATATTTTTGTTATAGATACGATGGCAGCAATTTACTGATTTCATGTGCGTACAGATGCAAATCAACAAATCGAACTTGACGCCCACTGTGATCATCTCCGTCTCCGCATAACTAGAGTCCGTCCTGTTACCGTACCGATTAACAAAACCAGCCTGTAATAAACTGAAAATAGTTTTACATCTTGATCCAAACAACATTAATACACGTATCACATGTGATAATGCACTTCAGTTCACGAACAGACAAACTATTAACGAGAAACACGAATCGCTCACTGAGTCACGGTGCACAATCAGAAAACTTTGACTTCTAAAATCCATCCTGTACAACCAGTTGCCCTCTACATATAGGCAACATTAAAAACGAATATAAATTTCATTAAACTTGACCTCATCCGTTTTATATTAAATGTGATTTGACTTAATTTTCTCTCTGTACAATTGTTTTAGTGAATGAAATGTCTTAAATGAAACAATAAATAATAGACTAAGTTTATATCGACTAAGGTGAAAGTAATGTTATTTTAAAACTCATAAAGGAAAATAATAAAAAATGACATATATCTCAGACCCTATTGCTTTTACGTCATTGAAATCTGTCAGACAAGTAAGCCCTGAGTAAGGGTAACGTTTCTTGGGTTTTGTACATTGATTTAGCCCGCATTTGTCTAGTTAAGAGATAAAACATCATGATAAACCTCAATTTGGATAGTCGCAGAACAAATTGTACTAACCACTCATTAAAATATGTGTAACGAAGGACATTATTCAAACGCTGCCCTGTCTTAGTTCTATAGAATCAAATAAGGCCTCATTGGAAAAGTAAAAATACATTTTTTTTTATATAAAAATCTGAATTCCGAACTTAGCTAGATTTATGTTATTTTCCTTATTTTTTGTTGAGTATAAGAAACATTTCCAGTTGATGCGGCAATGGAGCACTAAATGGAACTGCATCAGAAGATAAGATGCGTCTTATTAAGAAAAAAGTACGGCCGGTTATTCAATGTCATTTTAGTTCTGTTTTATTCCAGACTGGAGCGAATCTGGAGCGAATCTGATAAACGTAGTTATAAATTTGAATGTCCAGCGAACGGAAATATTTTCTCAAAATGGCACTTTCTCAGGCATTCAGACAAACATTATTGCAGCGTAGTAAACGAATTGGTACGCTTAATTCATTCATTATCAATGTTACAGTCCAGGAAATGTATGAAGTGATTTTCTGTCCAGCGATTTATTTACACTGGTTGACGTCTGTCCCATTTCGAAGCCATTTATCAATGGGTTGCGTCACGACCAAATCTACAAATTAATGCAAAACTAAGATCATCTCTAGCTATTTTCCTATTATTCTTTTCGGATTATCTGGAGTCTTTAAAGCTACCGTAGCTAGGTGTAATTGTACGCTTCGTAATTAAGTTCTCTTGAACTTCTAATTATTTGGTTCCATTTATATGATATTTATCTTTGCTGATCGTTCCAACGTGATGCCTCTAAAGGGTTCTAATTGTTTATGTTTTGGGGTTGAAGTTTTGTGTTGTTTGCACCTTATGAACGTTTTCATATATTAAGATAATAAGTTCAATTTTCGGAGTGGGCGTTTCTTTCTGATTGCGCCACTTCCTGATCATTGCCTACTTTTACCTTTTTATATGAAATATCCTTTTGAAAGTTGTATGATAACAGTAGTTCACTTTCACTTTTATTCTTTTATTTTATTTCATATATATTTAGTTCAGTTTTACGCCCCTTTCAATATTATTTAAGAGAGATAAGGTTAAAACATCAATTGCATTTAAAGAGTGGTATTCTATACTTATTTCATTTATCTCTTGATAATTAAATTCGCATTGTGCAATCCAAAAGGTGGGTGTTGCTACCAGCGAGTTAAGAGGAACACCCGTTTGAAACTCTTATCTTTCAGTTTAATTATCTTTTCCCCCAAAGACCATCAGTGTTCTTTTAACTTTATCTGACGGTTCCTTATACTACGAAGGGCATTGCAACAACTGTCGAGGCCTCGGTGTCGGACTATTATTGTTTGCCTACGGAATCATTCCCTTGACGTCAGCATTTGTTTTTCGCCTGTTCACTGTCATTCTGTTTGACAGCATTTCTTAGGGCTCTTTGTATGAGCTCGGTTTGTTTTTCAATATTCTGTTATTGTGACTAAAGTACAAGATTCCGAGGAGCGGTCAGCAATAGCTCATTATCGGCATCCCGAAACAAACAATGCTTTATGGTATCCGATCTGTATCGGTTATATTAAATACCGTTTGAGTCATGTAGACCCCCTGACGGCTTTATAAAAATGTGGTTTAATGTGTATTAACACAGACGAAATACAAGTGTCATGTTACGAGATAATACTGCCTGCTAGTCTGAACCATTTCTGTTGCACGAATGTTGTTTCTAGCGCACTGTAGATCGTGGCTTATATGATCCCATTAGTCATTAACCTCATTTACCCTATGTAATCAAGTTTTTCTAAGGAATCAGTCTTGAACGTTGATGCCAATCAAGTCGTATCCTAATATCCTTAAATAAGGAGGCTCTTAAAATGGTTTCATTTTCGATTGGAAGGCTTATCAATGCATTTTAGGGCAGGATCAGAGTCAGTGCTACATGATATCTTTTATTTCCTTTTTTCGATTCTTTAATTGAATCTTACATTTGTTTTCTTTTCTTTCTGTGATTGTTTAAATCTAACCTTAAAGTTTGTTTTCTTTCGTTCTCATTAACATGCAAAATGCAGGTTTTGTCAGTTTGTTTATAATAAAAGCGAAAATAACGAATATGATATAATAATACCCGTCCACTGTCAGACCAGTTGTATAGGAGAATGATGCGATGAGTACATTAACCAATTGCTGGTGGGCCTGTGGTAGGGGCAGAATGGCAAAATGTATTTGTTATCGAGTTCTATAATTCAATTTTGGTTGTTGTTGCACTGTAGTATCTTCACCTTTGTGCCCTTGTTCGGCGGTATGCTTCATTCAGCTGTATTGCTGGCCTCATTCATTTATGAAAACTTTACTAATGGAATAAACTAATATAAATGTGGAACATATTTCTACCTTGTCAGAAATATTTGTCTTGATGTTCACTGAAGAGTACAAGGAGGTTATTCTGACAGCAGTTTTCCGTCACTGGGACATAGTTGGAAAAGGTTGATTTTTCGCTTCGATTATCTGTCCGTTCCGTATTATTGATTTATAGAGTGTTCATAAATACATATGAAATGTAAGGATATAAAACATCAGCAATTTGCCCAATTGAACTTAGAATCTCGACTCAGGCACCATGCAGGAAACAAATGCCAACACAAAACACCATTAGATTGTCTCCAGTACGATCAGTTATTTTGTCTTTCATGGGAACAAGAATTAAATTTCGCATTTTTGTGTCATTTATGTATACACCAAACCGCAAAAAAATGAAGCTGAATTTAACTTCTTTGGCAAACGGGAAACGGAAATATGTCTTTTCTGAACCTAAATCTAACGACATTATTACAAATAGAGGTGCTTTATTTATGGTCATTAGTATATATATTTCTTCCATAACTTGCAATTTATTGTTGCCTTAGAGTGATCTTAATTGGGCATGGAGCAAGCGACTGATATTCAGAATGTAGTCGATAATGTTCCAGAATGGCACACAAAGTTAATTTAAAAAATGAGCCGTCTCGTGAGAAAACCAAGAATGTGGTTTCCGAACAGGTCCCACGCAAACCGACCTGCACAAGCACAGAAAAGAGCTAGAAGCTTGAAATTTCGGATTTAAGTAGAAGAGGAATTGTACTATTCGAGTAGCGAAAACAAAGGCGCTGATCAGCTTCGAGGTTACCGCGAAGCTGATCTGTGTCTTTGTTTTCGCCTATGCAGATTGTTGGTTTTCCCACGAGGCGGCTCAAATATTATGTATAGCAGGAGGTGCGAGTTACTTGTTCGGCTTTTTGATTTCATTTATCAGTACTCACATTTATTTGGTCTAAGGCACTGGTAATTTATACTGATATCTTTACATTTTTATTACAATCGCCCTAGATGAAAGTATCTTTCTTGATGTTCTTCATTTCCCAATGAAAAGGATTGAGTCATGTGATCTAGAGACGTCAAAACCAGCCAGTGACGTTGTTTTTTCACTCTTGGTGGCGTGACGTTGGTCGCGTATCGCCTTGAAGTTAAGCGCGAAAAATTGACGTTTTGGCTGTTCCAAAATTAGGTTAAGTCGGTTTTATGTCAATAACATGAAAATGAGCGATGATATGTGCAATCAAAAATCTGATACTTGATTGATAATATAAAAATTTAAATATAAGTATTGAAATTCAGATTTTAGCTTTCACAGGATGATGAAAAACATAGGTTGTTTTTTTTAAAATGTCTCCGAGAAGCCCTTCGGGCTTCACAGACATTAAACAGCCCAATGATTTTATCATCCAATGAAAGCTTAAATCTGAATTTCAATCCTTAATTGTTCACGATAAACCCACGGAACTTTCGTAAGCTTTTAGACCTCACAATATAAATAGCGATTTCTCTTAACGATTGTGTACGTAACGAAGGCAATACTCGTATCAGCATTGTATCCATCGAGTGATCATTGGTTTTAATATTTGCTTGAGTTACCTTTTGGACCTAAGCTGTACGACAGACGCAAAGGGTTAACATGTGGATTTTAATTTGCGATGAACGCCTAGACCTCAATTCCTGTCATACTATAGTTTGCTTAAGTTCGTTATTAGCCTAAATGTAAATTTCATTACGCACTGAGCGGGTATACATGTATATTTTCTAGACAATGTAATCCTTTATGCACGAAGACCAGTATTATTGCTAGTAGAAATCGTTTTGGTTCGCTTAATTGCTCCTTAATCATCATTGTAGCAATTCATGAAAATCTATATATTTACCTAGTAATAAAGGCTCTTCCAACAGTCCATTTGTTTGACCTTTTTACCACATTTTATTGCTCAAATACCGAATGTTATCTAGCTTTCAATGTAAATGTCGGATTTCCACGAAATCGGGTCTGATAAAATGTTTTGTTTTGCTGTGGCTTGCAGATCCCTTTGTACTTTTAAACAGAATAATTTTACATTTTGCTACGACCCTACTCAACGTGGCGCGTTTTGACGCATAACTGGAAGTTGGTAGCAGAGTAGGCTTCAGAAAATGTAGCGCACCGTCAGTGATAAACGCTAGGTATGGGTTCTACGTGCAAAATATCATTAATACAGCTGTATTCTGAAAATGGAAACCTAAGTTTTTTTCGATGTCTATAATTAATACAGACACGATGATTCAACATAAATCTAGTACTAGTGCGAGAGAACGATATCTAGTGCGAGAGAACGATATCTAGTGCGAGAGAACGATATCTAGGGTTAGTGGGCATTGCCCGTTATAATGCATGGTGCAAGAACCGATGCAGAGTCAAAGACTGAAGTTAGTCGGATGCGTGTTTGTATCATGAATTAGATCACCAGACTTGTTACATTATTCGATTTACAAAAACGTGGTAAATCTATACCCTACATTAAATTGTGACCAAATGTAAAGGTAAACTTAAGCAATGACCAGCTATCTACATGTAGGAGCAGAGCCAAATTATCGGCCTTTAACACGTGGCAAACAACAACAATAAACATATACTCACGGACTTTAAAAACGCAACACTTGCATTATCGATTCTTTCTCTCAGAATACAGGATGTTTCCGAAAAATATCTGTTGAACTAAACTGAAAAGTACAATTAGTCTGCTTAACTTCAATACCAGAAACGAAATGCCAGTGTCCGTGATTAACGCCACATTGCGTGAAATCAACGGTTACCCAAAATTCAACAAAATAAATTGCATAATGAGTCAATGGGGACGAAAAAAATTCTTAATGTCCTCCATGCTTTCTGGAAAGAAACATCAAAACACGAACGAATGCTGTTGGCTGGCGTTCATTAGCATGAAAAACGCGGTAATTGCGTCAGTTTAACGTTTATCAAGAAAAACGTAATTATAACGCATACGAATGGAAGAAATTTATCATGTTTCGAACACATTATATAGGCATGGGACTAACTTAAAATTACCACAACGTTTGATGCTGTAATCGAATGTCTCTGTGAGCAATTGACGTTGGACGTCAGCAAAAAACGTTAGCGCCTCAAACGACACTAAAAGAAAACATCAATGTTAATTTTGCTTTTTCCTGTGCTTTAGGTTGCTAGCTATCACCAGAGATGTTTTGCTTTCACAAAATCCCTTTCTTGTAGCCACTGTTAAGCTTTCTTCAGAGAAGTAACGTCTCGATGACGTTGAAGAAAGCAGCTTAAGCAAAGAATTGAGCGAACAAAATGTTATGGATAAATATTGTGTTAGGTGCGCGGATTCAGGATTCTATGTTTATTTTATGCTTCAGTTCAACTTCAAATCAGTTTTAAGCAAATGATAACCGATGTAGAGTGTTGCGTTTTTAAACTCCGTCAGTATACATGTAAGTATTATAACAACGTTATGAGCAGCTTTTTTTTCCAAACGGTGGGTATTTAGGAACCTCAATTTAATATATCGACATACAAATAAATGAGGTTGAAAAATAAATGGCTTACATCAAGTTAAAACAAAGAATAAACAAGTTGGTTTCTTTAAAAAGAAACCAATGAAAAGGTCAGCAGCCGTTTGTTATAAGAGATATTCCCTTTTGCTCTAAATTTCAGTGTTGTTGATTCTCTGCTTCGTCATTAATTTCGATTTTCATACATTTCAATTTCGTTTCCTATACATGAATGTCGTTTCTTGTAATGAAGCTTGACCAGTGTGTGTATCTGTTGCTCAAGGCAATGACAAATTTTTTTGATGTTATGGAATCAAAGCCGATACTAAAGGGAGCACGATTACAATCAATATGTCGATTTGTAGAATAAAATATAATTGTTAGATCCTTTGAAATCAGTAAAAACATTAAAAGTGAAAAGGCGGGCCATATTGTACAATTTCGGGTAATGAACCTTCATCAGTGACCCTTTACAAAACCATTGTAGAAAACCATTTTGCAGTGCAGTCAACTTGTGACAGAGTTCTGAATTTTGACCTGCAGCCACACTACCAGAAACAGACCCATAGTGCGATGTGATGGACTAAAAGTCAGCCATATAGAGTTTCTGCAGCTTCTGTACCCCTCGTCAGGGTATATACGATGTAATCCTAGATGCGCTATGATAAGCAGTCACCACGATCGAGATTGCTTGCTAGATATTTACCGCTATTTGACGGGGAGTGTCAACAATTGATAATTTAAATTGATTGTGGTGAACTGTCTAGTCCCTATAGACGGGTTCACTAGTTTTTAGTAAGCGCTTTATGTGACAAGACGCGTAATTGAGGGAGAGCAGTCGATCATGGGTTCAGTTTTCTTCATATTCAAAGTAAACACTGTGGAAAAGGTCCTGAGCTTGTCCAATGATAAAAGTTAGATCCTTAACGTTCAAAGGAACCTTCATCTGTTAAATTATTCAGTGACCCTTTATAAACTTGCAACGAAGGCCAGGTAAATATACATGTACTGCAGTTTCAAAAATTTACAGAAGATAAGTCTTAACCAAAGACGCATGCCTTAACGAGGTCAAATAATTGAAACGTTTTTAGAAGATGGCTCTTAACGTACAATTTAATAGTCTGTATATTCATACTGATCTTAAAGGACCGAAAGAAAATTATAATCTGCACTATAGGTGGTGTACGGTAGTTTCTTCGCTTCTTTGCGACCATTCGCTTCATCACATGAAATAGTGCTACGGAACCACAATAGTCGCTCAGCTGAAACTGAATTTGGAAAATAAAATTACCTCATCGTTCGGAAGGATGAATTTGGTCTCAAATTAAAGATAATTGATTGTACTTTCAAAATCCGGTTGTCGTAGTGTCAAAAAAGTGTAGCGTCATATCAGAAAAAGGGGAGATAACTCTGTATTTTGTAAAATTAAGAATTAACCATTGGGATGGAAAAATGTCAAAATATTTTTTTTCCATTTCCATTTTGAGCCTTTGATTATATTTTCGTATTGAACATTGATGTGTCAACACAGAGCACTAGATTTGAATTTTTTGTGCTTTTTAACACACGCTTTAACGGCCGGTAACGTACGTAACACGGAAG
Source organism: Rugalucina vietnamica (assembly GCA_964017185.1). NCBI lineage: Eukaryota > Metazoa > Mollusca > Bivalvia > Lucinida > Lucinidae > Rugalucina > Rugalucina vietnamica. Next base: position 46,443,180 of record OZ024872.1, read on the forward strand.
AAATTTTACTTTGACGCCTTGCGTTTCTTATACAGAGTACAGTATTTTAGATATACCAACAATTTTGTTTCTATGTAAGGTTCACTTAATGGGCAGTGTGTAGATGTTTTCATTTTTCCGATATTGCATCTCTCCATGTTGTCAGTACGCTTTTAAAAACCCAACCCATTCTTTAAAAGTAACGTTTTTTCGACATTAAATCGCCATTCGATAGATAATAACTTATAGATTCACGTGTATATCTTTCGAATTTCCGACAGAAATTTGATTAACTCGATAGAATTGTTTTATTTTTTCATTTTAAAGGGGAATAAATGATAAAATAGGCTTCTTGGTGTATATGGTCACGTAGACTACGTACCTGTAGACAAATATAAACAGAATTAGTGAATACAATATAAATTCTGCATCCCATATTAAGGCGTTATGCTGATCCGGGGTTCAATATGAAATATAACCTTATCGTTCAGATGGGGAAGTTTACTCTAAAATGAAAAATGGGTGTCTCCTCGAATATTTGGTTGTTTTGCGCCCCAAAACATTGTAGCGAAATTTGACAATTATGGGCACATATCTCTTTCTCAAGCGTATTCATTTTTGGGTCATGGTTACAAAACAAATTTGAAACCGATTCGTAAATTGGCTTTTCTTCCCAATTCTTCTTGACTCAATACTTATATACTCATAGAGAAATATGTATAGAGCTTCAAGGTGCATTCTGAGATGTTACATATGTTACTTTATAAAAAGGACTGGGGTCGGCCGATAAAAATAGTTGAAAGCTTTTACAATTTTTTTTATTTGTTCTAGTATTCGTGTTACAGTTGTATCGGTTACATAATAGATTTAATGGAAACATTTCAAACAAAATACTACGAATCTGTCTTTGATATATATTTTATAATATGTCGTTGAACACTTCAACTCCTATTGAAAAGCTGGAAGATTTAAAGTCGCCCTCCAACCATTTTGCACAAATAAGAGCTATTTTTAATATCGTTCATCTTTGAAAAACTGGGACAGTTCTCTTACAACGTTTAAATAATTTCAAGGAAGAGGTCTCCTAGAGAAATAACGTATCTCAGTAAGAGCTACGCCATGTAACATAAGTAACATTTCTTAATTTCTTAACATCAATGCATGTATTGAACATACAGTATCCCGCAATAAGATGCGTCTATTTAGCAAAAACAAAAACTGTTACTAAATATATCATATCGATTTATCAGGAAATTTTAATGTTTTAACTAAAACCATGTGTAACACCGAATTTGATTTAAGCAGAATGAGTGAACGGGATCAACCTTGCTTACATCATACACACATGCGAATAATCAAAGAACATGTAGCTTGCAAAGATTTCGATTTGAAATATATTATATAACTTTTAAGGAATAATGACTTAACGGCAGCGTGTATTTTACTCGATAAAGCCGAATAATTACATCGATTTCTCGGCATTCGTATTAAATTGAAAATGTAACACGCGTAACACCATAAAATACAATGTCAAATACAAATCATAACATGACATGAAATAAACAGCTAAAGAAAGAGGGGAAGAATGAAAGAAAGAATGTAAGAATGAAGGAAAACACGTTATTGAATTTTATTTAAAGGTAAATTGTACGCATATACACATGTACAATATACATGTACATGTACTCTTGGTGATATTAAGATCTACTTTGCTTCTCAGGATAATTGCTCATGGGTACAAATTTGTTATTCTGATTACAATATATATATCAAAGATACTTTAAGTTAGTTTCTAATATCAAGTTAGGAATGACTAATGCTGCCATTTAGACACCAACAACTAACAATTTATTTGCTTTTAAATGTTGTAAACATATGATATTAATATGAAGTCATTGAGTTACATGTATTTGTCTTTGGATAGCCAAACCCTCCCCAAAATGACACTCTTCCACTGGTATCACTGACGTATTGCACACAGTATTCAAATATTATCCCCGAAACCTCATTCGTTTTAGCAGAATGATTTTGTCTTAAGTATAAAAAAATGAAAACCCAATTTTTTTTAATATTTTCCTTTATGTTCAAAATGTAACGTATATAACACATTTATTAGAATTGCATAATTGTCTCACTACGTTTTTTCCTTAAAACACTGTAGAGCAACAAGGTGGTTCCTTATGAGCAGAAACGAAGCCGTCACTTCATATGCCAAGATAGTTCATTTTATATATAAAAATAAATGATACAATGATACTTTAATTGATCAAGTTATCCAATTTGCGATCTCGTATTATGGCATATAATATTAGCCTTGATAATAGTTATCAAGGGAATGAGTTTCCTTCTTAACATGCTAAAAACACATTTATTAGAATTGCATAATTGTCTCACTACGTTTTTTCCTTAAAACACTGTAGAGCAACAAGGTGGTTCCTTATGAGCTGAAACGAAGCCGTCACTTCATATGCCAAGATAGTTCATTTTATATATAAAAAATAAATGATACAATGATACTTTAATTGATCAAGTTATCCAATTTGCGATCTCGTATTATGGCATATAATATTAGCCTTGATAATAGTTATCAAGGGAATGAGTTTCCTTCTTAACATGCTAAAAACTTTCAGGAAACATGAAAGGTAGGTTTTTGGTTTCCGTTTACGTACTTTTACCTTTCTGTGTATCATGAGAGTATCAAAATTGGAACGAATTTCTGTTTGTATTTTTCCCAAAGATGCTTTGTTACAAGCTATTATACCAATATGTGTTTTGCTTTAAAAGGTTTTACATACAATGTATGTTGTGTTGCAAAATTGTGAAATTCTGCTTCATCAAGAGCAACTTTATGTCATATTCATTTAAAGGGAAATGTAATAAGTATCATTTTATTGGTATAAAGCGTGAAGGAGACGTTCAGTAATGTGATTTGTGTGAAAAATGACTAACAACATATACGGCTTTTCCTTATTCTTTAAATCGTTTGCTAATTCTTCTATGCCGGCACTCCAATGCATTTGCTTTACTTGAAATAATATAACAACATAAAACACAGATAAAATACCTGCTCAATTTCAGTAAAGTCAATAAAATATGAATCCGTATTCAATAGCACCATTTAATAAAAAAAGTTTCTGTATCATTATTGTGTAACATACGTAACATAATTCAGTACTGTTTTGTACAATTTAACAATCATATCGACAACTTTAGGAGCGTATTTAATGTATAAGATGTCATTCTTACACAGAGACGACAATTTCATCCCAATACGTTAGAGTAAGCGTTACACGTTAATGAGATGTCGCTGGTACGATTTCAATACTGCTTGTTTCACATATAACTGTTCGTTACCTTCACTTTATCTTCAGTAAATTGACTAAAATCAAAGTTATTAAGAGGTTTACGTCAGTGGAAAAAATCGTTCCCAAAGTGGCTTCTCTTATTTTGTAGTCAAGTTTAAGGTTCTATTGGTATGCTATAATACATGTATTTGTAAAAAATTAACAGTGCCAGGTTATCTACGATACGCGTACGCATAGGAATATTATATACTAAGTAAACATCTATTAAGTAAATATCTCTTATTAAGTAAACATCTCTTTGAATGTAAGTTTTGAAATGATTTCACGTTTTCGCTATTATGGTAACAGCGTGGGCTTAGATTCAGATTAGTAATATATGAAACTATGGTCATATCCATACCTCTAGATGCTGATTATGCCCTGCCATGCCACTTAGAAATAATTGCGCACAGTAAACGATTGTTATCATTCTTGATAAAAACGGAACAATAACTGCACACCGTAAACCTAAGATTGAAACAATGAATCTTATATTTGGAAAGGGCACATGAATGCACTTTATTCTAAATATTTTTAAATAACTCCAATGACTCCACACAGTGTAGAAAGTAAATAATATGTTACATATCATGCTTTGTGTGTAACGTATGTAACACAAAATGCTGCCTCAGGATATATCGGTTTCATAGAACTCCAAACAGAACCAAATTACGAAGAAAAAACCTATAGAACTAAGAATAAAATGTAGGTGTTATAGACATACTTTTATTTGGGTCTAAACTTCTATGTTAAGCTATACAAGTCTTCAAACCACTTTTGTGCTACAAAATGGTGTAGGTGAAAATAGAAACGACGACGACAACACAACAACAACAGTCTGAGATTGCATTTGAATCAAAGAAATATATTTTGGTAAACAGAAACGGCATGAAATGATCAACGGACCTTAAACTTACTTTGATTCTGAAATTAACCTGTATGAAATGCTTAACTGTTTTATTAATGCGAATGTAGTTTACGTAACCATTTGAATAAGACTACTTTGTAATTTACACTTCACCTTTTTTTCTCCTCCGTCGCGGTCGCGAACCGTGGTCCGAATTTCTGATCTGGTAAAGGCCAACATTTTTATTTAATAACTTTCTATAGTGGGAAGTATCCATGCCTACACAGAAAACGGTATAACGGTATAATTCAAGAATCTGGTAGGTGATTTAACAATGGCTAACAATATAAAAATGACATCATTGGTAAAGTAAATTATTCATTGCAAAGGCTTATAAACAGCATCTTCGTGTACATTTTATTTTAGTTCGCTATGAAATATTTTATCTCATACAGAAATCGCATCGCATGGCGCCAATTCAGTGTATAATAATGTGTTACGTATGTTACGCATCGTTATTGCAGTAGCGTACGTTCTTAAAATGTTTAAACATATTACAATGTGTAGACACCTGATTGTATGATGAAACAAATTTAACATAATGATCAAAATGGAAAAGAATAAATGATATTTCAACCTTCCAATATTCCAACGTGTCATTTAGGATTTAACCAAATAAAGAGGTATCTGTCTGCCCTGTCCTGATTTAGTGCTACACTTTTTTTCAAAGAACAACCACTTTTGTTTAATTTATGACGAAATGTCTCCTTCTGGACGATGAGGCATTGTTTCGTTTCAAAATCATGTTCGTGTATGGGCGTATCTATGGGGGCCCGAATTTTTAGCGTTTTGTCTGCTGTATGCATATATGTAGTCTACGTGACCATATACATCTGAAGCCTATTTTATTATTTATTTCTCCCAAAATGTTAAAAAGAATGTAATTTGAGCCAGTATGTCCATTCCTCGTAGTAAATTAAAAGACATACATGCTTATCAATAAGTTTTTCTCTACTGAATGCGAGATTTAACTTCGTAAAACGGCATTTTTCAATAATGGGTGGGTCACTTTAAAACGCACTTACAAGATATAAAGATGTCATAGCGGAAATATGAGAATACTTACGTGTTTCCCATTGACAGAGCCTTATATAGATAGAAAATCGTTGGTATTTCTAAAATACTGTTCTTTGGATAAAAAACGCAAGACGTCAAAATCAAATTTTTTGCAAGGTTACATACGTTACCGGCCGTTAAAGCGTCATTGAAAAATCACAAACAGTAAAAATCAATCACATTATGTTGACAAACTATTGTACAATACGAAAATATAATCAAAGACTCGAAACCGAAGTCGAAAAAACTATTTTTGACGTTTTCGTATCCCCATGGGCAATTCTTAATTTTAACAAATACAGAGTTATCTCCCCTTTTTCTGATATGACGCTACACTTTTTTGACACTACGACAACCGGATTCTGAAAGAACAATCGATTATCTTCAATTTGAGACCAAATTCATGCTTCCGAACGATGAGGTAATTTTATTTGCGATTTAGGGCTTGTTTGAATTTCAGCTGAGCGGCTACAACTTGCCAGTATAAAACTTATAAATTGCGCAATATAGTCCATACTATCTCCCTTTGAATGTTTTACTGCTTCCAAAGGATCAAACCTTTACATTTTATTTGCTATTTCTTCAGCTGGTGTTGTGCCGTCTGGCGGCCCTAATTGGTCTCCCCGTACATCATCCATTGTGCAGATTATAGTTTATTTAGGTCCTATGAGATCAGTAAAGATTTTCAGAGTGTTCAAAACACTCACTTTTAGAAACGTACTTCTAAGCAATGTTTGAATTATTTGACCCCGTTTGGGAATGTGTCCTTGATTTAGACTTCTCGTGTAAATTTTCAAAATTGCAGTACAATAGTCTTGCTTTCGATGCCGGTTTTAAAATGGCCACTGATGAGGGCTCATTACCCGAAATTGCGCACTATAGTCCATAATATCTCCCTTTGAATGTTTTACTGCTTCCAAAGGATCGAACCTTTAAATTTTATTATAACGCAATTGTAAATGGTTACAAAATGACTATTTTCATCCATGTTATTTTTAAATATCAACCGTATTGATAGTCAATCATTTTAATGACAGACTTTTATTTTTTATGTTTATTTCTATTTTATTATTATCATTTCTTTTTGAAACTTTGAAACAGATCCAATACTAGATCTAGGTCTTTATAGCAGCCATAGCAGATTTGATTCAGCAAGCTATCCTGCACTCCGTTTCATTCATGATCTCGCTCCACTTCAGTGGAGAGAAGTTATCACGGAACACTGACGGGAACATCCTGTATAGAGCATAATGTCAGCTATAGTGCACATAGGGCATCTGAAGATTAACAATACAGCAGTAACCCACAGACGCTTCCCATTTATTCTTTGGTATTTGATGTCACAAATTCTGGATTAATTTTCCGGTCACTGCAAGTAGGTGATACTATTAATGCTTTCATTGTGAAAATCACTTCCGAGAATGGCAATTAATGGCACTTGAGAGCTGCCAAGCTTTTTACAAATAATACATTCTGCTGGGATAAATGCCCAATGCTGGTTGTAGGCTTTGACGGTTGCTGGTAGTGGTATGATTTATTGAGCGCAGTAGTGCCTCGTGTTTTGCGATTTTACACATAGGCTGAAGCGGAATTCAAGTGGCATTTTATACTTTGTTCAAATATGTGCCTTCGCATGTGAAAACCAACAATTTAGTTTTCGACCAGGTACGACACAAACCGGCCTGTACAGCCACAGAAGATAGCTAGAATCTTAAAATTTTGAATTTAAGAAGAAGATGAATTGTACTATCCGAGTAGCGAAAACAAAGGCGCTGATCAGCTGTGCAGTTACTGCACAGCTGATCTGCGCCTTTGGTTTCGCATATGAAGATTGTTGGTTTTCTGGTGCTGCGGCTCATATATAAATAAATTTTCATCACCTAGGCAATTCCTGCACTACGTTATGATTAAGGCTATAAAGCACTGACATGCATATGGCACAATAGAGCCTGCTATGTTTTGTTATATAAAAGGGTTTATTATTTCAAGTTTAGATTTTCAAAACGGGAGTAACGAAACAACGTAACTTGATGATATGGGTGTGGCTTTGCGAATATGAGCAGTATAGATAAAGTGTCTTGTAAATGGTTACAAAGTGAGTATTTTAATCCGTGTTATTTTAAAATATCAAGAAATAAATCGTTTTTTTTTTAATGATCAACTTCTATTTTTTTATATATATTTATTTCTATTTATTTATTATTTTATTTTTTGAAACATGGAAACAGATCCAAGACTAGGTCTTTATAGCAGCCATAGCAGATTTAGATCAGCAAGCTATCCCGCACTCTGTTTCAATCATGAACTCGCTCCACTTCCGTGTCAGTGGAGAGGAGGTATCATGGAACACCAACGGGAATAGAGCATAATGTCAGCCATAGTGCACATAGGGCATCATAAGATTTGCAATACAACACTACCCGCAGAAGCTTCCCATTTATTCTTGGGATTTTGATGTCACACTTTTTGAATTAATTTTTCGGTCACTGCAAGTAGGTGATAGCATTAATGCTTTCATTGTGAAAATAACTTCTGAGAATGGCAATTAATGACACTTTAGAGCTGCGAAGCTTTTTACAAATAATACCTTATGCTGGGATAAATGCCCAATGCTGGTTGTAGGCTTTGACGACACGATTTAATGGGCGCAGTCACAATAGCTCAAATGTCTAATAGGTGCTTTAAATCTGGTAACCTAACAAACCATTTTACTATATCCGAACTGCTGCAAGGAATGAATATTCTATTTGCTACTGTGTGATCCATAATTAAATGCCTTCCATAATTTGTATGAAAATCACAGTATGATATGCTTTTTATGGTTGTAAAACAAACATAAAAAAAATCTGATATTTCCTTTCATTACAAAAAGCAAGATTTTTTATGCCACACCTCCTAATATTTTCAGAATGGTGCACCGAAAGGTGTGGTGGTGAGGTTAACCTATCAGATGTTTCTAAAGAAGAACTAAATAATAAACTGAAAGTATTCTATGCTGAAGCACAACCAAAACAAACAGAGCCAAGGAAATTTACTGACAGCAACGTAGCCGCCGAGTACCACAAAATACTATGAATAATGCAAGGACAGTCATAAATCGTCACTTCAGGGACATAAACAGAAGAATAAACATTGTTAAGGACTCTGATTTCCAAGAAGCAAATGACATGCTTAATGCTAAAGTAAAATCGAATCTCAAAGCCTACCCAACATAAGCCCATTATTCCATCTCTGCTTAAACTAATCAATGTATATCTTCTAAAACACAATCCAATTACACTCAGGTACAGAATTTGGTGCATTCTCAGTATTCAGTTTATGTCGAGAGGGATAGAATTTCATTCTCAACTGAAAAGAAACAGCTTTCAGCTAAAACAAGATGAAATCGGTGTGGATTAGTTCCTATTAAATTATGAGGTTAAGGAAAAGCAGAACCAATATGGAATTTCTAATGAAAAGAGAATGTATGAATCAGATAATCCAGAAACTAGCCCAGTACGAATTCTGCAGTACTTTCTACACAGGCTGAGAAACTATTCTGTCAGAGTAACAAACTAGCCATAGAGTCACCTGAGCTGGCTTCCATCTGGTATACAACAAAGCCTATATCTCCACGACATTTCACAAGTTTCATGGGGGATATTTCCTGAAATGCAGGACTTGAAGCTAGATACAGGTTTATATCTTTTCTGATATTTAAAAGCTTTTTTTACATTCAAAAGCTAAAAAAGAAAAACTTAATATTTTACCCAAAGATAACTGCTGTTGTTTACTGGCTTATACACGGACACACCATTTTCCTCATAATTTCCTACTACCTGCCGTTCTTATTCCACAATTTCATGTAACCTGAAACATATTTTAGACCCAAGTTTGACATATCCTGTTTCAGATATACTAACAATAGTCTTAGAGCTACAGCTATATAGAGTCTAGACAATGCTGACTGTGAGATTCACCACATTATGTTCATGGCAGGCCAAAGAAATGAGGCATCCGTCCGGAGTTATTCTAGAGACACAACTGAGGATCAGAAGTACAAAATGTCAGGAATTCTTACAGATATCTGGAATTGCCAGCAAGACGTGAAGAGCTATGAAACCAAACAAACGCCCATAGTCCAAAAGCCAACAGAAGCTAAGCAGGAAGATACTGCCATCTAACCAGCCTAAATGCACTGATCAGTCTGTTGTGACCAGGGACTTTCAGTTGCGTGCAGGATTCTCTTCAAACCTGCATCATGTAACTTCACCAACTGCAACTTCAAAATGAACAGCAATTAATGCAAAACAAATTTAAGTCATGTCGTGAAAAAAAAACATGTTTTTCATGCGGAAACAAAGGTGCAGCCCACCTCAGCTATACAATAATTGCACGGCTGATCAGCGTTTTTGTTTTTGCTACAAATCCTTGTATATCTGTCTGTTAAAACCAAAATTTCAAGTCTCTAACCAAATTCTTATGCTGTACATCTCGGTTTGTGTCAGACCAGGGTAAAAACATAAACAGCGTTTTCTCATGACATGGCTTCTTTAATTTGTTTCACTGTTTTTAACATTGACAATTTTTTGTCATGTGTCTGGATCTGATCACGGGAGGGGGTGGGGGTGCACATACAATATAATAACTGCAGATGATGCTAGTCTTTGTGGTGAGAAGGGGACAAAAATGTTTTAAAATTGCTGTTTTCGTTGCTCGTTGGCACCCTGGGAGAAAATGCACGTTGTTTACATCTGTAATCGGTGTCTACGGATGTAAGCCGACAATTTGACACCGATTCCTGACGTAAATGATTTCAAGTTTGTAAATAATCTATAGCCTTAGGACTACCAGACATTTTACAAAATGCACATAAAAAGGGGGTAGGCTTGGTTAATCGTCCATAAAACCATTTCTGTGAGACTTAGAAACACGCCTTATGCCGGTATTGAAAGCAGAAAGACCGCTCTTTAACATAAAGTAAACTGTTTTGGTTTAACTACTGAAAGGTCACGGCGCAGGGGTCATCGTGGAAAACTCGATGCACACGGACTTCTGTTTTTTGCGATTTGATTCCGATTTTTTCCTCCTTTTTACTTTCTTTCTATTTCTTTTTCTTCTCTCTCTTTTTGTGTATTTTTTCAGCCCTAGCAGTTTGGTCGCACTTGTTTGGTTTGAGCGTGGTTGCGATTCAAAGATAACAGGGTAAATTCGACCTTTTTACACAGAAAAATCACGTTTTTCCCCAACTTTCTGGACCTCTAACTCGCTTGTTTGATGCACTTAAAGCCTACTTACTGGGCAATCGAAACATACAAAATGACCGCACATGCTAGCTTTAACAATGTCCTGAGGGTCGATCAAAAAGTGTCTGGCAGCAATTACGCATAAATACGCTCTGGTAGTGGAAAGGATATGTAAAAGTTATAAAACGGGCATAAATCCTAGTTTTAAGCGACATTAAAAAAAAGAAAGAAAGAAAGAAACAAACAAACAAACAGACAAATAAATACACACAAACAATTCCTATGTATTTTATACGGATGCTTAATGTATCTTAGCAGAGAGTTTGATAACCTGAGACTCGGTACAGTAACATATTGGGTAACTGTAGACGCTCGTATCATGTTTTCATATATTGTATTGAATTAATATTTTTGAAACGAAACATTGCTTATCTTTCTCTTCATTATAAACAAAGTCCTCGACTAGACAATGTTATCTCTTCTAAAACAGATATATATATGTCTTATATGATTCCTGTATGAAACCAATATCTTCTTCTGTCAACTTATAAAGCAATGTGACACAAAGATAATTGTCCTATAAAAAAAACCCCAAAAGATAAGGGTAAACCTCTGCATGAAATAAAAATGAAACTCGGATCCTTTAAGAGCAGTGAACATATTAATGAGAAAGGTGATGGGCCATACCGCGGTTTCGGCTACTTAAAAGCCACTGTTTTGTTCAGTATCACAAGGGAAGCGAGGTGATATTGATCAGTAAATATTCAAATGTTTGCCAAGTATAAGAGTTGACATATATTTGGTGTTTGCATGAAAAGGTACAAGTAGGCAATGATCAGCAATGATCAGCAATGACCAGGAAAAGGCGCAATAAGAAAGAAATTCCCACCCCTAAAAACGAGGTGGGAAAAACTAAATTGACAATTAGGTACCAATATTTAAAAACATATCGTAAGCCGAGTGAGCAGCTAGTTACCCGAACTTAAATAAAAATATAAAAACGTACATAGGGTTCAAACAGTACGAAATTCGACTCCAAAACATGAAACAAATGATCCACAACAGAAGTATCAGTAATATAAAATCTCGGGGGTGCTTAAACCGGTTTAACAGGCGCCTAACCTCACCCTCATCTTCTGCAGTGGTTCACAACATTAAGTTAGTTGTTCGGTCCTCGTGGTGAATCTCTAAGTAGTCAATGAAACATCAAGGACAAGGAAGATCGAACTCTAATAAAGCACCAGGTTTTGAACAATAGGACAATGAAGGTCATTTACAAAAACTTGTCAATGCTGTAACATGGCCGTCAATTATTGTCACATCTAACGGATTTAGAAATAACACGTGTGAAAATGTGAAAGTTTTGAAGGCCCCTTTGCATGCACGATTTCTTGAGAATATAACGTTGCCATGACACCCTCCCTGAACACTTTCAGGAGCAGAATGAACAAACATTGGAGCAGACACCCGTATAAGTTCACTGCTCCGTGCTATGAGCCCGGCCAAACTACCGGACTTACATGGAACACACATCAAAATGCGCCTGAAGAAGTCAGATGCCTTACATTGGTGTCTACGTCAGTAAGAAATCGGTAAGAAATATTATCAATTTGCCCAATTATATTAGTGTTCACTGTTTTGGCGGTCACAAAATAATTTACTCATGCGCATATAAGTAATAGTGAAATTCAAACTCATCAGTTTTATATTAAATGTGACTATTTGATTTAATTTCCTCTCTGTACAATTGTTTTAGTGAATGAAATGTCTTAAGTGAAACAATAAAATAGTAGTTTATATCGACTAAATTAAAAATGAAAGTAATGTTATTTACTTAAAAGGAAAAATAATAAATATGGCATATATCTCAGATCCTATTGCTTTTATATATGTCATTGAAATCCGTCAGAAAAGTAACCTCTGAGTAAGGGTAATGTTTCTTGGGTTTATACATTGATTTAGCCCTCATATGGTTAGTTGAGAGATGAAACATAAACCTAAATCTGGATAGTCGCAGAACACATTGTACTAACTTTTCATTAAAATATTATTTCTATACAATAAAATAAGGCCTCAGCGGAAAGATAAAAAGACATTTTTATATGATAATCTGAATTCCGAAGTTAACTAGATTCCCAAACTGTTTTGTTGAGTATACGTAAACATTCAGACAAACATTATTGCAGCGTAGTGAACGAACTGGTACGCTCAATTGCTAATTCATCATCAACGTTACAGTCCAGAAAATGTATGAAGTGGTTTTCTGTCCAGCCATTTATTTACACTGGTCGACGTCTGACCCATTTCGAAGCCATTTATCAATGAGTTGCGTCACGAAAAAAACCTACAACTACAAGCCAAGTTCTGCTTGCGGGTGTGTCAGGTGGTTTTCCCCGGGTACTCCGGTTTTCGCCCCACCTACCGATTGATCCGTCTCGATATGAGTGAAAAAGCTTGAAAGGGACGTAAAACTGAATAAAAAAAACAAAACAAAAAACCCTACAATTGCGAATATCTAGCTGTTTTCCTATTATTCGTTTGGGATTATCTGGAGTCTTTCATAGCTACTGTGGCTAGGTGTAATTGTACACTTCATAATTAACCCATATTTGACGAATGGATTCTCACATCGTTACTAAATGGGTGAGTCCACTTTCATTTTTAGGGGTGTTAGGAGTGATTTTTATGTCTTCTCTCATTTATCGATGAAATTTTTCTGTGCAAACAGAATAGCCCCAGATGGGACGCCGCGTTCTGCGGCGTCACATCTGGGACTATGATGTTTGCCTATGTCCCACAAAAGGGACGCCTTCTCTTGAACTTCTAATTTTCAAAATATTTGGCTCCTTTTAGATAATATTAGTCTTTGCTCATCGTTCCAATGTAACGCTTCTAATGCGGTTCTAATTGTTTTTCGTTTTGTGCTGTTTGCACCTTATGCACGTTTGATATATTAAGGTAAGTTCAATTTTGGGATTGGGAGTTTCTTTCTGATAGCGACATTTCCTAATCATTGCCTACTTTTACCTTTTTATATAAAATATCCATTAAAAAGCTGTATAATAACAGTAGATCACTTTGACCCCATATTTCCAATCAGAAGGGTCACTGATCAGGATTTAGTAGTCGAACGCAGTATAGCCAATCCTTTTTGTCATTAATATGTTTACTGAAATCACTGTTTTATGTTAATTTCCTGCGGCAGAAGCAGGACATAAAAAAGTAACAAAATGCGCTTCTTGTAAAACTAGAATGGCCATCTATCCATATCAATCCAAGTAATTCTGGTACCGTTGTAACCCCAGCAAACAGAAAACGTTTTGACAACATTACGGTTTGGTTGTATAAAGGTTTGGCTAAACCTAACGTTGGGAAAATGTTACTGAAACGTTTTGAAATGGTTGTGAATTGGCAATGCAAGTATCAACCATTAGCAAACGTTATGAAAACGTTTTTGTTAACATAACAAATTCCGCTTTTCTGTGAATGGCATTTGTCATAAACAGAACCATTTGTTGATTAGTATACAGCTGCCAGTTATTTCAAAGCTTTTGTTTCTAATATAATAAGCTCGACAACAAAACGTTTCCAGAACGTTTTACAAACGTCTGCAACAACATTTATAATGACTGTAAATTTACCGCAGCTTCGTATTATTTTATTTCCTTCACAGGGTATATTTAATTAAAAAGTTGCGTTAGGAATGGAAAGCGTATTACAGGCGATTTTCTTTTGCATTTTTTTGTCTGTTGGTGCATGCATTTTGCGACAATCCATTCAATCTTTTTTGTTCGAAACAAAATCCTTTAGCTTCGCACCACGTGGTTCCTTTGTTCTCGGCCATTTGAATATGCAACAAAAGGAAACGGCGTGACAGAGTATAAGTATCAGTTTTATTTATTATTTTGCTCTAAATGATGTTGCAAATAATCGTCAATACATGTTTCTCACATTTTATTGATCATCTAAAATTAAAGTATTGAAACAATGCGCTCTCTTTCGAATACTGTGATTGTTATATGTTTTCGCGACCACGGTTTTGTTTTTGTTTTTGCATCCTATGAAAAGTCTTTATACTTGACACATGTGCATATTTGGCTTCTTCGTATACGTATATGATTAGCTCAGCATATATGTCTGGATTTCTGATAATCCAGCTTCCATTTATGTAGAAAAATCTAGGAAATACTTTCGTTTAATCAAAACGTTGTGAAAATGTTCTCTAAACGTTATTACTTAAAAATGTTGTGCAAACGTTTTTTGAACGTTGTGCAGTAGAAACATTACTTATATGTTTTTATGTTTATTTCAGTTAGCCATGGCATGAGTGGATGTTTGACATGGAAAGACCTTCACTTGGGAATATCATTGCTGTCGTTGATGTTCATAGATATATCAAATAAAATGACAGAGCATCATAATTAGTCGATGTTGTTTTATAAAGTTCTGGTTTAAATGTTTCCATGCGTCCTACTGAGAGATAAACTGTACCTTCACTGACTGGGTTGTGCTTTAAGAAGTTTCTTTTCCGTCAGCTCACACATATTGTAAAGGTTAGTGCACTTTGTATGTTGTGTGAATTTGTCGATCCTCATGCAGGTTTGTTTGGGAGAGGTGGCCTATTATACGCGATCCTCATGACAACAAACTTGAAGAGGTGGTACATATTCCACGGCTGAGAAGTTGTATGACAGTTGCAGTAATGTGTTTGCTGTGTTTGAAAAATTAAACATTACCTATACGTTTTGGAAACATTTAAAACCAATCCATATAATCCCACAAGTTTAAGTGGCTGCTAGGAAAGGTTATAAAAATGTTCTAGAAACGTTATAGAAAGGTTGCATTTGCGTTTTGTAAAGGTTGCAAGAAGGTTGTATAAAGGCTTTGGCAACGTTGTAGAAAGGTTTTCTGCAACGTTGAACGAAAACGTTTTGAAAACATTAGGAAAACTTTCCTAGAAAACTCTCCTAAACGTAAAATCAAAACGTTTTCACAACCAAAATAAAACGTTTCGCCAACGTTTATACAACGTTGTTTTGTTAGCTGGGACCGGCGTTACTTTTAATTTTTGCCATAAGATTCTAGATCAGCTGGCTAGCCTTCACTCCGATCCACTTCGGTACCTCGTCCCACTTTCGCTAGACGGCTTAGCTTAGGTTGCCTTTAAACTATGGTCGAACACATTATGGATTTTGTTAGCAAACTTTAGTTGCTTTATTTGGCGATGCTTGTAAAAGAAATGTATATGTATATGCACCAGAGGTAATTATCTACAGCTGACACTAATCATGCATTCTGAAACTACACGGAAACAGAAAATATCGACTTTTTTATTTCTACTTTCAGTTTGATGTGTTCTATTTATAGACATGTGTGTAGTGTTTTCTTTTTGAAATATGACATATATAAACAACCCCAAGCATTCGTTGCAGTGGAATGGTCGGTTCTCAAGCCACATATGTTGAAAGAGACCTAACTTAACACAGTATTTTCTTTCTTTGCTGTTCTTGTTGATTTTTGACTTTCAACTAACTGTTCAATGTAAGCCGTTCCCGTCGGTGTGGAGTATAACGAAACACCGATGTGAATATCCCGTCTAATAAGATTCTTCCTGTGTTATTTTCGAGAAACAAAATATCAAATACTATAACCCCCCCCCCCCCCCCCACACACACACACACACAATATGGCCTGAAAGTCATTGCAAAATGCTCGTTTGCGTATATTTTGTGTTTATTTTCGTAAGTACAAGCAGTTTCCGTAGATATCGGCCGAATAGGCTTGGGACGAACTTTTTTTTTTTTTTTATCAAATTCGGATACAGTAAATTATCCAGTTCCGGGTCACTTTTTTTTCGAAGTGGTTTCCAGATAAATGCTAAGAGCAAATTAGGTTTCGATCTTACCATTAGAAAGTATAATCCTTCTTCTAAATAATGAACTTCAATCTGATTAATTATGAATATTCTGTATGCCACACGATGGCTTTGAAGCAGACCACCAATTTATCCAGTTCCGAATCATTTGTCCAGTTCCGAATCACTTGCGATAATTTTTAAACAAGAAACTCACTGGCGCTATTGCGTTATAATTTTGATTTTGTAGCTTCATTACTTTTCTATAAAACAAGACTTACACACAGTTTACCATTTCAGATGGTAAAAGTGTCCAAAAACTGTGTACATGTATACGACGTATAACTTACGTTCTGGATATTGGCGTCAAGTCGATAATGGCGTAACTCGTTCCAGATTTTTGAAGTGAAGTGCTGGTAATCATGGGCTGTGCATTGGTTATTTTCATTTTTGTTTGTCTGTTTGTTTGTTTGTTTTGTTGTTGATGTTTTAGGAGTTTAACTTTCACCTGTTTGATTAACATTGAATTTAAAACACAGCTTTAATGTTGCACAAACAGGGATATCTAACAGGAGTATCTCAACTAGACTAGAAGTCCAGACAGCATGTTTTGTTCGTGATGCAGATCGACTGCACAAAGAATTACCTGCGTAAGGAAACGATCATTTGATTTTTATTAGGGGGGGGGGGGCTGTAAGATTTTTTGAATAAAATAAAAAGAGGATCCAATTTTGGCCGAAAAAGCATATCTAGGACAGAGTAAATTCTATTTTACTATTTTACGTATTGTAATATACACCAATTAAAAGACAGGACCGCGTCGTGATAGAAAAATAATATCCAGGGACTCATTTTTTTTATTCAGTTTAACGTCCCTTTCATGATTATTTCAGCTCATATGAGACGCGCCAATCAGTAGGTGGGACGAAAACGGGAGAACCCCGAGAAAAACAAAACTATCTGACACATTCTCAAGGAGAACTTGGTTTGTCTCACATGGCCAAAGCGGGGTTCGAACCCACACCAGACACACCGGTGAGAACTTTGGGCACAAGTCCCATAGAATGGGAGGTGGGGGGGGGGAGGTAATATACACCAATTAAAAGAAAGGACCGCGTCGTGAGAGAAAAACCAGAGGACCGT